>CAMTDV010000020.1:55422614-56022614 GCA_947069175.1 Scalesia atractyloides
TAATTACTTCTCCATTATTTAAACTCGTGTAGAATCGTCACACCCCAACCGACGGCGGAAACATCAGAGTGAGACGAAATAGATTGCTCTAGACTTCATAACGCTAATAAGTGACAAGTATTTAAATAAAATAAAATTTCATTTTATTGCTAATATCAAGTACATTGTTTGAAAATGAAATTACAACAAGTTTGGATCAAAATAAGATACAACAAGTATTAAAGTTTAAGGTGCGTTTCTAGGCATCCTACTAGGTTCCGTGCATCATCATCGTCAAAATCCTGCAAATACGGTTTAAAATATAGTTCAATACAAAAGCATTGGCGAGCATACAAATTTGAGTACTAGCATATATGTAAAGAAGGTTTGAACAATCCACATGACAAAAATAGTTAACTAGATTAATGTACCAAGGCATGCAATTATACTAGTCAACCCAAAGTGTACCGCTAGCGTTATCTCATCGTCGTAACGATAAGACCGTAATGATTGAATGACTTAACATGAACTCAAGAATACGGGCGATGCGTTACTCCTATAGCGCTATACATGTTAAGGGAGGCTTTAAACAAACAAGTAAATCACATAAGAACGTTCCAAGAATACAAATCAAGTATCACGTATTTAAGCATGTATGATCGGATTGTTTGTGTTTGCATAAAGTATAAGTGATTGCGTGTGTTTAATAGTATAACGTATTGCACCCAAAAGTTTAAAAGCAAAAGGGGTCATGTATACTCACAGTTTTGCGAAAGCTTCCCTTGTTACTTCCGTGAAGGGCTTGGAGGAACACTGAATTATCTTTTGAAACCTTGAATCATTATAAGAAAAGAGCTCTTAGAGCTTTTAGAGAAAAGAGAAGAGATGATTGAGGTGTGAAATGAGTGTGGAGGAGGCTTCTAATTATGATGGGAATTAGGGTTTAGGTAATTAATGAAGTTGGTGGTGGTTGGGGGTTGAGTAGGTGAGTATTAAATGCAAGAAACACAATCCAACAAACATAAAATGCACCAATCCATGGGCAAGAAACCACTTTCACCGGATTATGCTATTTTTATTCCTTGAACTTAGTTTATCTTAAATTTCATGGTAAAACTTAATATTTTCACATGTTTTCAAGTGTATAATGTATGTGTAAGTATATTTTAGGTATCAAGTATGAATGTATGAGTATTTGCACGTATAACAAGTATCGATTTGTATGTAAACACGTATTTAACAATTAAATGCATGTAAGACAAGTATGTATCAGGTATGAATTTTATTACGATCAAAGTCTCGGATTATAAGATTGGGAAATGAAATACGAATACAAGTTTCCATAAATAGAAGTATGATTACACTTTCTAATTAAGGAAAGTACGAAAAAGCGAGGCGTTACAAGAATAGTTGCTAATAACGTATATGAACTCCTAACGGAACTAGGTACTTGACACCAATTGTCCCTTCCGGATTCAAACCGTATATGAAACTCCTAACTGAACTAGGCCATGGACTACAAAGTACACAGATGTATCAAAAATCTGTACACATCTTTATAAACTAATAACTGTCTATCTTGTATAAACCGATAGTTAGCGAGACTGTACACATGTGTAGAAGCTAACAATGGTGTATCTTGTATAAATTGATAGTTAGCGAGACTACACACATGTGTATAAACTAACATCTGTGTATCTTCTATAAACTGATACTATCGAGACTGTACACATGTGTATACACTAACAACTATGTATCTTGTATAAACTTATACTATCGAGACTGTACATATGTGTATACACTAACAACTATGTACTTGTATATACGGAAACTAGCAAGATTTTAGGAATTTTGATTATATTGTTTAATAAAATGCAATTTACAAAAGACGCAAATACCCTTCTGTCGATTAATTTAAAGGGAAGTTACAACATTATAATTACAATCTTGCCATTGTTTAAAATCTCTAGATGATATAATCCAAAGGCTTAGATTATTCACATATTTCACTCTCAACCTAGTGTTCACTCTAGACCCCTACCCTATATATATAAATATATATATATATAGAGGTAGAGGTTCATGTAAGAAAATATAAAAGTATGAGAAGGATAAGCAAGATTTTGGAGGTGACACGTGTCCCTTTTTATTTTGGTAGTTTAAGGGTATAAGTGTAATTTAACTAATAAAATATAATTATGGAATGAATATATGCAACCGTTTTTTTGGCAGTTATTATAGGGATTTTCGAATTTGAAGGCATACATCTTATAAAGAAATAACACCCTAACTCATAAAAACACCACAGCATGTATATTGAAGGCATACATCTTATAAAGAATAGAAATACAACAGAAAGAACACCTTAACTCATAAAAACACTACAACAGGTATATTGAAAGCACACATCTTATAAAGAACACTCTAACATTGAATATAACAAAAATAACACCCTAATAAATCAATTTCAAAACACAATACTTTAATCAGAATCAAAACATGAATAACACCCTAAATATAACACCAGTCAACACTTTAATCAGAATCAAAATAGAAATAACACCCTAAATATATAAAAACAGAAATAATACCTTAACTCTTTGAAGGCAACGGAAACCTACTCAGCAATGCAAGGACCTTTATCCTCACATTAAATATAATAGGAATAACACCCTAACTCATAAAAACACCACAACATGTATATTGAAGGCATACATCTTACAAAGAACAGAAATATAACAGAAATAACACCCTACAATTAAAACACCATTATATGAATATAGAAAAAACACCATGGACTAAAACATCCAAGCGAGACGTAATTTTTGTCTCTACATAAGTATATTAATATGGTACTCATAGTAGAGATAAAAAAACACTCGTTATTATGGTATAATTTAAAAAAAAGTTACGTATAAAAAGTTATTGACTTTGAAAAAAGAAGAGGGGGGGGGGGGGGACTTGCATGTGCATTAATGTTAGTTTCATAATTTAAAAATATTAAATTTACCTTTATACCCTTAATCTAGAAAATTAATTAGTTTAATAGTCAACACTATTTACAAGATTGCCACAATATCTCAACTATTAGATTAAATATTTAATAGTTTAGATTCTTTATTATTCTTCTCACAATTTTATATTTTCTTACAATAAACTCACCCTATATATATTATTAAAATCAAATGGCACGATGAAAGATCCTTAAAAAATATCAGAAAAACAATATAAAAATCATAATTGGATTTATCATACTAGCAATAAAAAATCAAAAAACATCTGTGGATAGTAATCTAAAATGTCAAAAACCATATGTGCATAAAGATTCAAAACTCAAATAACAAAGTCGACACATGTAATTGAATCGATCATAATCAAGATTAACACAAATATGTAAAGGGTAATTCTGCGTGATATTCAACATAGCTAATGGGAAATGATAAACGTTAAATGGGGGGGGGGGGGGAGATTATGAGTTTTAACATTTTAATTTCTTTTTAGAAATTTACCAACCAAAAGCAATTATAATTTGGACGGAATTAATACCAATTCCTATAAATTCCAATTCACTTGAAACATTCCAATTTCTTCCAAAACATTTCACGAATCAAACGACTCATTAGGATCAAACGACTCATTAGGGTCAAAGGATGGAGAGACAGAGAAAGTGTGTGTGATTGTGTTTTATATATAGAAAGTGTAATGTACAATAGGGCTTATCGTACGATTGTACGCGACGTGTAGTTGCATGTTATATAAAAAAGCGTATGTATGGAATTTGCAAAAATTGCATGTTGGTACATATAGAATCTGCAATGAAATCGCATGGGATACACATACTATTTTGCATGGGGTGTGTAGATGATGAAACCACATGGGGTAAACACGAAATCGCACGTTGAAAAAGCCTCGCGTACTTATGTACGTTAAGCCCAATGGTACATTAACCGACCCCCTCTCTCCCTCTCTCTCTCTCTCTATATATATATATATATATATATATATATATATATATATTGTTGATGCGTTATGTCTATTGCCTACGTCTAGGATGTGTCTGTATTGTTTATAGAGCTTTAATGTTGAATTTATATATGTCAAAATATTATTTTATGATTTTTGTATGATTCGTACGAGCGAGTCAAGGTGGCTCGTACGAGTGATTCTTAGCCACTCGTACGGATCAGCTACTTGTACGAAGCATATCTCTGTTTAACACGCACTCTAGTACGAGTCATGTCGACCTATAAATAGAGAAGTGTTGTGTCAGAGTTAGGAAATCAGTTCAGATAGTACGCCTGAAGCTCAGCCAGTTTGTTTACTCGCGTCTGTTGTCTTTGAATACAACAGAGCAGTTAAACAGTAAGTTCTATCTTGTTTGTTTTGTCAACCTCTCTAGCAATGAATTCCGTCTCTGTTAGTTGAGTTAGATCAGATCAGTTGCTCATCGGAGGAGCCCGAGCCTCGTTCACAAGTGGTATCAGAGCTTTGAGATCTGATCTACTAACAAACAACAAGAAATTGCAGGCTATTAGCTGTTTCAGACTTGGATTCATCTTATTCTTCTACACATTTCCGAACTGAACTGGATTTTGGACGAATTTACGGACGAAATGGACTAGGATTCTAGGAATTCACGTTAAACTACATTCTAATCAATCCTTAGCAAATTCAGACCTAAAATCGGACTTAATCATGTCGAAATCGGTAAAATTCATCCGTTTGGAGACTTAGCTGTTTCGTACGAGTAGAGAGACCACTCGCACGAAAAGCTGAATTGAACCATTCGTAAGAACAAGTTCTAAGAAGTTCACAAAATTTTACAATTTTACAGATTTAACAAAGTGATTCGCACAAACCTAATATCCGTACGAGCATCTCACTCGTACGAACGGATATTGGTCATTCGCACGAAGGAATCTTGTTCGCACGAGTAACTATGTTGTGCAAATCATCTTGTTCTTACAATTTTCTGGTTCGTACGAACGGATCTTATTCGCACGAATTGTCTGTCATCCGCACGGAAGAATTTTTCTGCACTAATCAGTTTGTTTCGAAAAGTGTGTTTTTGAATTTTTAACAGAAAATGTCTGAAGAATTTTACAACGCATTTGCTATATCGGCTGTTACGAACACAGCGGCACAGAACATCAATCTCGAAAACGAGATGGGGACAGTGACTAAACCACCAAAGTTAATGAACTTAGAAGACTTTGATAGTTGGAGTGAGCGGTTCATGAATTGGGTGCAGGCTAATCACTTTACTTGCTGGTTCGCGATTGAAGCTAATACTAAGCGCCGGTTGGTGAAAACAGCCTCGAGAAGACTCTCGCTCAACGTTCAGATGTCAAAAGGGAAAGGTTCATCAACGAGAATAAAATGATGAATATTCTGTAACAATCCATAACAGATGACATTCTAGCGTACTTCAACACGATGATGATGCTCAATCATTGTGGAATGCTCTCTGTTTAAAGTTTCATGGAAGTGCTCAACTTCGCAAGAATAAAAGGGCTTTGCTTAGCAAAGAGTTTGATATCTTCACGCTAATCAAAGGTGAAACTAGGAAGCAATTGATAGAGAGATACTGTCATTTGGTGGTTCAGATGAAAAGGATGGGAACTATAAAGACCAACGAGGAACTTGTTGATAAGTAAGCAGATTCCCTTCCACAAGGCGAATAGTCTACTTATCTGACCATACTAAAGAACGGAACTGAGTACGGTAATTTCTCATTACCGCGTTTCATCGAAAGGCTGGAGGGACACGAACTCGAAATGAAGAAAATGGCAAATAATAAAACCGTCCAAGTACAACAAGATGTTAATCTGTACTTCAAGAACAGTTCTGCAGCTCAAATTCAGTCACCAAAGATCTAGATAGCTTTCAGCGCCTTTAGTTCACAAACTTCACCACCATCAAACCAGAACAGTGGCTTTCAATCTTTTCCATCAGTTGATCCTAACACACCTTTAAGCCAACAGTCATCTTGTGGTTCAAATCAACCCAGATCAACCAGACTACTTCATCATCTCATCCTAATCAAAGAGTCTTGCAGTGCAAAATTGTTATAGATTTTCAGAATGCGCAGAATTTTGATGAGGAGACATCTTTTATCGAGTCTCATTTACGAACATTGTTTAAGTTTTTCTTTAGTTTTGGCGTTTGTGTTGCCGCCCGTTCCTTTACTTTACTTTAAATGCTTCCGCTCAACTTTAAAAACTAATGCTTCCGCTAAACATTGAAATCAAACTAAGACAATCTAAAATTAACTATGAATGGTTAAACAAATGATTTTAGAAAACGTATTAACAAATCATATAGAGTCGTTCGATGTTACTAGTGTCTCAAATTCTGGCTTGTTCACACGCCTCGCGGTAAAACTCCGCAAGTGGAAATTGAGGGTGTGACAATGTTGGTTTTGCTGGAACATAGGGAGGCAGGATTGTCGGAGAAGGGATTCTCACAAACGGAGTTGTTTCATTTGATAAAGTGAACTCTATTGTTGAGCTTGAGAACAATCTACCTAGCATATCGCAAATTTGTGACAAGAAGTTCACGACGCATTTCAACGATAAAGAATTCTTGATCTTAAAACCCGGTTTCAAGATTCCAAAGGAATGGATCCTAATGCGTGCTTCGCGAGAAAATGATTTATATGATCTTGATATGGGTATCGCCTCTACCACGTCAAAGAAAGTTCAATGCTTTGTATCTAAAGCTACCGAGAAAGAGTCGATTCTATGGCATCGGAAGATGGGGCACATTCAACTACAAAAGATGAACTATCTGGTGCGTAACGACCTAGCGGAGGGTGTTAATTTGAAGAATTTCCATTGATCTGAAGATTGTCTTAGCTGCAAAAAAGGGAAACAACATAAGAAATCACACTCACGAAAGCTTTTGAGTTCCATCAAGCTACCATTAGAAAGGTTACACATGGATCTCTTTGGACCAGTCAACGTCAAAAGTATCTCTGGTGATCTATACTGCCTTGTCGTTACAGTTGATTATTCGCGATTCTCATGGGTTTTCTTTCTGGAGAGTAAAGACGAATAGTTTGAAACTCTTATGATCCTCTTAAAAAAACTTGAAAACCTATATCAGTTGCCAATCAAGAGAATCTGCAGTGACAACAGAACAGAGTTCAAGAACAAGAAGATGCTAGAATTCTGCAATGAAAAATGGATTCTTCACGAATTCAGCGTCCCCTATACTCCTCAACAAAATGGAGTAGCTGAACGTAAGAATCGCACACTGATTGAGACTGCCAGAATAATGTTAGCTGATTTGAAATTTCCCATTAGTTTCTGGAGTGAAGCAGTCGCGTCAGCGTGTTATACCTTAAATCGTGTGTTAACAGTTAAGCCTCACAACAAAACGTGTTTCGAGTTACTGAATCAGCGAAAGCCCAACCTTGCATTTTTGGAACCTTTTGGATCTCCATGTACTGTATTGGACCCGAATGGTAAATTTGGAGCCAAATCCTTAGAAGGATTCTTTGTCGGTTACGCTACTCCTCAGAAACGTGTTTTTCTTATCTAGACTGAACCAGGTCATTCTGGCACAACACGTGGATTGTCAAAGATATACGACGCCAACACAGAAACCTGGGGATCCGTGGTTGTTTAACTATGATGGATTGTGGAATTCATTCGACCTGCCAGATGTGCCATCAGATGAAGAACTTTTTATGCTTTTTCAACAGCGTCAAATATCTACACAAGAACAAGTCTCTAGACCATTGGTGATTTCTACATCACTTCGTGTCTACATATTTGATGTCGGTCAAAGCTCTTCTCAATAAGTTCCAATTCATGCACCAAATGTCAATACTGCCGAATCATTTGCCCAACTGAATGCTGATGTTGACTCTGATCGGGAACCTACTTTCGACGATGCTGATGCTAATGCTAGGAATGAAGCCTCTTCGTCTGTACCGGTCGTCGATGAAGTTCTTACGAATTTGCAACCGCAAGTAGATGTTCCAACCGAAGTGATGCCTAGGACACTTTCATATCATCGGTCAGATAATATTATAGGCAGCTTACAAGCCGGAGTGCAAACTCGCAATCAGATCAACAAGGATCTAAGCTGTTTTTATACTAGTATTGCTCCACTCCAAACCCGACTTTCTAATAGTTGTTTTGTTTCTCAGGTTGAGCTAGGAAGCTGGAAAGACGCTTTAATGGTAGAAAGTTGGCTGGATGCGGTGCAGGAGTAATTGCTTCAATTCCAGAAACTTGGAGTCTTAAGCTTGTTGACCTACCAGATCATCACAAAAAAATTAACACTCGATGGGTCTTCAAGTGCAAGCGAGATAAAGGGGGGTTGTAGTCCGAAACAAAGCTCGACTCGTGGTTCAAGGTTTTCACCAGTATGAAGGGATAGACTATACCAAAGTCTACGCCCCAGTTGCCCGTCTTGAAGCGATTCGCATATTCTTGGCCTTTGCCTCATGGAAAGGGTTCAAGGTGTACAATTAGATTTTAAATATGCTTTCCTATACGGTAAAGTTAAAGAGGAAGGGTATGTCGGCCAACCACCGGGGTTTGTCGATCCAGTGCACAAAGACAAGGTCTACCTTCTAAACAAACTCTTATACAGTCTTCATCAAGCCCCGAGAGCTTGGTATGAAACATTGTCAAGTCATCTTCTAGACAACGGCTTTATCAGGGGAACTGTAGATTCTACTCTTTTTAACAAGGAAGTGGATGGGCATTTAATCATCGTACATATATATGTGGATGATATTATCTTTGGATCACAAATGATAAGCTGTGTAAAGACTTTGCAGAAGTCATGAAGCACAAATTTGAAATAAGCGCGAGATGGAGATGAAGTAATTTTTAGGACTTCAGGTCGATCAGCTGCCTGATGGTATCTTTATTCATCAGACGAAGTATGTTCATGACATATTGGAGAAATTCAATATGATAGGAGCAAAACCAGCATCTACCCCGTTAGCTCCAAATCACGAAATTTGTCCAGATCTTATTGGAGAAAGAGTTGACGAAACTCTATATCGCTCCATGATCGGATCCTTGATGTATCTTACCTTTTCTCGACCGGATATCATGTATCCAACATGCCTGTGTGCCCATTATCAGTCTAATCCAAGAGAGTCGCACTTGCTTGCCGTCAAACGCATAATGAGATATCTGAAGGGTTTTCCAAGCACCTGCTTGTGGTACCCTAGACATGGCGATTTTAATCATGCAGGATACTCGGGTTCTGATTTCGATTGCTGCAAACTAAATACCAAATCTACAACGGCCGGCTGCCAGTTCTTCGGAACCCGTTTGGTAACGTGGCAATGCAAGAAACAGACCGCGGTCGCACTCTCTACTTGTGAAGGTGAATACGTTTCAGCATCCAACTGTTGTGCCCAGATTCTCTAGATTCAACAGGAAATGAGAGATTTCGGACTACAATTTCTTGATACGCCAATATATGTAGATAATCAAGCCGCAATCCATATCACCAAAGCTCATGTCAACACTCACGCACTAAACACATCGAGATTCGACACCACTTTATCCGTGATTGCTACGAGAAAAAGTTGGTTAGAATTGAGAAAATCCATACTGATGACCAAAAGGCAGATTTTTATACCAAAGCTTTTGATAAAACAAGATTCAAAAATCTTTTAAAGTTAAATGGTTTAAAAAATCTGATTTAGGGGATGTTCATGAGGTTGAATTTAGAGGATGATGACGATATGATGTGAATTTTTCATCGGTTAGACGTATTCTCTACATTCTTTCTTAAAAATTCTAAAATCCAAAAATATGTTTTTAATTTTAGGGGAGAATGTTTGAGGAAAATACAAAAACATCATAAAATTCAAAAAGAGTTTTTGTGAAAAAGAGTGATCATATTATATCAAAAAGACAGTCACAGTATGTTAAAGATTTGGAATGTTAAACAAGTGATTAAACAGGGCTTATTGAGGATGTGCCAATAGGCTTCACTCGTTCAGTAAATTGTTTTCAAGATATAAACTTAAAAAGAAAAACTGAATAACTTGTGGGATAATATCTCTCGGATATATGGACTTAGTACTCCGAAATTTCGTTTTAGAGAATGCATATTCTGTGATACTAGGTATTTCTATTAATCGATATCTGGGGTATTATCCGAGTTCTTCTGATTTTTCGTGAGCAATGGCCTAGAACTTGTATAATACTTTACGCATTATTCGCCCAAGCTGCATAAAAAATGCATATGTCATAAACTTTGTGACTTCTGCAGTATAAAAGATTCCTTTATGGAACACCACCTAAAGATGAGCCTTCATCTCTTTGTCTGTATGGAAATACTAACCTGAGCTCTCAAGGTCTCGCACTCACCCTTTAAAGATATCAATTTGATATATTCACCTGTAAAATGAAATTATGGGAATCTCGATACGGGAGTATATTCTGAGATGGGAAACACAGTTATTTCATGTTCATAATATTACCTAACATATCTTAATACAATTGAGAAACGAGAAGAGATTTAAATGGACAAGTATATTGGCAATCTATGTAAATCTGGTTAAAAACTTAATGAGTATACCAAGATCAACGGTACTGGTGATTTGTTAAAAACTTGATATGGTTCTCTCAACACAAAACTCACAAAAATGTTTGTTGTTTGATAATATTCTAAAACTGAAAAAGATTTCAGTTTCCTTAGCTTTATAGTGTTATTTTTAGTCTACCAATGTTGAAGACACTGATGGTTGAAATCATGGCAACATCTTGCTAAGTGAAAGCTGAAAAACCATGGGTTGGGAGCTATTCTTTATCAGAATTTATCTAAACGTCAATAAAGTTCATTAATTTGAAATTTTGCATGAGAAAATAAATCTGTTTTGGTAAAAAACGGTCAACCAAGGTCATTAACTTGGACTTGGTAGGCAATTCGGGTAACCAGGGTCATTAACTTGGACTTGTTTAAACAAGTGGGTTTTTAAACAGATAAAATTGGTTAAAAATGAAAAATTACAAAAAGAAAAATCAAAAAGTTTAAAAAGATTTCAGAATATTTCGTACGAATCTTTGTAATTTCGTACGAAGGAAGGATGTTGGTTGTGCTCCACACGAACCAACCTTTCATACGAGTAAGTCCTAACTTCTATATAAACCCTCATACTTCATACGAAACAACTTTATGTTTCTAAGAACTCTTGTGCGAAGTAGAGAGAGTTTTGTGTGAAACACTATCTGAAATCTTCATTTCTTGACATTTTTTATTCCTATCACATTGGGGAGGTTGGCTAGCACACCTCTTTCAATGGGCAAGGTAATTTCACTGAAAACCAAGTCATTATAATGCCAAAATCGAAGCAATCGGACATAAAACTTAGATCTAGGGAGATTGGACCGGTAAAACTTAAAATTGACTACAAAAACGTTAATATCGGCCCTAATAACCTGAAAATAGACTAACAATTTGTTAAAATCTATAAGTTTTAGGTTCGGATTGAACTTGGTAATTTTTGGAACGATTCACAGCTTGTACGAAGAGGTCGTTCGTACCAAGCAGGCTTTTCAATGTTTTAGTGCTTTCATTCGTATATCTGATTCGTATGAAGTGAAAATTTGAATGTTGAATTTCAAAAATATTCTAAGTACTGATGATTTGTACAAAGAGCTTACTCGTACGAAGCAAGTTTGGAAAACTTTAAAATTTTTCTAACTTGTGAATTTGTGTTTGACTCGTACAAAGCTTTGACTTGTACGAATAATAGTTTAATTCTGAAATGTTGAAATTTTTCTAACGGTTTGACTGTTATATCTGTATGCAGGTCAAGAAATCTTTGTTTTCACCGTTCCACAATATATGCTGCTTAACAATGATTCTATTCCGGAGATCGCTGGATATCGAGATATTTTGGATTTTCTTACATGTATTCGGATTACGAAGGCATTAACGGATAGACACACAGTGTACAGATCACACATTGAGTATTTTTGGAATGCTGCAGAGTTTAGTAAAGAGGATAACGCTATAGTTTCTGCGGTAAAGATCAACGATGTAGATATTCCAGTCAAGATCACCGAAGAGTTGATACGTACAGTTTTAGACTTCAAGGACAACGAGGATGATCCTACAGGTTTCTTAGAATACATGGTTAAATGCTTCTTCCATATGGGATATGGCGGATTTGTTAATGCCGCACCGTTTAAGGAGGCAAATCTGAGCGCACCTTATCGTTATCTCGCTCACGTTGTTGCACATGCTTTGAGTCATAGGAAAGGAGGATATGATGATCTTGTTGATTACCATATGTGTATGATTACTGCTTTAGAGCTGAACTTGCCATATAACTTTTCAAAAGTTATCTTTACACAGATGGTTCAAAATATTCAGAGGGAGAAGTTTTTACAGTATCTGAGGTTTGTGCAAATGATGTTAGATCACCTACATCCGGATCTGAAAAAAAGCAAGGAGGATATCTTGAAGCTAGAGCATATGGATGTTTCCACATTGAAGAAAATGAACTTACATCTGAAGGCTATTCTTACTGCTATGCCTGTTTTCGGTGCTATTGTGGATAAAGATTATATATCTTCTGCACCAGGCCGATGGAGAAAGGATGACAGTAGTGACGAGGATGATGAGCTAACTGCGTTATCTGGGTTTGTTGCGAAGCGAAGTCCGTGGTTTTTTAAAAACGGAGAAAAGGGTGCTAAGCGTAAAGCTGCTACTTCTACTTATGCACCAGCGGAAAAGAAAAAGAAAGCTACTGCTGAAAGCTTTGGGTTACGTGATGAACCAGACACTGAGGAGAATATTGAAGATATTGCTGCTGACATTGAACGTCAAGCATTTGGAACAGAAAAAGTAGCTGATGATGTTTCATCTTCTAGCACGAATTCGGATGAACGAAGAGCAAGAGAAAAGAAAAGGGCGCAGGAAATAGAGAAAAAGCGTCAAGCAAAGCTTAAAAGAAAGGCTGAAGAACGAAAGCGCAAAGCAACAGGAGAAGACGATACGGCGTATGTCCCATCGGATTCTGATTCTTAAGCTATGTTTCGAAAACCGATCAAGAAGCAACAACAACAACAACATCAGCAAGATTCTCAACAAAATCAAATGCCACAAAAGCAGCAAACTCCACAACAACCACCGCGTACTTCTCATTCTTCACATCCGTATTTCGACTTTGATTTTGATTTTGGTAATATACCAGGGGGTGAAGAGTTTACTTTTAATGATCCGCAGGTGGACGATTTGCAAAAACAAGTTATGATGAACACAACGAGGATAACCGCAGCTACAAGAACAAATTAATGTGTTAACTGTAGAAAAACAAGAGTTGCTTGAGCAGGTTAGTGGGTTATCTGAAGATAAGCAACAACTTGGGCAATATTAGCAAGTATTGTCTAGTAAAATGAAAGATTGAGAATGATTGAGTATGCAGAAGAGAGGATTCAGAGTGATAGGCGAATGAATTTATTTGAGAATATATTAGTGAAAAAGTTGGGAGTGAATATAGCGGCCGAGATAGATGAAATTGAACGAATAGAGGCCCGTGAACGTGTTGCCGAGAGGGAATGTTTAGCAAAAGAAAAATCTGATGCCCAGGGTAAAGGCAAGGCCAAAGTTGTAGAGGATCCTATCATTGAACAAACTGAGCCAGAAGCTGAATCTGCGCCAGTTACATGCACCGATATTGTTGTTTATCAGGAGCCGAAAAAGTTTATTCTTATTGGGAAGCCAAAAGATGTTGATATTGATTTGTTAGATCTTTTACAAAGACATCGTGAGTGGCTGTTGAAGAAAAAGCTTGACAAAGAAATAGAGGAGCTGTTGAAGAGTTCGAGGAGGATAAAGAGAATGAGGATGATGATAATGTAGGAGGTCAGGTGTTTGGGTAACAGATTCGACCGTTAATGAAGAAATTGATATTTCTGTGTACCTTGATGACTATGTGAATCAAACTACAGAGGAAGGTGTGAATGATATAGTGGATGAAGCTATTGATGCTCAGCAGACAGAAATCTTCCCGGAGATTGACATATCTTCCGTTTCTGTCGTGAAAAAGCCTAAAGTATATTATCTTGAGCATGATGTGGAGGAGGGTGAATTTGTTCATAGTTTTACGAAGGAAGAGATAGCTGGAATGCTTGGAGTGAATGAAGAGAATTTCGAATTTGATTTCGAAAATGAGCTTAATGAGATAGACGCATTGGAACATAACATGTATGTGTTTGAAAATATTGAAGACGCTAATGATTACGATAGATTTGTCGTGGAAGATGATTCTGATGAAGATGCAAATCTAGCTGATCAGAGTACAGATGATTCCCCGTCTTTCGCTGAATTATTTGCAACTAAAAATTCTGATGTTTTGAAGAGAAAAGTTGCTGAAGCTGCAAAAGAAGGCACAATTCCTCACCAAATGACGAGTGCAGAAATTGCTAAAGAAAGAAAGAAGTGGTTTCGAAACGTACCAGCGTCCCCTTGCATTTTTTACACGTGATGCTGATATATCTTTAGGGGATATTATAAGCCGGGGGTGGATCGATGAATTGAACGTATATGCGGTGAAGAGGGAGTTTGGAATTCAATATTTCAGATATCTACGCGACATCAAATCCTTGCCGTTTTGGGATATCAAAGAATTGGTTCAAACAAAGATGATAAATTTAAAGATGAAGTTTTAGGACCAGCGGCTATGGAAATTGATTAAGCTACGGTTTTACTCATTGGAAACCTCACTTTCCTCAACGTATCGTAAAACTTGATTCAATAACATAAGAGAAGGATATTACGCTCGTCGTTAAAAGGTCCAAGGTAATGAAAAATATGCCGATGATACGAATGGAGCAAGATTTTTATTCGAACTTCAGGTGGTGGCATTACGACTCTAACACAGGAGAGGTTGTCATCTGCGTACACCCTGAAGATTCATGGAATATTGGTGAAGAGCTGACCGAAGCCGTTATAGCCCACAAACGAATATATGGGTTATGGCGTGGCATTCGAGTACTAGACCTTATGTGGCTAGTCAACTGTACGAAAAAGGATATTGAATGTTTATTCTACAGTAAGATAAGCTTTGAAGAGAAAGATAAGGAACAAGCTCTCCAATTCCAGAAGATAGTTAATGTCTGCTTTGCAAATGATATACAGTCAGGATCAACATGGAATACTTCTTGGAGGAAGCTTGAGGATATAGAGAAGAAAAAGAAAGATAAGAATGAAGCTCGGATCGTAGAGCGTGGTCAGGTGGCATAGCTTAGGAGCTTTCGGTTTGGCAATACAATGAAACAACCTCCTTCAACAGACCAAACACCGATTGCATTTGAGGAGCTTCGCAAGCCGCGAAGAGATTCTTTGGGCGTTAGCGTCAAATCAATTGAAGATTTTTTGAAGACTATCCAGACTACGACAATATCCAAGGGGGAGTTTGTTGATGCGTTATGTCTATTGCCTACGTCTAGGATGTGTCTGTATTGTTTATAGAGCTTTAATGTTGAATGTATATATGTTAAAAGATTATTTTATGATTTTTGTATGATTCGAACGAGCGAGTCAAGGTGGCTCGTACGAAGCATGTCTCTATTTAACACGCACTCTAATACGAGTCATGTCGACCTATAAATAAAGGAGTGTTGTGTCAGAGTTAGGAAGTCAGTTCAGATAGTACGGCGAAGCTCTGCCAGTTTGTTTACTCGCGTCTGTAATTTGCACGTCTTTGAATACAACAGAGAAGTAAAACAATAAGTTCTATCTTGTTTTTTTTTCAACCCTCTAGCAATGAATTCCGCCTCTGCTAGTTGAGTTAAATCAGATCAGTTGCTCATTGGAGGAGCCCGATCCTCGGTCTCACACACACACACACACATATATATAAAGTTTAATAAGTTTTTGAATTTAGTTTTGCTTTATTCATTAAACAATTTTAAATCATTAGGTAAAAAGACTAAAATACCCTTGTGTTACTTGATTTAACAAAAAAATTCACTTGGTTAGATAAAAACATAAATGACAAATTTTGTAATCTACACTTTTAAAGTACAAATCTCATCAATTTTAAAGTATAAATCTTGTCAATTTTAAAGGCACATGACATATATTGAAATTAGATATAAATATAAATGACAAATTTTGTAATCTACACTTTTATAAATTCTCATGTTCCAGTTTTTTTTTTTCTATAGGGTTTTGTTCTTTTAACTCTTGTTAGATAACATATTTGTAAAGAGATTAAATTTATCTAATAAAACTAGAATTGAAAAAATGTATGTTTTTAAAATACACCTATATTAAACTAGTAAATATTTTTTAAATCATTCATGATAAATAAGATTACCATCAAGAAAGAACTTCATTTTGTTTATGATTTTAATCTAAAATCTTCTTAAAGTATAACTAGTTAATGGGTTTAATAATATTATTTTTATAACTTTCTCTTTTTTTACAAACACGTATTACTTTCCACGTCAATTACTACTTTTGGTTAGGTAATTAATTTCAATTTTGTATTAAACTTGAGTATACTATTTATCCTACAAATAACGTTACAACCATGTTATTAAAATGATTTTGAAACATTAATTTATAATTGCAGGTTACAAAACATCATATTATAATAAATCTTGTGATATACTATGTTTTAACTAGAACACTTAATCATATGAGCTTGAACCAACCATCCAACAAGTAACTCTTCGACTTCATCTTTTAACTTTGGCTCACTTGAAATTAAGCGGTATGTTTCAACGCTGGCGACGCTTCACCAAAACAGTTTCTAAACTGTTTTTACCCTTGACAACTTTGACTAACAATAACACAATACAAACTGTAACTAGGGTAAAGTAATCTCCGTATGTTACATTCTCAACCGTAATATATAAAGTACAACAGGGCCACGCCTACTCTATATTTGGTTAATATTTAACATTGAATATCAAATATCTTTCTAACAATATAAAATGTCACAATATATCACTAATACACCCTGCAATCGAAATGGGAGGATGCCAAATGATTTGAGTTATCAATTCTTAACAAATAAGATTTTTGAGTTGTTCATTCAAACTATTGGTTCTTCCAATGGTAAAGACGAAAGATAAACTACTGATTGGAAGAAAGCACTGATGACTAAAAAACCTGAAGACTTGAAGAACTGAAGAACAATTGACTTAAGCACACAACTTATCATCTTATGAATCAGTTGTTATTCCAAGTCATTTGTTTATATATATAATCCTAACCTTATGTATATACATATATATCAGTTGTTTGTACATGGTCATTTGTTAGTTAACGAATAACGTCCTTCAGATATTAGTCTTTTTGATGTCACAATTAGAGAGAGATGTTAGATGATGTTACTCAGTAGATTAGTTACTTGTATCAATAAACCATGACCATCATAACTACGGTATCAGTTCTGCTTTTACTTTGAGAGTGATTAGCTTTTGAGTGATATCATGTTGAGGAGGAACACTCATTTGTACTTGGATTGTTGAGTGAAAACATATAGTAGCGGCGGAAAACATCAAAGATTTGATTCATCAAAGTCATACAATTAGAAACACAATAATTAAAGTCATAAACAGATCAACTATGGTTAGTAAGATGTTAGTCTTCAGAGTACTGTAGCCTTCAATCCATGCAAGTGACTACCAATCAAGCATCAAAACCTATTTAAGCTGACATACAAGCTAAAAAGCTAAAAACATTAAGCTACGTTATGTGAGTTCTAGCTTAGATTCAAAACATTGAGTTATTGCTTTGAGTAAAAATGTTTGACAAGTAGTTGTAAACCATACTACACCTCACACATTCACGTCAACGTCAATCATCAATATAGATATGAAATTGTAAAGCAAAATCATTAATTGCTTGTCACAAAGCCATGCATGCTTATACAAACATGACTCGATTTCTTGTTATGTCATCAATCCATCAATATCTTTCTAGTGACACATACTCAACATCAATAATTATAGCAACAATGATAACCAATCAATCAGTTATCATCAGCTCAATCATGTCTGTTTACTTACCCTTAATCACATAATATCAAATTGTTTGCACATCAATTAATTGACACATAAAAAGTTACAAAATAAACATATACGGTTGCATGCATATCAACCCAAATTTTAAAGAAAAGGGACCTCTAGAACTCGCATGTGAGTTAGCTTCTTTACTGACTACTACGAAGTTATGAACGATCCAACCCTTAAAAATTTGTCAAAGTGGTCAAATATATTCATACAAGTTTGTCAACTATTCGAACCATATGACCAAGTTAATAGGTGGGCTTTTTGCATGAAATGTCCCCATGCGAAAAACAAGCTTGCGCGTGGACATAGCTTTCTCTCATACATAACAGTTGGTTAACTAATTACCATCGTTTCGCATATAGTACATTTCGTGTAACTTTTCTCACCAAAAGTCAACAATTCGTGCCAAGTAACATGTGAAATTGTTCATCCTAAAAGTGTCACATTTCATGTCATCTATCATGTGCGAAAAGGCAAAGCGAAATGTACCTCTTGAAACCCTAAGAACATGTGGCGGCTGAGTTCCAATCGAAGTTTGTCCATGTCAAGATCTTAACTTTATGGTTGGAAATCCATTAGAATCAATGTGTAACATCATTCCAAGCTTCAAACATCAATAACATGTAAAGTTTTATTTGATTCTTACCTCCTTTTGCAAAAACCTTATCATTCGAAGAACGACTATTCACAACAGCTCTCACACTCACCAATGAGGCTTGGAGTTAGCAGGAAAATGATTCCGTGCTTGTTCCCTTCGATTCTACAAGAGAAAACAATGCAACAACAACCTGGTTCTCACATTCTCTCTTAACAGGATGGGATTTAGATTGCAAAAGTGAGGAGCCTGATCCTAACCTCCTTTGTATAATAGGGTTTTCAGATAAGTACCATTATATGGGCCTTTCCAACATCGTCCCCCTCTTTTTGGTTTTTATTCATGATCCATCTTTAACTCCATTCCATTCATTTTAGAGAATTTGGGATGTCAAATAAAAAAAGAGAAAACTGATAACTTACTGATTTTATGGAACATCCAATGAGAAGATCGACACGAGACATGATAATTGCTGTTTACTTTCATGCATCTTAGTTTGTAACATTCTAAGTCAATTTTCCCTAAAACTCTGTACACTGTACAAAGATAAAGATATCTTAATATTGCATTATCTTTTAAGTGTAACTTTGAGTAAGTTAGGATTGGATCAGTTTTTCTTATTTTATATATCTATATATATATATATATATATATATAAAAGTTAGGATTGGATCAGTTTTTCTTATTATATATATATATGAGAATGTTAATTTAAGAAGAAATTTTATATGAGAAGAAAAAGAAGAAAGAACATAATGGTAAAACATTAAATAGTTTATAACTCCTCTCATTAATTATTTTATCTCTCATTAATAAAAAAACAATATATCCCACACATTTCAAAATTTATCCTACATATATCTTATACTTATCGGAATTTACCCTACACATTTCAAAATTTATCCCACACATACTAAAATTTATCCCACAAATGTCGAAAATTGTCCTTCACCATAAATTATTTTATCTTGAAAAGGAATATTAAAAAATGAGTTACAAGTTTAATTAATTAGCTAATTAATAATAATTATAGATTTACCTATATGCCCTTTTCACAATATTAAATACACACATTAAATGAAGTAAATAGAGAATTTTTATTGGATTAAAATTATTTTTATTCTTACAAAATGTTTCTTCTCATTTGAACTCTCCACTATATATATATATATATATATATATATATATGAGTATAGGTTCATTTGTGAACAACCGTCTTGGTTGTGAACACTAGTAAACTAATCCTAGTGCTTAATTATCAATACATAAGTGTAAACGCAAATGTAAATCAATGGCCAATATTTAATGATGAAAATGCACTAGTGTATTTTTCGATTTGATGATGTAAATCAATGGTTATGATTTGTTCACTCGGTACATAAATACACTGTTGTTCACTCTACAACTTCACCCTATATATAAGGGTAGGGTTCATGCGAGAACCATATTTATTGCGAGAAACAATTTGAACACAAAAAAGTACCTAAAAATCTGAAATCACACACTTTTTATATTTTTTTAATATATATATTTTTTAAAAATTGCTATATTTCGTCATTAAAATGAAAAAAATTCGAGTGACCATTATCGATACGTATGTTCATATGTATCATTTCTTTGACAAATTAAGTAATACATTACCGGCAGTAGATAATTGCATTTTCATTTACACTAGCATCCCTAATACAGTACTTTTTACATTAACAATATTAAAAATGTACATGTGGAACATTATGTATAACCATGTTAACGTGTTTTGATATAAAACGTTTGTGATTTTTAATGATGAAGTAGGCCTATATACATGTATTTGGTTAGTTATATCTAGTGGTTGATGTTTTGGTTATATTTGTCACTTTAGGATGTAATATGTTGTTTGGATGGTATGAAGGATGTTGATGTATATGTGCATAAAGTGAAAATATTATACATATTGGTAATGGTATTGTATTATGGATGGTATGAGGTAATGGTATTGTGTAATGGATGGTAGGAGGTAATGGTAGTGTATTATGGATGATACGATAGATGAAAGGGAAAGTGTATTCAAAATAGTGTACCAAAACACGTTATATCATGTTCAATTATAGATGCACATGTGAATTTCTAATATTGCTAATGTAAAAAGCAGTGTATTACGGATGGTGTTGTAAATGAAAGTGCAATTATGTAATATTGGTAATATATTACCGAATTTTTCAAAGAAATAATACATATGCACATGTGCATTGATAGTTGTTACTTGAATTTTTTTTGTTTTTTCCCTGACGAATCGATTTTTTTTAAATTACTAAAAATATAAATTGTTTTGTATGTTTTTTAGATTTTTTAGGTATTTTTTGTTGTGTTCACATTGGTTCTGGCGGTACTCGCAATAAATGATGGTTTCTAACGGATCCTTCTACTATATATATATATATATATATATATATTGGGTTTGAATTAGTTTAATAGATTTTGCTTAGTTTAGTTTATGTTTTTAATCTTGAGTTTATGTTTTTTAGTTCCTCACATCCTTGAATCGTTATACACTGAATAATTTAATTGGCATATTAGTATGAGGTTTCGCGTTAATATGAGATTCGACATAAGTAGATAATAATTTAGAGAATCTACATATGTTGTGTCCATACCTATTATCCAAACCATACATTTTATCATCCATATTATAAAATACTACTTATATTTGTTTTGTATATTTTCAAGTGAGCAAAACTAGCAATTGCCAATTGGGGAATGAATCTGCCACCAACTTGTGTAATTTTACGAATAGAAGCAAAGGTCACAATGCAGTAATGCGCAAAGGGAAAGTTTTGTATTTGACTTTGCTTAGAATAGTACGCTTAACTTACTGACCTTTCCACATGCCAATTAATTAAATAGTAGTTATTATAATAGTACATAACATTCTATAAATAGCCTTTTAGCTATGCATTATCAAACACGTACCAATCATTAACCTAGTTCTAGCTAGTTATGAGGTCATTCAAACTCTCATTTGCACTTGTCTGTTTCATCACTCTCGCCAAATTTTACATCACCCATGCACAAAACTCCCAGCAAGATTACTTAGATGCACTTAGATGCTCACAATGCGGCACGTGCCCAAGTCGGCGTTGGAAACATGGTATGGAATGCCACGGTTGCTGCTTATGCTCAGAACTATGCTAACCAGAGGATAGGGGACTGCAACCTTGTCCACTCTGGTGGACCTTATGGCGAGAACCTTGCGAGGGTAGTGGAACCTTCACTGGTACTGCAGCTGTTAACCTATGGGTAGCGGAGAAAAGTTATTATGATTATACGACAAATACGTGTGCTAGCGGACATGTCTGTAGACACTATACTCAAGTAGTGTGTGGCGTAATTCAGTTCAACTTGGATGTGCTAAGGTTCAGTGCACTAATAATGGTTGGTGGTTCGTTATTCGCAGCTATTATCCTCGAGGAAACTACATTGGCCAGTCTCCTTAGTAGTTATTATATATGTTGTTGTTCATAAATACAACTTATGAATAAACATTGCATTATGAATTGCATGTATTTCCAGGTGATAAGAAATAAAAATGAGTTTGAAACATTAATTTATAACTGAAAGTTACAAAACATCATATTATAATAAATCTTGTGATATACTATATTTTAACTAGAACACTTAATCATATGAGCTTGAACCAACCATCCAACAAGTAAGTCTTGGACTTAATCTTTTAACTTTGGCTAAGTTGAAAATATTCGTCCTCCTTGGAGACTCAAGTTCAGTCCCCACTAGTGTCTCATTTGGTGGATAAAGGCAATGGAAGCTAGTTCTCCCAGACCCTAGGTCAAGAGTTCGAACCCGAGCCACCCCGGGTTTTAGTCCACTGGGTGTTATGCCCGAGAGATTCTCTCTTGTGGCGGCACAAGCACCTGCCACTGGCAGTGGGTGGTATGGTTTCCCGAGTAACGTTGCTAGCCAGACTCTGACTCTAGCATGTGCCCGATTAAGACAACATAGTTTGGCCAGAATGAGGTTAGGGCCCTTTGTTTAGGAGAGTGTGAGATCTCTCTCACAACAAGTTAAAGATTCTTATCGTTAAAAAAACCAATTCGCAATTGCTGGGAGCTAATCACTCTAAAAGAAAGTGGATTTGGTCTAAACTGAAATGAATTGAAAACGTGTAAAGAGATACAAATAATATTCAATTTAACTAAATGTTTAAACAAACAATTACTAATAAATTATATTTGAAAGTCCTCGGGACCCTCTGGATCGATTACAAACATCACAAATATTGCACTTAATAGAGACATAAACATAAAACATACAAGAAAGTGTAGAAGATAGTAAGATGTAAGTGAATTCTTTCATTAATCATCACAGATTATCATAAACCAAAAGAGTACACATTTTAAGAAATTGGTTTAGGTAACCATGACCTAAACCCACACATTCTCTCTTTAAAACTCTCTTAATTGAATTGTACTTCAATGAATTTTTTAATCTAACCTAACATAAAAAATGTATAGGCTAGAAACACATAAACCCAGACAACTTACACTTTTTAGTAAACCCCGACAATTTCATGCCACCTTGTGAGGGTTTAATCCCCCATGGCATTTGTGAGGGTTTAATCACTCATAGGTTGTGAGGGTTTAATCCCTGAAGCTTGTAAGGGTTTAATCCACATGGACATGTAGGATTTAATCCCCCATGCCTTGTGAGGGTTTAATCTATACCCTTGTTGACTAGAATTGATAAAGCCGTAATAATTTGCAGGTTATTGCATTTACAGACTCCTCTTAACTATTGTTATCAATTCTGTGAGACATAGATGATCATGAGTCACCACCTACTGCATTTACAAAATCTTGTTTGCATGGTCACATATATAGATCAAAGTACAAAGGGATATGTCAAGAATATGATGCAATTTTGTTATTCCAATGTAATAGTTGTACATGTTTTGCTATTTTGCTATTTCTTTTTCTAGTGTATTCTTCTTAGCCCCTTTGCTAAGAAGTCATTTGAGCTTTTATATAGTGCTTAGTATTGCCGTTAAAAAACTACTATTAAATAGGAGATTAAGTGGCATGTTTCATTTTTGGCGACACTTAAGCAAAACGGTTTCTAAACTGTTTTTACCCTTGACAACTTTTACCAACACTAACAAAACACGAACTGAAAATATGGTAAAGAAATCTTCTTATGTTATTCACATTCTCAACTTTTATATACTATGTATATATATATAGTACAAGAGGGCCAGATCTATATATGGTTACCCCGAGTGACCTTCACGTGTATGCAATAAATGTCTATCCCAATATGCTTCGTTCTTTGGTGGTGGACCGGGTTTGTTGATAAGTCAATCGCGATTACATTGTTGCAATAAACAACGCTACTTTCGATGGAGGGTGATGTAGCTAGCCTGGTTGGTTTTGCACCCAAGAAGTTTCAGGCACCACATGTGCAATGCTCCTATATTCCGCTTCCGTACTAGATCATGTAACATAGGTTGTCTGTTGGAACACCAAGAAAAGAAATTGTCTCCCATGTAAACGCGCTAACCTGAGATTGATCATTGTGTATCCGAGCACCCGACCCAATCTGTCGATGTCAGAAACGAGGGAACGAGTATCCAAACGATAAATGGTGAGTCTAAAATTAATAGTCCCTTGAATGTAATGAAAAATGCATCTAAGGCTAGCCACATGGATGAATCAGGGTGCATGCAGACCTTCTAAGTTACAAAGGTAGGCGCCGTAAATGTGAGATACTTTAGAGCTCCATAAAGTTGTCAATATTTGGTTGTAGTAGCAAGAGGAGTTTCATGTGAAGAACTCATTTGGTGATTGGTATCAACCGGGGTGACTGCCACATTAAGGAATAAAGGATAAGGCCAAGTTCCTTCATGGCGAACACCTTTGCCAAAAGGTTCATGAATGGATGTCATAGTTCATCAACAGAGGTATCTAAGAAAATTACATTGTCATAGAGCAAGATATAGATTGTGTCTACTCATGGTGAAATACGACAGAACATTCACTACACTTTTGTTTTAACCCTACAAATTGTTTGGTGGTGCTTGCTTTAGGCTATAAAGGGATTTCCTTAATAAACACACATGATCTGAAAATTGTGCATTTAGAAACCCTATAGGTTGATCCATATAGACCATGTTGTTGAGTTTCTCGTGGAGGAAAGCATTCTTTACATCCAACTAATAAATATGTCAACGATTTCAAAACCACAATGCTAAGAACGCTTTACATGGTGGTTTGCTTTACCAAAAGGATAAATGTTTCTCATCAATCAGTATCGGCCTATTGTGAACATCTTCACATACCAAATAGGCTTTGTACCATTCCAAAAAAAAATGTTACACCCCATGGCACGTCTAGTAGCGGAAGCAAACACGGGATGCACAGACAAATGGCACAAACACATTGTTTATATCAATATTGAATTAAACACTATCAGAATAGTTTGTTACAAGCTTTGTTTACACACTAACAGATAATTTCCAAATATAACATCCAAAAGCAGCTCATTCATAATAATTATGCATATATCCTGAGAAGCAAAATTTGATCATCTAGCACATTCATACTTTATTCTTCCTTTTCCTTGCCTAAAAAGCATGTTAAATTTTGAAATGTCAACTACAAATAGTTGATGAGTATTAGAAGTTAGTTTTTTTAAAAGGATAAGTACACAAAAGATTGGTTTGGTACATGTGATCTAATGACAATGAATTCACAAGTTGAGCCAAGACATGTATTCAATCGCCATGGTCAACACCAACAACAAAAAATAAGCGACAGCGCCCCACGTAGCTATGCCTAACATAGCATAGCATGTGCAACCGCGTTCGCATTTGGCATCCGACCAAGTTAAGTATGTATGTCGGTTTAGGATTGTCGGGCAAAATAGTACTATCCACACTATTCACTGAGAAAGTAGTATCACTTGTTTGTATGTGGTGACTTTAAATGTGTTAGTTGTCTACTAAGATAATTCACATTAAAACAAAGTTCATGTGCAAGTATGTGCGTAAGTAGTATGCTTTTTATTAGGCCCCGAAAGTGTGAGACTGAAACATCAAATATACGCAATGTGCTATGATAGCAAACTGGGCTTTACTGAGTTTGTTTATATTAGGAATTGGACCGTTATAGGTCATTTGGGCGATGTCTAAGGCATGTGGTCCAGGTAGGCCCATGGGGTGTCCCTGTAGGGAAGTGGGCTTGTCTAGAGTATTTATTGTCATAACTAGGTTGAACACTTTAGTAAAAGAAACCTTAGATCAGAGAAACAGAAACAGGTGGAATAACTTGTATAAATGGTTTTGCTATTCCATAGTAATCGAATCGTATGCAAGTTTGAAGTTAATCTGTGGTATTTTGTTCATTTCATATTTATTGTTTTCATTTTTCTTAAATCACACCAAGTTTGGATTCCGCCCATCCTTGGTGTTTGTTTGATGTCATTGTTAAATCTAAGGATTTGTGACTTACAAGTGGTATTAGAGCCTTTAGGACCTATTTTAAGGCTCGTTTTGATATTAAATATTCAAATTTTTGAAATTTTTGTTGAAAGTTGTCAAGAACATTCATGGTATTCTTTTTGTTCTTCTTGTGTTCATCTGTTTTTTGAGTGGAAATAGTCATTTTTGGTGTTTTGATCATTTGTAAAGGTGTTCAAAGATAACACCAAATCTTTTAATTTTTTTTAAAAGAGGAAGGTTCGTTTGTTTTAAAAGGATTTGTGAGATTTTTCCTAATTTTTGGAAAGTTGTTTAACTTTTCCTAGTAAAAGGTGGGAATTTGAATAAAATCTTTGACCCTTTTTGAAATAGTACAAAACCTTTCAAAAATTTTCAAAAGGATTACATAGGCTGACATTTTGAACATAAGTCATTTTCCGAAATCCATCTCTCTGAAACAACTTTTTGAAACAATCAATTTAATTTTTTTTTCAAAATAGTGTTTCCAATAACACTTCCGAAACATCATCAATCATCTTCACTACCTCATCGATACAAGAAGCTCAACAATTTGGTTTTCGAAACACCTCCATACAAGTTATAACACATCGATACAAGCTCATCTCCGGCGACCATTATCACCGCACCATCGTTCTCTATCATCACCTGCTCCGACCTGCCCTCATTCCATCATCACAGCCTCATCGTTGTTCACCGTCATTCTAGCCACTGCCATCATCATTTACACAAATCAGTTCACACCCACCGGCACCATCTCATCATTCCATTACCAAAATCAATACTTGCACACGTTCATCTTCATCTTTTCCAAAGATCACTGCTCATCATCTTCCGAAAATCTACCTTCCGAAACATTGTTCGAAACACTGTAACTGTTATAAGTTTTTGAATTTTTCTAAAAAGGTTTTCGAAAATTGTTTCGAGTTTAAAACGAAAGTGTTTTGATAAATCTATTTCTAGTTCACTTGTTCTAGTCCACATCCGCAATCTTGATTTTTCGAGTATTTTGAGTGATTCGTGAAATGTGTTCTCGGGTTTCCTTAGTGACAACCACTGATGTGCTAAAAGTAGTTTAATTAAAATAACATAAATTAACCTAATCTAGACACTAAGTAATGCTCTAGACTCTCTAAACTCAACTAAACTACTAACTAGCAAGTGAACCGATCAACTCTAGTAAAGCTAAGCAAGTCCGAAAATCGAACCCACATGACTCAATTTAACTACGTTAACAAGACTCTATAGACTTAGACTGACACATACATGACACTAACTGTTTTTAATTTGATTGGGGGGGGGGTTTCTAAATATCCTAAAAGTGCGATTTAATTAAGAACTAATTAACTAAATTAACTAGACACAAACTACCCTGGGTTTACACAAATGGAAAAGACTACCTAGACTGGAATCCTGAATTGTACTGGTAATGATCTATTAGGATGTTAATTATTATGGAACCAGGATCTTTTAATGCTAAACATATCGAGACACCGAACAAGACCCCTGACCCTTTTCAGTAAGACACTTATGGAGCTCCAAAGGCTGTTATGGACACCAGTTGGTCTAGACTCCCTCACAGACTATCTAAGTGGTTTACAAAAGTATCCTAATTCAGTCTACTCCCTCACAGGCTATAAACCTGGGATAAACTTGGGTTCTCAATTTGACTTGTTATACATCAGTTAATAGGGAAACTAGTTCATACTTCTCATGAAGATCCTACCAACCAATTTACGAACTTAGACCTAACAATAACCTCGCACCTCTTACTATTGAGATTACTAGAACACTTAGACTTATCTAACTATCAATTACGGCTTCTAAGGTGTATTAGCCAATTAACCAAAAAATTACAAAGTAATATTATAATCTAGCATGAACCTATTATGTTAAAGACATCCACCAACACTCATACAAAGCAATAAGCGACCATTAAACAAAACTAAGCATGCATATACATCAAATTAATAACCAAGTTGACTACTTTCGTAAATAATCCATAAACAATTACCAATCCATAATAAAAATCAAGACTTTAAAATATTATGATCTAGCATGAATTATTATGTGAAAGACATCCACCAAGACTCATATGAAGCGATGAGCGACCATTAAACCAAACTAAGCATAATAATCAAGTCGACTACTTTCGTAAATAATCCATAAATAATTAAAAATCCATAATAAAAATCAAGACTTTAACAATCCATTCAACCAATCTACGTAGTATAAGGTATTTAGCCTAACATAATGTAAGTCAAATACAAAACAAGAGTATTTTCAAAATAACGGAACATGGTTAAGAAGCGAAAGTAAAGAACAAGTGAATTGAATGATTAACAAGTGACCAAGATGTTCCCACGAGCTTCCAACCTTCAATCGCTGCTCTGAAGACTCCGAAAAAGCTCCAAATTCGTCCAAGATGCTACAAGTTTGTGATTAGGGTTTAGAGTTGTTTTAATGATGTATTTATATGTTTCCCAGCAAGTTACCAGTTCCAAACACAATTTGTCCGCGAACACAACCCCTTCGGGTAACGCGAAGGAGATCCTCTATGGTCGTCGCGTAGTGGTAGCTTCATTGTGATTTTATTATTTTATAATGCTTCAGGACTTCAACGATGTGGTGGCGCGACAGCACCAGGTGTTTTTCGAGCAATTTTTTTGTTTTACCGGCTTATTCCTTTTCAGCTATTTCCTGCAGTTTTTTCCAACTTTTCAGCAACCGAGACCTGCAATGACCAAACTTATCAATGGAAACTAATTCTACACTAAAAACCGACAGAAGTGAAATGAAATCTATACAAACTATACATGATAAATGTATGTATTTTGCAATACATCAAATATCCTCACACTTACTCTTTTTTTGTCCCCGAAAAAGATATATGCTATGGAATCATAGCCAAAGTAATATTCGATTTCAAAATTCAAATTATATTATCATAAATTAAACACACGTTAACTCACGATTGTGGGTATATGATTCTCTTAAAGTCAACACCGGTTCCTAGGCCCTTATCATGTTTATTTACATTTAAGTGTGTTAATCAACCTAGGGTCTCTCACTATAGAGTCACGGTTCCACCTAATTCTGCCTCAAGCTTATGAAATAAAAGGAACAACTAATTAGCTATTTCCTAACCGTTTTATACCAAAACCCAAAGAATTTAAAATCAAACTTTTTTTTTCTTTCTTCTTCTTTTTTTTCATGAGCAGTAGTCTTCTTTTACATACCAAACTCAGAGGTTGTCTGAATCAGAGTCACCATCCCCGAGAGCGACAACGTGAGCTTCGAGATTTTAGCAATTTTTCCTTTTAACTCAACCTACAGGCAATCTAAATCAGAGTCACCATCCTCATAAAGATTACATAGGCCTCGTCTTTATTTAATCTAGATTATTACTCAATGTTGCACAGTTATTTTTCCTTTGATAAAAAATCTAAGATTTTTTGGTTATAACGGTATTCCTTATACTCTTATTGGTGGTTTTGGCTTCTCTATTTTTCCTAGATGAGTACTCAACGGTATCCTAACATATTAAGTATTTTAGCTTAAAGGAACCTAAAACCGGAAGAGCCTACCCACATATCCAAAACTAGTCACACTGCTAAACTTTATTAGCTCATATTATTATTATATGAGAACCGAACATACTAGAATTTTCTATCACTTTCCGTATTTATTTGCAAATTCTAAAACAAGGACACTTTCTAATTTTTCAATTTGTTTGGTTTTTTGGATTTTTCTATGTTTTTGTATTTTCAATTTTTACGACTCAAATCTAATACTACCACTCTATGTACACCTTTATATCACATCCCCACACTTAAGGTTTGCATTGTCCCTAATGCATGCATCGAACACGACTTAAAACTAACTAACTAAAACTAAAATAAATACTTAATAAAAAATACCAAATATACAGTGGAAACGACTTAGCTGATATGCGAGACTGTCAATGTGCCAGTCAATTCCACGTATGCCCTCAATTCCATAAACACACCATACCTTTCAAACGAAAACACAAATATACCAACAAGCATAGTATATAGATCGATAAAAGTGTCTCAAAACATCCAACCATCATAACCAACCCATCATCCCAACCAACCTGTTTAAGTATCAAAATATGAGTACAAACCATAGAGGATAAAAATAACATAAAACAAAAAAATAACATAAAAGATACTCCATTAAGGTCCTAATGTTTCCTCTATCCCCATACTAAATCTCGTCAGCCTCACTGTCCTCTTCACTCTCATCCTCACCCTTCTCTTACACTAGGAATGTCAGATCCACACACCCATACTAACTCGAACCATATCCATGCCTAACTGGCTGGCTAGATCCATCCTCGCCACCAGAACCAAACTGACCACCCATACCAAACAGACCAGGCGCTGCATACGGCTGAAAAAATCAGGCATACCCATACTCATGCGATTTATCATGTACCTGAGTGCATTCTCTTGCCTATCCTACCCAGTCCTAATCATATCGTGCATCTCCCCAAATCCCTAGTCCATCCTGGTGTACAGGGATTCTAACGTAAGTGGATCCAGTGGTGGTTGACACTTAGGGTACTTAGGTGCCGATATCTCGTGCCTCTTGCGTGGCCTCTGCCTGTGAGTAAGGACAGTGCCTTCATAACATCATCTGCTGGATGACCCTCCGATGGTTGAACCTGAGCCCCAAGTCTAACACCCTCCTAGGTGATCGGCTTGGTCTAAGTCAAAATACCTGCCAGCTGCAAGTCTCTAATTGCGAAGAAAACCAAACTCGGGACTTTATGCAAATGTTGCGGGTCATATTTTTCAAACACTTTTAAACTATGTATAAGCCTAGTGATATAAAGACCCATGTCCAAAGCAGCCCCGTTTCCTCCTCGTCTGGTCCTCGTGAAAGACCATGCCAACACACTAGCCAAGTTCATGCTTTGCCCCTTTACCAAACACATCAAAATAAACATGTCCGTCTAGTTGGCTTTGTTCTCCTCCGACTTCCTACCAACCAGGGTGGTAGAAAATATCATCAACAAATACCTATTGATAGGTACCCTACTCGATGTAATCAAATTTGTAGTATCAAACGGATGGTCACAAATAGTAGCCCAAAACCTCGCCAAATCTCTACTACCCAAACTTATATCCCTAGGGGTTTGGTAAACACCCCTCAAACTGGTCAGAAACTCGGGGTATCTACCTTTTTTGCTATATAAAACCCACTCGCCACTACAAACTGTGGAATGGTCAATTCATGCGCCATCCTTTCCAAACTAAAAGAAACTGCATCCCTCTTAGCAAATGCACCCTCCTTGTCGGAAGGTGGAGTGGAACTCTAAAACTAACTCTTCGTATTGATCCTAATAACAATCAAGTGCAAATCTGAGCCTTTCTAACAACAAGCTCTCTACTCTCTGTCTTACCCCTATAGCACCAATTGATCCAAGTTAATAGTGCAATGTTCCGAAAGTTCCGTATTGATCAATTTATTTAGCTTTTTCTTCTCTTTGGTATTTAGCTCGAACTGAAGAACGGGGTGATCTTTTAATCTTGTAACTCGACACAGAGGGATCCTTTCCTGCTTAAGATAGATGATATGCATGAGGTTCTAGGTTCGGACGATTGACCTGTTGGTTCAGATCCCCTTGTGGACATGTCGACGGCCTTCTTCTTCGCTTTCCTCAAGCTCCACTAGAACTCCCGACACCTGACATCTCTGCAAAACAATGTTAAACAAAGAGAAACAGGAAACAAGTTAGTAATCACAAACTTTTTTTCATATTTTTATTTTTTAAAATTTTTTAATAAATTGAAAACTCCATATAGCATTACATTGGCGGCTGAATCTGAAAATAAAGTTTAAAGAAAAGTTGGGTTACCGTTTATAAAAGCAAAAGTTATAAACAAACTCGCCCGAATGGAGATTGAGTAAGGGTGAATTGTCTTGTACTGGTACATCGATATAAGTAAACCCATGACGAAACCGCAAACTACTAACTACTACTAACTAAACCGGACTCATGGTACACGACTCAATGTACACTACCTCCTCCCATCACTTTAATTGTCCTAAAAAAATCCAAGTGCCTACCAAACCGAACATTGAGTCCCAAAATGAAAACTTTATTACTGAAAACATAATTTTAAGTCGAAAAAATCCGCCTTGTAAAAGGAGGTTTAACGGGTTAAATCTTGAGTTCAAAACACAAGTTGGAGTCTTTATGACAATTCAGCAATGACAAATCAATCCAATGCCCATAACATTCCAAACCACCCGCAACCACTAAACACTAGACAAAAACTTAAACTAAGACTCTAACATGACCTGACACAAACCGACACCTAGCATGCAAACCTAGACTCATATAACCAAGAAACACGTAATATACAGAAAAAATGTACAAGAAAACATACTGGATTCACGACTTAACAAGATAAAAATGCAAACTTTGACTTGAAGAGCAAACCTCGTAGTGTGGTTGAATGTGCGGGTAATCGGTGAAATTGACGGTGAGTAATGATGGGGAAGTGAAATGGGTGATGTAGGGTGAAAATGGATGGTGAATGGTGGTGTTTGGTGGCTGAAATGGTGGTGAAAGGGGTGGTAGAGGCGGAGGTATGTCGGGTTTGAGTTTGGTGAAGAAAGGGGAAAGTGAAACAAAGCAGCAAATAATCTCATTTTTTAAAGGCCATCACGCTACGCGACGACAAAAAGAGTAACCCTTGGCATGACTCGGCTCACGGTTTTGGAAAAGGTTCAGGTTCAGGTTCTGGAGGGCCTCGCACTATGCAAAGCCATATGTTAAACACCGTTGCATGACGCGGCGAGTGTTTTTTAAGGATTCAATTATTTAAAGGCCCCGGCGCTACGCGATGGGTATATAAGTTTTTGTTCGTGTGACGCCAAGGACCCTTTTTTACAGAAAGTTTCGAAGTTTGAAGCCTCTCATGCCTTAGAAAAATTTCCAACTTTACTAGACCTCCCAAATCCCATCCCAATACTTTCTAACACTGGGACATACCTGAAACTTCGTTTTCTCTTCAATTCTCGCTCCTCGTTGGTAATGAATTCCTGCAAAGACTCAAAGACACAAAACACAAGACCAAAAATCTACAAAAACTACCGTTAGAAACGAAAGACACAAAATAACGACTTGAGACAAACGGTACAAACTCTACACTTGAGCTGTTACTCAAGGCTCTATTCAGGTGCTCATGGTGGGATTTCAAGAGGAGTTACCTCTTCCTCGTTTATATCTAAAGGTCCCCCTAAATAATGATTCAAACGATGGCCATTTACCTTCCATTTGGCTCCATCGGCCTCATTTGTCAACTCAACTGTGCCATACGGGAAAACCTCACTTACCAAATATGGTCCCACCCACTTCCATTTCAACTTCCCAACAAAAACCTTAACCAGGAGTTGTAAAGAAGCACTTTATCTCCTGTTTTAAACTCTTTCAACCCCTTACGTCTCCTATCGTGCAACGCCTTCGTTCTCATTTTTATGCTCCATGACGTGCATATGCCGCATCCCTAAGTTTTTCTAACTCAAGAATTTGGAAAAATCTCTTCCTAGCGGCTTTGGTTAGATCTAGGTTTACGGTTTTAAGAGCCCAAAGCACACAATATACTAATTCAATGAGAATATGACACACTTTTAAAAAAACGATCATTAATAGGTGGTTCTTATAAGTAGTGCTGAACGCCCACAATGCATCGTCTAGCTTATTAGACCAATCCTTCCTACTTTTTCCTACGATCCTTTTTAAGATTCTCTTGACTCCAGGATTAGCATTTTCAACTTGACCGCTTGTTTGGGGGTGGTAGACGGTGAAAAAACGATGAGTAGCCCTGTAGCGTGCTAATGCCTTCTCCGTGACGGCGTTGCAAAAGTCAGTGCCATGGTCACTAATAATGGCTCTAGGGGTTCCAAAACGAGTAAAGAGTTTCTTGAGTAATCTCACCACCACTCGGGCATCATTTTTGGGAACGAGCTTGTGCCTATACCCACTTTCAAACGTAGTCGATCGCCACGATGATGTACCTATTCCCACTAGAGGAGGGGAATGGTACCTTGAAGTGGATGCCCCAAACGTCAAAGATTTCGAGAACTTAGTTGGGATTTTGGGGCATCTCATCCTCGGATGAGATATTGCTGGTATGTTGGCAAGCATCACATCTCCTCACATAGTCTTGAGCATCCTTAACAACAGTTGGCCAATAGGGCCCACAATCAAAAACCTTTTGGACGGGAGTGTAGGGCCCATGATGACCTCCCGTCAAACCCTCTTGCACGTCCCTTAGAATCTCTAGACCTTCCTTCCTAGCGACACACCTTTGAAGAATCCTATCACCACCTATCCTAAAAAGATACGGATCATCCCAAATGTATTTCCAAGCATCTCTAAGGAATTTCTGTTTCTGTTGGGTGGACATACCCTTTAACACTACCACATATGCTAAATATTTTGCCAAGTAAAAAAACCATGGCACCATCTTTCTCAGCCTCTACATAATCTATCGATTCATGAGTGAATGTATCCCTTATTGCCTCCTCACGAATTTCCTCTCTCTTAGGGTCCTCTAAACGTGAAAGGTGATTGGCGGCTACGTTCTCCGCTCCCTTTTTATCCCTAATTTTGATATCAAACTCGGAGAGTAAAAGAATCCACCATATAAGACGGGGATCTTTCTTTTGGAAAAGAAAATGCAATGCGGAGTGGTCAGTGAAAACTATGGTCTTGGAAAGCACTAGATATGAGCGAAACTTATCAAATGCGAAAAATATGGCTAAGATTTCTTTTTCCGTGGTGGTATAGTTATCATTCAATGTTTTGCTCGCGTAGTATATCGGGTGAAAGTTTTTATCGAGTCTTTGGCCCAATACCGCACTGATGGCATAGTGACTTACATCGGACATGAGCTCAAATGACAAGCTCTAGTCTGGCGAGACAAGGATGGGGGCACTGATCAACTTGTCCTTCAAAAAGTCGAAAGCTTTGAGAGATTCCTTGTTAAAGACAAAAGGTACGTCCTTTTCGAGGAGTCGGGTCATGGGGCGAGTGATCTTGTAAAAGTCCTTAATGAAACACCTATAGAAGCCCGCATGACCTAGAAAACTATGAATCGACTTAACACTAGTGGGTGGCAGTAACCTACTACTAGATCTATTTTATCCCTATCCCCTCTATACCCTCTCTCGATATCTTGTGCCCTAGCACTATCCCCACCATCACCATGAAGTGACACTTCTCCCAGTTTAACATCAAATTAGTCTATATGCACCTTTTCAACATCCTATCTAGATTGAGCAAACATTGATCGAAGGTGCCATCATAAACCTAGAAATCATCCATGAAAACCTCCATAGAAGTCTCAAGCATGTCTTGGAACATGGCGACCATGCAACACTGAAAGGTAGCTAGAGCTATACACAACCCAAGTGGCATGCGTCGGTACGCATAAGTATCATAAGGGTATGAAAATGTCATTTTATCCTGATCCTCCGGTGCGATGGGGATCTGGAAATAACAAGAAAATCCATCGAGAAAAATAGTAGAACTGTTGACCCGCTAGACGCTCTAACATCTGAACGATAAATGGTAGAGGGAAGTGATCTTTCCGGGTGGCGTCATTTAATTTTTGGTAGTCAATGCACACATGCCAACTGGTGACAGTACGAGACGGGATAAGTTCATTCTTCTCATTCATGATCAACGTCATCACACCTTTCTTTGGGACAACTTGGGTCAGACTAATCCATGGTGCATCGGAGATAGGGGAGATCACCCCTAAATCTAACAACTTAAGAACCTCTTTCTTAACTGCCTCTTGCATATTCGGATTGAGGCGCCTTTGAGGTTGCACCGCCGGCTTATATTCATCTTCCATGAGTATCTGGTTGGTGCAATAGGTGGGCCTGATGCCTTTAATATCCGAAAGCCTCTATGCAATTGCCTCCTTATTCACTCTTAACACTTCTAACAACCTAGACTTCTCCTCCGCCACCAATTTAGAAGAAATAATGACGGGTAAATTTGATCCCTCACCTAGAAAAGCATACTCTAAATGTGATGGGAGGACCATAGGCTCTAAGGGGGTGGGTGTCTCTATGGGAACTCCATCGCTCTCGTCCCTAACCTCACTAAGTGTAGGTCCACTTGGAGGATCAAGATTAACCTACTTCCCTGTTTATACAACACAAGTACGAGTGCGAAATCCTCGTAAGTATGCAAAACCAAAGCAAAGTAAGAACACATGATAACCAAAGATTCAATATTTTGATTAACTGAAGAGAACTAGTACAAGCATATACAAACAATGTTCATACAGACTCATGCAACACACTCTGTGCTCTTGTGTCTCTCTCTCTAGTATAGCTCTAGTCTCTCTAGTTACTAGTTCACTGACTAACTCGTCTATTTTTTTTACTGAGAAGTGCATGTTTGCTTATATAGTGTCCATACCTAGCAATAGTACGAAGTATGTTGCTGGTCTTACGAAACACTAAAGACACGAAGAACATCCTCCAAAGATACTTGTACGAACGAACTGGCTCGTACGAATCATGTACTTCCTTGTACGAATCAAGCAGAATGCTTGATTTGATACACCCATTCGTACGAATGGTCAGTTACTCGTACGAGCTACATCTTGCTCGTACGAAGCATTCCCACTCGCACATTGAAGTCTTCTTCATAGAACGTGTCACAGACATGACGTACACAAGACTCAACAATATGCATACATGTAACTGTTTTACACAGACAATCTAATCATCATACTAAACCAAGATAGGAGGATATATTGATTTGGCCGACACGATCAAACTATACAGACACAGTAAACAAATACCGTTTTACAGACGTAACTAAGAACAAGCGACAGACACAAAAGTGTATCAACAAACTCCCCATTGGCTGTTGGTTGGTGTTCGGTCTTCGATCTTTGGTCTTCATACTGAATGGCCTGGATCGGTGACAATATGCTGTGCATTAGACTCTACCACTAGAGTTGATGCAGAAACTTTTGGTTGTGAGGATGAGTCCGAAGCATTAGGATTTCCAGTGTCTTCACTGACCTGATCATATTTTTGCTTGATCTCCTGCGCTTTGCATCTATCATTCCATACAATGTTCACCCACTTCTGCTCATTTCAAACACGTCTTTAATACCATTAAAGCCTTCAACCAGTGTAGCATTACGAGAATGATACCATTCTTTCAAGTCGTTATGCTTAGAAGTTAATGTTTTCGCAGATCGTTGTACAGCTGTACTACGTTCTTTCAATCTACTTATCTCAATCCCCTGAGAGTTATCAGCTGCTCTCATGTGTTGAAGCTGAGTTGCTTTTTCAGCATCTGCAGCCTTCTTCTTTTGTTAACTGCGTAGTTTCAGAATCCTGTTTTCTAACAATCTCTTTCAAAGAATTTATCTCCAACTGTGTTTGATAACTGTGCTCTGATTTGAAGATATAAACTCCGAATGCTTGTTAATTTGGATTATCGTGGCTTGCAACTAAGAGAACAGAAAATCCACTTTCTCATCCTTTTTCCATTTTAGAGAACAAAAGATTGCTTCGTTTTGCATTTTGTTGATGAGATGTAAACTGTGATTGTTGAGCTGAAGAAGTAGTAGGTTGCGATCGAACTGGAGTATCTTCAGCTGAAGGTGTTTCAGCTGCTGTGGTATTTGAAGGTTGTGGTTCAGAAATTGTAGTGGGTTCCGTTATTACAGGTTCAGTCTCCTCTGATGTAAAAGTAGCCTGGACTTCTGCAACTGGTTCACTTGCCCCATCATTACCAATATTATCACCGTCATCATCATTACGCTTTCCCTTGTTATGACCAAACTTATCTTCAATCATCTTTTTCAAGGTTGTTTCTTCATTATCTGAATCATTGTCATCATGGCGCCACTTGTCGTTTTCTGGTGCAATATATTGATCATTTTCCAGAAAACCGATCAACTTACGAGGAAGTGTGCTTTCCTTGTAACGTTTTGCTGCTACCCCTCTAAAGATCTTCAACGGATGTTCCATCATAACTTCAACTTTTAAAACATCGGTGTCGTTCTTCGGAAGATTCGGATGTTGCACATTCAAGATCCTTTGGAGATAACAAGGATGCATCCAAAACTTGTTTCCACCATATCCGGTTTTTCTCTGGTTTTCCTTCATGTTTGCAAATGTAACATTCGTGTAAAACAGGTTTCAAACCCGATTCGTTCAAAAAAAATCAAGTATTGAATTCGAAGTTCTAATAGCTATTTAATTATGGTATAAACTCGTATTATTCTATTTTTTATAATTAAATAATATAGTTAAAATATGAATTTAATAAAAAATAAATAAATAAATAGGTGTGATTTAATCATTTATAGATAATAAACGAAATATATAAAGTAATGAAAGAATAAATAAAGTAATTAAAATTAAAAATTAAAATAAAATAAAATAAACCGCAGGGGTAGCCGGGAGTCGAACCCGGGTCCCTAGCGGATTTCACACACCAAATCACCACTAAGCCACACACACTATTGATTTAAAACTTAAAACAATAAACTTTTATAATCACTCAAATGTTAAAACCTGCAATTTCAAAAGATCAAAGCAGTAACCGTCAAACAATCAATGAAAGCTAAAATTTTTGCTTCAATTGAGATAATGTGTGAAACCGATAACAAACATCGGTTACAATTGCGATATCAAAGTCCAGTTTAACCGAAAACTGCTAGAAATCAATGATTACCAAGACTTGAAACCGAAAATCTATAAATAATCGAGTCTATTAATACCTCACCCTAACCTTCATCAGAATTCGTACATTACCCCAATCCATATTTCAAACCCTTTCTCTGTGTTGAAAATCAAGTCGCAGGAAATTGTAATTTAACCGCCGGAATCCACAGTGCATGCCGGGTTTTCTTCAAATCGGAAAAATCGTAAAAGTTTTTACAATCGGTAATTATCCCTGAATCATTTAAATTTGCGTATGTGTTTTAAGCAAGAGATAGCTAATCCAATCTGATTAAACAGTTGAGATCGGATCTGGGTATCCTATTTATGATGAAGATGAAGCAGAGTAAGTGTTTTTATATAATAAAATCATTTGTTTTAAACGGGTTAGACATACAGTCCAGTGGTGGACTTTGTGCAAACTTATTACACACGTCTCAGGTTCGAATCATGTTATGGTCTGGTCGCTACAATATTTTTTTTCTTCTGTATTAAAGTAAACAGGGATGGGCTAGTAAGTCTATAAGATTAATTGAACTCTCATGTTTAACGGGTTAGACACCCAGCCCAGTTGGTAGGGCTGGGTGCAAACAACATAAAGGTCGCGGGTTCGATCCAGGATGTATGCAGCGGTTCAACAAATTCAAAACCTTTTTAAATAAATAAATTTATGAAATAAGGTAAATAGTGTATAAATGTAATTAAATCAGAGATACCAACGGGTTAGACACATAGCTCAGTTGGAAGAGCTGCGTGCACGTAAACGAGAGGTCACGAGTTCGAATCTCACACGCTGCCAAAAAAATCGCCCCTTTAACCCGGTCAGACCCTTGTCAGTCTGACAAGATTTTTTTCTTTTTTATATTATTTTTGTATATATATATTTTATTTAAAATCAATTAAAAACACTTAAAAACAAGATTTGGTGGGTTAAAAATCTCAATAAATATAACCAAAAATAACCTAAAAATGTAACAAAAAGTATTTAATCAAAATATTAATTTTTATATATTTATCGAATTATTGTGTTATTATTTAGGTTAGACTTCTTCGTCGGTTAAATCCTCAATTCGTGCGCACTCTTCATCGATAAAGAAAACGCACCCACTGTGAGTGAATCCTTACAAATATCCCTTTCTTATTCATGTTTTGGGGTGTATCATGTGTCGTTTCTATATTTCGTTTATTCAAACACTTGTGCTATTACCATTATATGATCTAACATGTGGTGTAAATGTTATTTGTTGTATTGTGTGTTTACATTTTTGTCAGTTGCGTGCAATCATTCACATTAGGCCCATCAGTTCCTCGTTGGAGACTAGTTGAGCATCAGGTGCCTCATTAGATCGGCTCCGTTTGATAGAGCCTTGGTCTCATTGTTCATCATTTGTCATGCTTGTGTGTACATTGAATGATAATATGTGGTTTGTGGTTAGATTTACATATGCATTTAGTCATATTTGGTTTATGCACATTTTTTTATTTAAATAACCAATGTAACTAATCCGTTTAAATGTTTAAATAAGATTCACTCGCCAACTTTTTGTGACCCAAAACCCTATTTTTACACGTGACACAGGTGGACGGGTTGAAGCAATGAACATATAGGAAATTGCCTTAGAAGAAAAATAAAGAAGTCATCAATGATGTATTTAAACATATTGTGCTTGTATGTGTACGTGATTGTTGTAAATTATCCTTTTAAATTGGAAGTAATAAATATGAAACTTTATAGTAAATATCATGAGCTTTGATGAAAACCCAATCATGCCCCGACTACCATTTCCGCTGCGGGTCAGGGTGTAACAACAAAAATATACTTTGAAACACTAAACTGTTTGTTCAATGCCAATGTTATCATCATTCCAACCAAGTCATTATTTCCCATGTCATAACCACTTCGTCTGTTGCTCAAACACTGAAATAAAACATGTAGAAAGAACTTGTATCGGAGTGGCAACCATGCTTTGTTTAGTTATCCCACAAGGAAATCGCCAACACATTTCATTCTAAGCAGCCATCCACGTGACACTTCATGACACTGAGAATCGAGCTTCAAGATCATCATCAAGCTGTAATACTAAGTTAATGGTTTCAACAGTGACATCTACGTTTAAGTCATTTACTATCCCGTGGATAAGTTCCTGCCCATTCACTTCAATAACTATAGCTGAATCCCAAATTTTCTTGATCAATGTCTTGTATACTGTAGTCTTGTGCGTGATAGCATAATGTATCCTTGAGTTACGCAAAAACTTCAATATACCGTTGTACTCAACAAATTTTTCTTCCGGATCCAAGTAGGCTACCATGTTATGTCTAGGTTCTGACATAATTTCCACTTACTTGTCAATCCTCTTTGTTGCTGGTTTTCTTTTATGTTCCTTTTGTTCCATTCTATACACATACAACAACTAGGATAAGAACACAAATTCATTAGGGAATATACATAAAAAGTTTTATTCCAAACTTTCTATATGTATATATTCCCTGAACAAAGAACTACTGACTCATACGAAAAAAAATTATTCGTACGAAGAACAACTCGTTTTACAAATCCTGATTAAGCCAAATATTTATTCGTATGAATAGCTGGTTCGTACGAGCGATGAGTTATTCGTGCGAGTGATGTCTCATTCGTACGAATCTAGTTTGTACAAACAACTTCAAGAAAAGTAACTTGTTTTTCGGTTAAAATGATTCTTCGCTTAAATTTTGTTGTTCAAGTCAGTCAAAGTCACATGGTCAGATAAGTTTAAGTTGTTCAACTTTAAAGTATGCCATCATAAACAAGTATACCTTCAAGAAATAAAAAACAACTTAAGGAGAGGTGTAAAGATGACGTGAGCAAGGTGAAAGTGAAGTTCTACCAAAGAACTTCATCACCTTTTATACCACATCAAGAGACTCGTGCGAATTACTAAGCTCGTACGAAGAACTCCAAATGTACAAGACCCAATGGTCATTCGTTCAAAGCACAATGGCTCGTACGAATGATATGATTCGTACGAGTCTAGGTTTTTCAAAATTGGACTTTTAGTTCTTTGAGGACCTTAGGTTTTTCGCTGACCTGTTTAGAACTTTGCACAGATCCACACTAATCGCAAGTTAAGTTAGGAAAAGTGCTTGTTAAACATATTTGATTCTTGTGAGATGAGTTTACCTGTTGTAAGAAAAAACTTTTATGAAGTTATGATATTAAAGCGAATGGTTTTTAGGGCTTATGTCGGTAGAAAACTTTTGAGCTTCAATTTTGGCTAATTCAAAAAGAACTTAATTAAACAACAAAGTAAACTAAACCAAAATAACTAGAAACATATAAGAGTAAACTATATATTTACTAGATAATCCTTTATAGAGTTTCAAGGTAAGAGAATCATACCAGCTTTTAATCTTGTCAAAACGAGTTTTGTTTAAAACATCAAATTAAATAATTGAATAAGCATTCTACTATGATTATCGGTATTGTTGTCCACGTCAGCTCAGCTTATCAGATGTAATCATGATTAGGATATATGATTAAGATATGAATTATACTTACTAGCCGGTGTTTAACCACTTCACGACACATTCCCGTATCAAGATACGCACGAGAGAAAATTTTATCGGTGACTATACTGCTTATCATCTATTTTGACGTATATGATGTGAGATACTCACTTATTTTGATTGAAAACAAGCCCTATGTGATTAAATCACTTATTGATGTGGAACTTGATTTTCAGATGCATGTACGGCACAGGAGTAAGTCCGTGAATAGGTTAGTACCATCGTACGGACAAAGAGACGAACTTAGCTCCCGCATAAAGCTGTGATATTTTATCACTTATTTTTGGGTGGATGTGATATGTTTGTCACTCATTGAAGGTCGTATGCAGTATTTACACGTATGTATAGTATCATGGAAGTTCTAGACTTGCGTCACCGTTATTTTTTGACAAAAGATTTAACCGTGATACCCAGATGATAAGTCAGCATAAAGACCGCATATCTCAGAACCTCGGCATACTATCAAACGAAATTTCGGTACCAAGATCATATGCCAATGAATGGTTCCGACCTGGCTTGTAGTCCGTTATGTTTATATCAACCTTCACATTTTAATCTGATTGTGAGCCTACCGATACATCATTAGTAAAGCTACTTATCAATTTTCATTTTATGTATTTGACTGTTTATGACAGATCACTGGTGTATTTCATCATCTTCTCTTATCTATCCAAGAAACTCATTTTTTATTTTTGGTTTTTCTATTGTTTTTGTATTTTTCAAATTTCCCCCTTAAATAAAGAAGGTAATAAAAACTTAAACTAAATAAAAGACATATATTTTTTTTTGTATTTATGTATTTTCTTGAAATATTCTTCCCCTAAAATATAAAACTAAGAGAAAATAGAAAATCTTTTTGTAATTTTAGATTTTGAATAAAATATTTAGGAAAAATGATTAGCCAAGGATGAATTGCTCGGGTTTCACCTTGATGCCATTGACCAAAAGTAGATAATCAAAACGAGATTTATCAAAAGCTTTTGTAAACAGGTCGGCACATTGGTGATCAGTATGGATTTTAACCATATTGGTAAGTTTCTTTTCATAACAATCTCGTATGAAATGATCCTTAATCTCAATGTGTTTGGTTTTTGAGTGCTGTATAGGATTACGAGTGATCTGTAAAGCAGCTTCGTTGTCAACAAAAATAGGAGTAGTTAGAAATTCAAAACCGTAGTCACTCATTTGTTGTTGAATCCATAGAACCTGAGAGCAACAACTATAAGCCGAAATTTACGCACCCTCATAGGTTGACGTAGCTACACAAGTCTGCTTTTTGCACTTCCACGTAACTAGGCGATTTCCCAAGAACTGACTTCCTGCTGATGTTGGTTTTGCATCGATCTTGCAGCTACCATGATCAGAATCACTGAATGTTGTCAAATCAAAGTTATCATACTTAGGGTACCATAGACCAGTGTCTGGGCGACCCTTCAAATAACGAAAGATTCTTTTTACAATCATCAAATGAGAAACCTTTGGACTGACTGGTAGCGAGCTAGAAGACATGTTGGGTACATTATATCAGGTCTTGAAGCAGTAAGATACATGAGCGATCTGATCATAGCACGATAAAGAGATTGTTCCACATGTTCACCCATACCATCAGGAGTAATCCCATGATTTTGAGCTAATGGAGTTCCTAAGGGCTTTGAGTCTTCCATTTGAAAACGTTTGAGAATATCCCCGATGTACTTGGTTTGATGGATGAAAATCCCTTCCTTAGATCGTTGAACCTGCAAACCTAAGAAGAAAGTCATTTCTCCCATAGCGCTCATCTCGAACTTCTCATGCATGACCTACTAAATTCTTTGAACATTTTATCGTTGGTCGACCCAAAAATAATATCATCAACATACACTTGCACCAGCAATAAGTCCTCATTCTGTTCCTTGATGAAGAGAGTACAGTTGATCAATCCACGTAGAAAACCATTGTTGAGAAGATAGGAAGACAACGTTTTATACCAAGCTCGAGGAGCCTGATGAAGACCATACAACGCCTAATTGAGAAGCCAAACCTTGTCAAGTTGGATCGGATCTTCAAAACCGGCGGTTGCTCAACATATACTTCTTCTTTAACCACACCATGAAGAAAGGCACTTTTCACAACCCCATTTGATAAACAGTAAACTTCTTGTAGGACGCATAAGCCAAGAAAATTCTTATACCTCAAGACGAGCTACCGGTGCATAAACTTCATTGTAATCAATGCCTTCAACCTGTTAAAGCCCTGGACGACCAATCTTGCTTTGTTTCTCACAACAACAACTCGGTCATCCTTCTTACATTTGTAAACCCATCTTGTACCAATCTTCTTATAGTTGTTAGTCCTGTCAACCAATTTCCACAGCCTAACTTCTGAAACTGCTAAAGTTCTTCCTACATTGCTTCAATCCATGAGTCTTCTTTCATAGCCTCCTTCCAAGATTTTGGCTCAACTTAGAAGACAGAGCAGGGCAAAAGACCAATCATTCTGTTCCCCGGATTCCCTATTAACAAAATACAAACCAGCATTCTGATTATTATTGAGCTGATTACGTGTTTGCACACCACTTTGGATGTCTCCTATAATATTCTGCTGAGGATGGTATTATGGATTCGAGTTTCAGGAACATCAGGAACTCGAGAATTTATACCCAAATTGTTGATATTCAGATCAACAGCTAATTCATTTACTGGAATTGATGAAGATGTAGATGCATGACCTTCAGTAGTCCCTAGATTCTGAATATTTGACGTGACATCTGAAATTCCAGGAACCGGAGCAGAAGTATCTTCATTTGCCTCATGGAACTCATCATCTTCTGACGAAATATTTTAATCAGCAGCATCTTCGAATTCCTCATCCTGAACAAGATTGTTAACCGAAGTAGACACTTGAGGGTTAACAATATTTGGTTGTACTAATGACGAGTCAACTGCAGTATCACTTTCCAGTAGCATTTGAGCTGCTGCAGAAGCATCATCAAAAGTTGGCAGATTAAAGGAGTTAAATAGCCAATCGTAGTCAAACATCCAAGGAGCACCCGAAGCTCTTACTGATTCAGTGTATCTTTGAACCTTGACTTCTCCCCATTCTTCAATCTTTTTTGTTGACAGATTCCACACTCTGAAATTAGGAGTAGCATATCCAAGAAAGAAACCTTCTATAGCTTTCGGACCAAATTTACCATGTGGATCAATCATAGTGCATGGACTTCCAAAAGATTCTAAGAACGAAACACCCGGTTTCCTTTTATGTAACAACTCGAACATGTTTTCCCGTGCCTCTTCACTGTAAGAACTCTATTCATCGTATAACATGCAGTAGCAACAGCTTCTCCCCAAAATTGAACAGGAAGTTCTGATTCTACTAGCATAGTTCTTGTTGTTTCAATCAGAGTTCTATTTTTCTCTCAGCGGTACCATTTTGTTGTGGAGTGTATCGAGAACTGTACTCATGCAAAATGCCTTTAGAAGAACATAACTCATCCATAACTTGATTCTTGAATTCGGTGCCATTGTCGCTTCTGATTCTCTTTATCTTCAATTTGTACAAATTTTCAAGCAGCGTCAGTAGATTCTTGAGGATTTTAGGAATTGTGTGCCACCATATTCACCCATGAAAATCTTGAGTAGTCATTAGTAACTATAAAACAATATGAATCACCAAAGGTAGTCTTGTGTTTCATAGGTCCAAAAAGGTCCACATGAAGACGTTCCAAAGGCATATTCACAATGTTAATCTTCTTCACAGGATGAGATTTTCTCGCTTGCTTTTCCTTTTGGCATGATACACAGACGTCTTGTAGATGAAAGTTATTCACTGGTACGCCATTCACAAGATACTTTTTCACCAAATAGTTCATTTTTCTTAAATGAATGTGTCCCATTCGTCTGTGCCAAGAGATTGATTCCTTTTCGGTGGCTTTTGAGACAAAACATGTGACTTGTGCAGACGTGGTAATAGCTTGGCTCATGTCAAGAATATACAGGTCATTAAATCTTGGAGCCGACAGGAGAATCCATTCTTTGGGAATCTTGAAACCAGGTTTCAGCACATAACCTCCGACATCATCAAAATGAATCATGAACTTCTTGTCGCAGATTTGAGAAACGCTAAGAAGATTGTGATCAATTTTTCAAACATAACTGATCTTATCAAAGCTAACCACTCCATTGGATACCATTCCTTCTCAGTGATGTATCCGCCCTTGTTTCCAGCAAAAGCAACATAGCCTCCTCGAATGTTTTTCTTATCATAAAGGAGCCTTAAGTCGCCTGTCATGTGCCTCGATGCTCCACTGTCAACAATCCAATGACAATTCACAGCTCCTCGTGGAACACCTTGCACATTTCAAAATCCCGATCAGTTTGAGATGGGGACCCAAGCGTTAGTGGTCTTGGGTCGACCCTTATCATCAAGAAACTTGATTTCTATTTCTTGATGATTTGGAAATTTTAAGCCTCCTCTTGAACCATCACCGGTCTTAGGTTTCCAAGATTTTTGAAATTTACCTGAATGACTATCATTTACATTTTTAACACCTTCTGGTTTTATTAAATTTGAAGAACTTGGTTGCCTTTCTGAAGGATCCGGTTTCAATTCTTTTCAATTATTCTTACTTGTTTATGTCTCTGTTTTTCTTCCTGTTCTTTAACAATGTGTTTGTCTTGATTTGGAGAAACAGATCGACGTTGGCAAGTAGGTTCAGGAGGGGTTTTCTCAACAAATCTAGGCTTTGCTGGGTTTGTACAATTCTTGATTATGTGGCCGAATTCTCCACGTTTAAAGCAAGTTCTCCTCTCAACAAACTTAGGAGATCCTGTTCAGTGACATGATGTTGAACTTGTGGGTCTTGAGGTACTTGGTTCATTTTCACACCCATTTGTATGTTGAGCGTACTTTTTTTTACTATTACGCTTTAAAATCTTGACTTTGTTTACAAAATCTATATTAGACATGCCTTCAAAAGTCTCAACTTTATTACTACCAGTAGAACTCACAAATTTAACATTTTTAAACTTCTTTTTGTAGCGAGTGCCTCTTGCTTCAACCTACGGTTGTGGTACCTTAGGCTTTTCAACTCGCTTTTCTCGTTGTTTTTCTTTTGAACTTGATAATTGTTGTGACTTGATTGTGTTTTTCTTCTCCAAAAATTTGGTTGTTGAGTTTTCAAAAACTTGATCAACAGAGGTTGGATTTACATTTTTTATCCAAAAGTCTTTGATAGAATATATTTTCTTGTCTCCAACCAAGGACTACAACACATTATCATTTTCATATGTAAACACACATTTGTCTTGACAGATTACACACTGGAAGTAGCAGACATTTCTATCCCTTTTTCCTTATCAAGAGATTGTTCCTGATCATTTTTCTCGTGCTCATCATCTGACGAATCCTCCTCCTCTGATGTAGAGGGTTCGGATCAACAATTGATGATGAGTTTTCTGGTTTTCTTGATTCAACTGAGGAATTGTTTAGCTTGAACCCTAATCATGCTGCAAATTCTTTAGGATTAAGAGGTACCGAAGGTTCAAAGCATGGCATTTCCTCTTCATCAGGCAATTTGGTATAGTTGTGTTTCAATGGAGGTGGACACGACTTATTCCCAATGCATTTAACATCTCCTTTCAGTTTTTGAACGCCAATGATATGATCAAGCACATATCGAGAGTTAGAATAACTTTCCAATTTTAGCTTGATTGCATCATGTTCGCATTTGGCGATGACTAACTCTTTCTTTGTTTCCTCAAGTAGATTAATGTAGTTATTAATTCTTGTTTGTTTGTTCAAAATTGTCTTTATTAATTAAGAAAAGCTTTTCTTAAGGGTTTCTATTACAGATTTGAATTCTTTTTCGTTTCGAGTTAAAGCCAAGTTAGCCTCTTTGCATTTTGACAGCTCAACAACCAGGTTTTGATTGTGACTGTTTATTGTTTCAAATTTTGTTTTTAATTCGGCACAATCATTGCAAACTTTTGGAGAGTCGGAATTTACCTGACTTGTCGAACCGGCAACATTCGCCATGAAGGCAGTATGATGAGGAAAGGCTGCACTATTTGTAAGGAATTTTTCTGTTTCCTTCGATGCAGCTTCTGCCTTTACCATTAAACCAGTCTGTTTACTTCTCAGCTTTTCTGCTTCTTTCAATTACTCTCTGACCTCAGCATCACTTCCTTCCCTCATATCTTCATCAAATCCATTATCATCTGAACTCGAGCAATCTTCATCAGAACTACCATTATACCCAGAACTATCATCCTCAGAATTGTCTATGTTGTGAACATGTTTGATTCGACTGATAATCTTGGCATAACATGCAGTTCTTCCTTGATTCTTGTTTCCGTATTGTACTGACCAATCGCATCCTTCATCTGCCTGAACTACGAAAGCTCTATTTGTGTTGTTTGAAGGTCCTGGCTAGTTGGTATGGTTTGGGTTGTTAACAGCTACTATCCTTCGATCATTATTAACTTGAGCTGTGTTGGATGGTTGTGATTCATATCGGATGGGGTTGTGATATCCTTGTTTGCTGGGTCTCGTGCACTCATGCTTGAAGTGACCTCTTTCTCCACAGTTGAAGCAAGTAACAACATTTTTATCAAAACCATATTTTGTATCTTTCTTGCTTTCCAAACTGCTTCTTCATGTTCTGCTCATATAATCTTTAGCTCTTCTTACCTCACTTGCAAATGCCCATTTGATATCCATTAGCTCCATCTCATCTCTGTCTATTTGTTTGTAGTCTGCATTCATCAAATTGATATTTCCAATTTGACAAGCCACTAATCCACAATAGGCACTAACCATGGTATTTAGAAGTTTCATATGATCCTGAGGAACTTCTACGCTGACCTTGGAAAGATGTGATGTGTGAAGTCTGACTGTATTGGGATTTGCAGGTTGAACGTTGTTTCTATAGAAAGCTTGTTGAGAAGCTTGCTGTGGAACTTGAGGTACAAAATCTCGTGGTTGTGGTAAAAAGGCTTTCAGATCAAAAACTTATCCATAGGCTTGAGTACTTGAGCTTGCAGACTGATTTGTTTGAACAGGTTGTGGTAGAAAGGGATTCATGTTTGACACAAACGCAGTTTGAAGATTTGGTTGCTGATTTGCACTTATACCTCTATTAATACCTCCAAAGTACATCTCAGGTTTTGTGGAACAGTAATTCTTTGTGCCTTTCAAAGTTCTTCATTTTTGTTCTCCAATTTCTGCAAATTCATAAATACTGATTGAATCCAAAACACCTGTACGTTTTAATAAGTCAATAAATTGACCCCAGTTTTGGCGGCAATGCGTCAGCAAAGCGCATCACTATTCCTTGTGGAGATGCTAACACTTTGTACGAGTACATTTCGCTGAGCAGATGGTAGAAACGTGTTGTCATATCATTAAGTGTTTCATTTTCCATTAACATGAAACCTTCAAACTCTTTCTTTAGCAGATCATGCCGAATTTTTCTGGTTGCAGCGTTACCCTCTCCTCTTGCTTCCAGGGTATCCCATAGATTTTTGGTCGTTGTACAGTACACAAACTGATGGTAAATATCTTTATGGAGTGCTTGTGTTTGGATAACAAACACCTTTTTCTCTAGATCATAAGCCTTTTTATCGCCTTCATCTAGATTGGCTAAGGAGGTTGGATTTGATCCTGCATCTTCGAGTGATTCTTTATACGGTGTAGAAAAAAAATGTCCATAGTTCTGTGTTCTGTCCGAGAACATATGTGTGAAAACGACTTTTCAAAGACGGATAATTGTTCATATGGTTTAGTTTAGGTGGACAGTTATTACTCCCGGTTTCACTCTCACTCATAAGAAGAGTCTGAATGTTCTGGTTCTGGTTTGCGACACACGCCCATTTATTTGTGGTAATCATGGTTGGATGTTGAGGCATTAGTGACTTAACCCATGAGGTTGCTGAGTTTGTGAAGAATCTTGATTTGTGCTTGAACTACTACTCCAATCCTACGGATTAGTACTCCTTATAATTTTCTTGATTATGAAAATTAAAAGGTTTAAAGTTTATTTTTTGAAAATAACAGTCTCCTTTTAAAAATCACACAGTTTGAAAAATTCAAACACGAAAAACAAACTAAGTTATTCTTCATACGAACCAATGTTTCGTACGAATGAGATTGTCCTTCGTACGAACCAGGTGTTTCGTACGAGGGACACTCTTTCGTGCGGACAACTCAGTCATTCGTGCGAACCAAATTCTTCGTGCGGGTGACAGGTTTTTTGCACGAACAGTCTAGTTCTTCGTGTGGATGGGTTATTCGCACAGATTTTTCGCAGAGGAATCTTTTTGCAGGGCTGGTTGGTGAAAAAATTTTCTTTTTAGCACATACTGGCTTTCGAAAGTGGTCTGTTGTCTACACAATTTTGGTTAAAAAGACAAACATTCCATATCATCTTTTTCAGTTTCAACAATCAAGTCCAGAATGTCAGAGATTTGGTCAACCCTACAAAAATATTCCAGTGAGTTTTTTCGGTGAGTTTCTCCTGCAAATGTGTTCAACTTGAACATATGAAACTTTTAAGAAAAAATAGATTTTAACATGTCTCCATGTGTTCTAACAAGGTTTTAATGAAAATTTTCTGGGTATAACAAGTTTTAACTAAGTTTTAAGTTTGTTATCTTTCAAAAACTTAAGTTTCCTGCTGAAAGTTCAAGAACACTTCAAGAAACCCTCAAAACTAGCCCAGATACAACACTAAGCTTGGTTTTAAAACAAGGAAGAGAGCCAAAGCTCTGATACCACTTGTAGGTCCACTTGGAGGATCAAGATTAACGTACTTCCCTGTTTATACAACACAAGTACGAGTGCGGAATCCTCGTAAGTATGCAAACCAAAGAAAAGTAAGAACATATGATAACCAAAGATTCAATATCTTGATTAACTGAAGAGAATTAGTACAAGCATATACAAACAATGTTCATATAGACTCATGCAACACACTTTGTGCTCTTGTGTCTCTCTCTAGTATAGCTCTAGTCTCTCTAGTTACTAGTTCACCGACTAACTCGTCTAACTTTTTTTTTACTGAGAAGTGCATGTCTGCTTATATAGTGTCCATACCTAGCAACAGTATGAAGTATGTTGCTGGTCATAAGAAACACTAAAAGACACGAAGAACATCCTCCAAAGATACTCGTACGAATGAATTGGCTCGTACGAATCATGTACTTCCTCGTACGAATCAAGCAGAATGCTTGATTTGATACACCCATTCGTATGAATGGTCAGTTACTCGTACGAGCTACATCTTGCTCGTACGAAGCATTCCCACTCGCACATTGAAGTCTTCTTCGTAGAAAAGTGTCACAGACATGACGTACACAAGACTCAACAGTATGCATACATGCAACTATTTTACACAAATAATCTAATCGTCGTACAAAACCAAGATAGGAGGATATCTTGATTTGGTCGACACGATCAAACTATACAGACATAGTAAACAAAAACCGTAAAATTACAGACGTAACTAAGAACAAGCGACAGACACAAAAGTGTATCAACACTAAGCTCTAACACTTTGGGAACCCAGATGGTTCCCTCTTCTTCTCTCTTTTCTACAACCTCTTCGGTCTCCTTAACTACACCCTCTCCTACTAAATTGGCTCCACTAATAAAATCTAGACACTGGTCAACGCACAATATGAATGATTTTAGAAGTAAACCGAGTGACATGGACCGCTATAATCGTTGGAACCACTAGGGTGTTGCATAGAACGAGCTACCTTAAACGTTACCTTTTCCTCACTAACACGAAGTGTAATGTTACCATCAAAGATATCAATGATGGCCTTTATAGTACACAAGAATGGTCATCCTAGAATGAATGGAACTCTCTCATTAGCTTCCATATCTAGAATGATAAAGTCTATGGGAAAGACAAACTTATCGACCATAACTAATAGATTTTCAACAATGCCACGAGGATACTTGACTGAACGATCGGCTAACGACAAGGACATGCGAGTAGGGCATAAGATTTATTCTTGATTGAGCTCTCATAGGTCTAGTTTCTCATAAAGTGAGTGGGATAAGACTGATACTAGAACCTAAATCGGCTAAGGCTCTACACTCGATATCACTCCCGAAGAGACATGGGATGGTGAAAAGGCTCGGATCTGTCAAATTTCTGAGACCTTGTTCAAAATGACAACAAAACAACCCCCATTTAAAGGGATGTTCGAGAGTTACCCTAACCTATATTTTCTTTTAAGAAGGTTCTTTAAGAATTTTGCATATTTTGGCATGGATTGAAGGGCCTCGATGAACAGAAGGTTGATTTTAAGTTGCTTAAACATATCGAGAAATTGCCCATATTCCTTAGCATATTTCTGATGCTCAAGGGGGTGGGGTATGGGACGCGTGAAAGATCTATGATCGATGATGGTCTAACCTCTATGGGTCTCTTTTCTACACTCCTCTCAAGTTGGGGCTCCTTGGTGTGTGCGGTAATTATTGGGTCTAACCTAGTATGCACTTTACCGTGAGTCTCCATCTCGATCTGCTCATCGACTAACTCTTCCTCCTCTTCCTCAACTACCCCTTGCCTGACTACCTCTCCTAAGGTTTTAACACTATGGGTTGAAATAGCTTTCAGTTGGACTGCCGGTTTCGTTTTGGTGTTGCCCGAGATTGGCTGGGTGGTTTTTCTTGCAACTGACGAAAAATGTCCCCGACTTGCCTTTAAAGATCTAGAAAGCTAGACTATTGGTTCTTTAAGAGTCTGGCATGTTCATCTAAGGTTCTCTGCGTCTTTTGGTCCTTAACAAGCAATCGAGCCAACATAGACTTTATCTTATTTAAACCATTACCCAAGTCTTAGTTGTTAGAACCTTGACTATTTGACCCCCTACTAGGATATTGCCTATTTGAACCCCCTGAGCTAAACTGACCCTGCGACCCCCAACCAAAAACCTGACCCTGATTGTTTAAACCCCCACTATAGAATTGACCCTGCCCCCTGTTTTGAGTTAGACCTATTTGGAAACCAGGGGGTTACCAGAAGAACGGAAAGTATTATTATTATTATTATCACACCAATTAGAGCTATAGTTAGAGTTATTATAATTAAATAGGCTAGTGGGACCTTGTTTTTGACCAATAATAAACTCAACTTGCTCTTGAGTGAGCATTGGACACTCAATTATATTGTGACCTCCCCTACAAACCTCACACTTATCAACCTTAGCTTTCAACTCCTGAATTTCTTTGCTAACCTCTTTCTTAAAGCTCTCTAATATAGGGGTTACCGTTGTTTTCAAGATAACTTGGGGTATCCCTTGAGTAGTCGAGGGGGGGGGGTAGTAGATACAGGAATGGAATTCCTGATGGTAGACCGCTGTTCATGGTTAGAATGTGCAAAACTCTCAAATATTTTGTTGCATTCTGCCACCGTTTTCTTACCCATTAGGTGACCTCCTATTGAGTTGTCAAAACGGACTCGGGTTTCAACGGGTTTAGACCATTGTAGAATTTCTATACAAGTGCCCAATCAAACAAACAGTGTTGAGAGCATCGGGTAAGTACGCTTTGGAATCTCTCCCACGCAAGGTAATAGGGCTCATCAGGTTCCATCCGGAATGAATGAATCTTATCATGATGTAACACCCTACAAAATAAGAGTTGGGCATAACGACTAGTATCTTCATTGCATAGCGGAAGTATAATGCTAAGACTTTTAGAATGGTGAAAGCCAGCTAAGTACTCGAATCCTAATATGTTCTCCTATCCCAAGCGTGCCATAGTTTGAATGCGTAACCTAAGAAAGAACATTTGAAAAATCAACATAAAGTTGGCGAGATCATAGTTTATTTGAAAAAGATTTGAAATAAATCTTTTTTGTAACTAGTTTAAATAATGTTGAGAAAATGTAATAAAAAAAATTTTGTCATGTCATTTGAAAACTTTGTGTTTGTAAAATTTGTATACCGTCAATGTCCGTGCACGACAAAGACAGCATGCCCACATGAGCCTATACGACAAATACTTTTGATACGAGGTTTTTATTTAACGACTCTTGTAGTCGAACAAGGTGTTGCAATATGTATACAAAGCCACAAATTTGACACACTCACAAAACCTATGTACCCGTCGGTATTTTTAAGCTGACTCTCTTTTCACATATGTTTCAGGAGTTGCTTGATAATATGATGCATACTTCACGTAGGAATGGACGCGAGCCTTAGTGACTTAAAACATGAAAGGCAATTTATTTATGTGTTGTTTCTATTTATCCCAAGACAATGTAAACATTTAACTTAATAAAACAAAATTTCAAATTCCATGAGTTGTGAAACAATAGTTCTATGACATGACTCCCCGACGTTTCCGCCGCGTTCGATGTTTTAAGCGGTCGTCGTGTTATAGAAAGATTGGTATCAGAGCTTATGGTTATAGGGAATTAGGTTATTAGTAATCCTTTGACCTAGACTATAACCTTCCTAGGACCCTAGCGTGAGTTATCTTGCGTTTAGATTCTTAAAACAATACCATCACCTATCCTTAGGTGATTACCAAAACAAATACACAAGCTACAAATTCGTTTTGAAAATCAATCATGCCTTTAAAGTTTTCAAAGTCTCATCAAATTTTGGGTTTTAATAATGTGAACACATGCAATCTGGAAGGGTGGATGCCTGTACCCTGAGTTTTCTGTCTAAGGCTAGAGTGTTCGTACAAATTTGCATTATCAAACCAGTCACACTGACCTGGGAACTCTTGGGGTGAGTGCCTACTTATAGGCTAAAGCATGTCTTCGCGATACATTATAAGGACCCATCTACTTTAATTTGTCACTATGTGTTGTTTGTTTGTTTTAGGTAATGAACAGATGATCACAATCCTTATGTTTCGTCGATATTTTTAACGTTTCCTTTTGACTATCCAATATCAATCCCACCGTTTTCTTTCATATTTCCTTCTCTTTTAAAATGCCTCCTCGACGTAATACAACTCAATGCCGAAATGGTAGCTCTGATCGCTCAGCAAATTGCTGCTGTACTCCCAAACCTAGTGACCCAGATAAACCAAGCAAATAATAACAACAATAACAACAACAATGCACCAGCACCGTGCAACTACAAACAATTTAGCTCGGCTAAAACACTCAAGTTTACTGGGTCCGAAGGTGCTACTGGACTCCTACAGTGGTTTGAGAGTCTCGAAAGCACTTTGTCATGTTCAATGCCCGAATGAGCGAAAAGTCAAGTTTGCATTGAGTGTATTCCAGAAAGAGCACTTACATGGTGGAATGGTGTGAGAGAGATAGGGGTGTCGATGTGGCAAAGGCACAAACGTGGGAATAGCTTCGAGCTCTAATGATGAGGGAATTATGCTCACGTCATGAACAACGGGCACTGGAAGATGAATTCCACAATCTTAAACAAGTTAGTGGAGACTATCGTGCCTACACTAACCGTTACAAAGAATTGAGCTTGTTGTGTCCCGCCATGGTCACCCCGTTAGATAAAGCAATCGAAAGGTACATCGATGGCCTGCCTGATCCCGTTCAGGACATTGTTACTGGTAGCAACCCTACCACTGTTCGACAGGCTATCGAATTAGCTGCTACCCTGATTGAGTCTCAGGTCAAGAAGGGGTAACTGTTTTGAAAGGGCGACAAGAAACAGGCGGCTAAGACCACTCAAGAGAAAACAAAGGAGAACAAACCTGAGTCTTCGAAGAAATCGAGGAGCATAAGGCTTCTCAGAACTTTGCAGTTGTGGCACAACCCAACCAGAACACTCAAAACCAGTCAACAAAATCTCCTGCGAGGAAACCCTATACTAGTACTACACCGTTGTGCAACCGGTGTAATGGTCACCATCAAGCTCACCTATAGTGTCGCCAATTCAAATCATGTGGAAGATACGGTCACATAGCCAATGTTTGTCGTTCGGCCCCAAAACAAGCTGTTTGGAACCCTGTTCAACCCCAAGCCATCCTTGCTAGACCTCCATTCCCACCTGGTTCTTGCTACAATTGTGGTGAGATGGGTCACTTTAGAAACAACTGCCCAAAATTGGTGAACGCGAATGCAAATCCATCCCGTGGACGTGCATTCAACATCAATGCCAACGAGGCTCGTGCTGATAACGAAGTCATTAACGGTACGTTTGTGACAAATGGCAAATAACCGAAAATTCCATACAATCTAATCACTACTTTTATTTCATAATCTCATGCATATTATCATAATTTAACTGTGTAACTGGGTCGTACGTCATATCACAAGTATTAGGACAAGTAAATCAGATCATAACATATACTGGTTTCCATTACGAGGCGAAACAAACCAAATAATGCCCTGAAAGTGTTGGTAGAAAGTGTTGGGCGCACTATTCGCGGTTCCACTATTCGTGTCAGCAAAACTGCTAAAATGAAACAGAACAACGAATAACAGCATGCTAATGCCATAATTGAGTCCAGAACAACAAACAACGCCTAATTTGCAAAATTATCCGTTTCGACCAAAAAGACGACAATTTAAGTTTGTCCGCAACATTAATTCGGTAGATTCCGGATTCCAGAATTATACCAAAACAATGTTGAACATCCTAAAACAATATGAGAATTGCAAAAATGCGTAAAACACATCGTTTCCGGTCATACGGTAAACAATGCACCACTTGACCGGAAAGCGACCGTTTGTCGAACCGATGAAAATTTTAGTGGCTGACAGCCTCATGCATCCGTCTTGAGAACTAGTTAAACCTCATTTGGGACTCGGAGTCCTTTCAACTATCTTGAGGTAACGGAAAGACAACTTCCGGAAATGTTTGACGGCAAAATATATAAATGCCGATATCGAGCGAACGATTGAACAGAGGGCTTTTCGGCCATCCTAACTCCACATATATTTGGCTAGCGAACTAGTTAAGAATATTTCTAGACAGGGAGTGCCTAAATAAACGCCATGATACTTGTGGTGGTCAAAAACCAAAGCTTCCGGTACGAAATAATAAAATTCGTATATTAGCCGATATTGTGCCGATGAGCGAACTAGTGACCTTTTCGTTATCCGAAACTTATACCAATTAGTCAACTGGACTAATTAACATGGATTAATGCCCTAACCCTTATTACTTGCTAATGATACAAGATCAACCCCCTAATCATAATACTTAAGTTAATTACCTAAATATCTAATAAATAAACACATGTTATAAAAAATGTTAAACATAACCCCCCTTTCATTTGGCGGATTCAAGTGGGTCCCACACCTACTTGATTTGTGTCGAATTTATGAGATTATGAGCATGGTGTAGGATATGGAGGTAATCTTTGAAAGATAGTAATTATAAACAAGATATCACTCCATGTCTTCCATCATTTTTCACAAAAAAAAAATTAAACAACCTCCTATCTCTCTCTCTTACCCACGGCCCCAAACACCACCATTACACCACCACATATCCACCATTAAACACCTCATTTCATACACTTTAAATCCATTTCAAGATCATCCAAGGTGCTGGCAAGGATGACGATCATTGGGGCTTTCTTATATTCTTCCTAAATCTTCACTAATCTTGTGCAAGCTTTGTAATAAGCTTCTTACAAAGTCTAGTTTAAGAAAGTACAAGTTGATCATCTTGAAAATAAAGAAAATATAACTTAAAAACCCTAAACTTCACCTTAATAATAACACTAAATATAGTTTATTATGTGTTGATTATGTACTTATTTGATAACTAGTTATCATGATGATGTTGATTATAATAAAGTAAGGTGTTTAAAGTAGATGATCTTGTATGAATAAATATATAAATGATGATTTAAACATGGAGATGTTTAAATCTAAAGAAGATCATCAACCTCATAATCCATGAAGATTACTACAACTTAAAAGTGATTTATTACATATGAATAACTTTTATAAAGAATAAACGCCATGATTTAAGATGTGATCATCTTAAAAAGTGTAGTAAACAAAGGGGGTTTAGAATGGAAGACTTGATTTAAAGATATAACAAAAGTGGTGGTTTAGGGGAAACTATGGCGAAATTTTCTAAAAATCTAATCGTGATTAAAGTATGATTAACGGGACTAAACGTGATTAGTGACCTAAACCGTCATTAAAGAAGTTTAATGACAAAGGTTAAACCCTAACCATTCAAGAGTTTAACAAGTGTATATATATATATGTGTGTATATATATATATATGAAAACATTATCACCAAAAGCTATGTGTAAATACATATGTATGTATGTGTATGTATCTAGAAGTTTAAGTATATACCACAAAATACCAACTTATACAAATACTACAAACACTTGAAAGAATTACCAAGTGTAGATGACACAAAACACATACATTTTTACAATACGTCGAAACAATGATCGGAAAAAACGGAGCAATGCAGACGATGAGCGAATGTACACAATACACCTCGCGTCATCGACTAACGGACAAATCACCAACACGAAGAGTTAATACGACGACGGGCGATTTTCAACGAGAAATAGTATATATTAAACGACAACGACGACATGTCTAAAATAATATATTTTAGACACTTAACGTATATATATGTTAACGATATCAAAATTCGGAAAGTTAAAATGCATAAAAATTTACTAAGTGGTTTTATAAAAGTATATAAATATATACTTAAAAATCTATACTTGATAAAATTTATAAGTATAAGACTTATAAATATTGGACACTTGAAAATGAATCGGGCTAGGCCCATTATATAAAAGACATGGGCAAGGCCCAATTACATAAAATATGTAGTAATGTGGGCTAACCCAAAGACATAAAATATATGGGCTAAGCCTAAAGACATAAAATATATGGGCTAAGCCCAAAGGCATAAAATATATGGGCTAGCCCAAAGGTATAAATTACATGGGCTATGCCCAATCACATAAAGACATGGGCTAGGCCCAATGACATAAATTACATGGGCTATGCCCAATCACATAAAGACATGGGCTAGGCCCAATGACATAAATTACATGGGCTAGGCCCAATCACATAAAGACATGGGCTAGGCCCAATGACATAAATTACATGGGCTAGGCCCAACCACATAAAGACATGGGCTAGGCTCAATGACATAAATTACATGGGCTAGGACCAACCACATAAAGACATGGGCTAGGCCCAATGATATAGATGACATGGGCTAGTCCCAATGACACGCGTGCAAGGCACGGGAACATGTGAAGGGTGAGGCCCGTTCACACACGATCTAAGAATAACAATATATATATATATATATATATATATATATATATTATATAATATATATATTTGAGAAATATATGTATAAAAATATTAATCGAACAACCGAACTACCAACACTATGACAACATTAAAAGTTGTTCTGAAGTGATAATTAAATACACAACAAGAATTCAAGATGAACAACTAGTGCGAGGTCCAACGAGACCTAGGTGTCTAATGAAGTTAATACACATGAAGGTTAAACACGTGTACGGACACCAAACTTTTATAAGTACGACGTACGGAACACAAAGTTGTGAGTTCATGTCCCTCCTTTCAATTATTTCAAACTTTTGTTATAAAACTATCGAGGGCAAATACATGTCATAACAAACAGTATGTTAGCTATGGGTTTAGATGATAACACGATCAAATGTGCATAAGTAGGATGATGACAATAGTAAACATTAATCACGTAGTGACCAAGGTGCAAAAGGTATAAATCTATAGAGTTTGAGGCGCGCTTCACTCATGGTTGGTAACCTCTTCGGAGTGCTTTTGTGATCCCAATGATGTCAAAGTCGTCTCGTTTTGGTTACTTACTTATGGCGCATATGTCAGGGTGCTCTGGCATACTGATAGATCCTTAAACTCCATGATTGCTAATAACATACTCAGATTTTATTATTGGATGACATTTTATACGAAAACATTAACTTCAACTCGCCAACTTTTGTTGACTTTTTAAAATTACATGTATTTCAGGACGCAAGGCATGAGTTGGTGATATATTTTGGGATACGGGAAAATGTCAAGACAACAAGTGCCATCTTTTGGAGGATTTGCCTCTTACATCCCAACCTAGTATGGGTATATAGTGGTCAGAACCTCATTATGCATTTATGACGAAAACAATATCTTATTTTGAAGTAATGTACTTTAAACTACGTTTATGATGACAAGTTGAAACCAATGAAAACTATGAAATTACTTTTGGTTGGTCGTAAATATTGTAATGAAAATTTATATCGGCATGGCATCGTTGTTGATTTATATATGTTTACTTAATTGAAGTAATGTACTTTAAACTACGTTTATGATGACAAGTTGAAACAGTGAAAACTATGAAATTACTTTTAGTTGGTCGTAAATATTGTAATGAAAACTTATATCGGCATGGCATCGTTGTTTACTAAACTAGGAGAACCCTTAACGGTGGAAATAACTAGTGGTGAACCCTTTGTGCTCAACTATGTCATTCTTAGTTGCCAATTGAACTTGGATAACCACCTTTTTCCCATTGACCCACACCAATGCAACTCGGGAGTTTTGACATCATCATAGGAATGGATTGGTTAACCAAACACCATGCTGAGGTGATTTGTTTCGACAAGGTTGTTCGTATACCTCTTTCGTCTGGCGGAACCTTAGAAGTTCACGGAGAGAAACCCTCTAGTAGCCTAAAGCTCATGACCTGTACCCAGGCCAAAAAAATACCTACGAAAGAATTATGTAGCCTTCTTGGCACATATCATAGAGGAAAAAGGCAAGGGCAAAACTGTTCAGGACATCCCCGTTATTCGAGAATATCCTGAGGTGTTTCCTAAAGAGCTACCTAGTTTACCCCCAATTCGCCAAGTTGATTTTCGTATTGACCTTGCACCCGGTGCCATCCCAATTGCCAAATCTCCTTACCGTCTAGCACCGTCTGAAATGCAAGAGTTGTCAAAGCAACTCCAAGAACATTCAGACAAGGGATTCATTCGTCCGAGCTTTTCACTTTGGGGCACTACTTTCATATTCGTGAAAAAGAAGGATGGATCCTTCCGTATGTGTATCGATTATGATGAGCTCAACAAGCTCACAATAAAAAATTGAAATCCCGTACCTCGCATTGATGATTTCTTTGATCAGCTACAAGGTGCGACCTGCTTTTCAAAGATTGATCTATGTTCTGGGTATCATCAACTTCGTGTACTCGAAGAAGACATTCCCAAGACTGCTTTTCACACTCGATACGACCATTACGAGTTCACTGTCATGCCTTTTGGTTTGACGAATGCCCCTGCCGTCTTCATGGACTTAACGAATAGGGTTTGTAAACTTTATTTAGACAAGTTCATCATTGTTTTCATCGACGACATCCTCATTTATTCTAAGTCTCAAGCCGATCACGAACAACATCTTCGTCTAACGATGGAACTCCTGAAATAAGAACTACTTTATGCCAAATTCTCCAAGTGTGAATTTTGGCTAAAAGAAGTTCAGTTTTTGGGATACATTGTTAACAAACAAGGTATACATGTAGATCCCGCCAAAATCATTGGAGTACACCTACTACTCCTACCAAAGTTCGTTCATTTCTTGGGGCTTGCTGGATACTATCGACAATTCATGGTGAACTTTTCAAAGATCGCGGTTCCCCTCACCACTTTGACTTGGAAGAATAAACCTTTCGAGTGGGGACCCAAACAAGAGGAAGCCTTTCAAACACTGAAACAAAAACTTTGTGATGCTCCTGTTTTAGCTTTACCCGATGGCAACAACGATTTCATTATCTATTGTGACGGATCAAACCTAGGCCTTGGTTGTGTTCTCATGCAAAGGGACAAAGTTATAGCCTATGCGTCAAGACAATTGAAAATCCACGAGAAGAACTACACAACTCATGATCTTGAGTTAGGAGCCGTAGTTTTTGCTCTCAAAATTTGGAGACACTACCTTTACGATACGAAATATGTGGTTTTCACTAACCACAAAAGTCTCCAACACATATTCAATCAAAAGGAGCTAAACATGAGACAACGACGTTGGGTCGAACTTCTGAACGACTATGACTGCGCAATTCGCTACCATCCTGGTAAGGCGAATGTTGTAGCTGATGCACTTAGTCATAAGGAACGTGTCAGACTTCAATGTGTTTGAGTTCAATATGATATCCAGACACGTATCCTTGAAGCACAACATACATGTGTGACCCAAGCTTGTTGAAAAATGAGCTGCCACAAAATCTCGAACTTCAACTCGAAACAAAAGACAACGGATTACTCTACTACAAGAACCGTTTGTGAATTACTAGTTAAGACAATCTCCGCACCTTATTGATGGACGAAGCTCATAAGTCTAGTTATTCAATCCATCCTGGTGGAGACAAAATGTATAAGGATCTCCGTACCCAGTATTGGTGGAAAGGTATGAAGGACATTGCCTTGTATGTGTCTAAATGCCTAACTTGTCTTAAAGTTAAGGCAGAACATCAGCGTCCATCTGGTTGACTGGAGCAACTAGAAATACCGGTATGGCAGTGGGAGAACATTGCAATGGATCTCATCACTAAACTACTGCGCACACCTAGAGGTTATGATGCCATTTGGGTAATCATCGATCGTCTAACAAAGTCAACACACTTTTTGGCAATTCGTGAGGATTTATCTGCTGGCAAACTCGCCAAGATCTATCTTGATGAGATTGTATCTCCTCATGGTGTTACTTTGAACATCATATCCGATCGAGATGCTCGATTCTCATCTCACTTACGGAAGACCATGAAATCTGCCATGGGAACTAAACTCAATCTGAGCACTGCTTATCATCCTCAAACGGATGGACAATCTGAAAGGACAATTCAAACACTAGAGGATATTCTTAGAGCATGAGTGATCGACTTTGGTGGTAGTTGGGATTCACATCTACCATTGGTCGAATTCTCCTAGAACAATAGTATCACGCCAGCTTCAATATGGCGCCTTTCGAAGCTCTATACAGTCTGTCTGCTGGAATGAGGTCAGTGAAGCTCAGCTCACTAGACCAAAACTCATTCACGACACGACAGAGAAAGTCAAGAAAATTCACGATAATCTTCTGACAGCTAGAAGTCGTTAAAAGAGTTATGCGGACAAACGACGCAAGCCCTTGGAATTCCAAGTTGGTGATCACATCCTTGTCAAGGTATCCCCTTGGAAAGGTGTGATTAGATTTGGAAAGAAAGTAAAACTTGCACCACGATATATTGGACCATTCAAGATCGTTGAGAGAATCGGAAAGGTGGCCTATCGACTTGAGCTACCTCCCGAAGTTGGGAATATTCACCCAACATTCCACATGTCCAATTTGAAAAAGTGTTTAGCCGATACAAACCTTCACATTCCCCTCGACGAAATTCACATTGATGACACTATGCACTTTGTCAAGAAACCTGTAGAGATATTGGACCGTGAAGTCAAGAAACTCAAGCATAGACGTATACCGATAGTTTAAGTTCGCCGGCAATCCAAAGTGGCTAGAATTTACTTGGGAACGAGAGGATCAAATGAAAGCGAAATATCCACATTTGTTTTCACAAAGTCTCCTCTAATTAAATTTTGAGACGAAATTTCCAAAAGTAGGGGAGACTGTGACATTTGTGCCCTTTCAATCATTGTACAATTACAAATAATTTCGTATTCAATGAAACCTTGTGTTTTATTTCTGAAATTTGTATAATTATCTAAGACATTTCCACAATTTCAAGTTCTTGCACGATTTCGAACCCTCAAAATTTTTTGTAGAAGTAATTCGTTAACTACCACTCAAACGCACGTACACTCTGAAAAAAGGAAATACGCAATACATACCCTAAATACCCTTTACATAACTTAGATATAAGTTTTGAAGGGTTAGATATGACAAAAACACACTTATACAAGTCCTGGGACTGTATTCGTCAAACTACAAACCATGTATCAATCCAAATATTTTTGTATTCAATAAAATCTTGTATTTTATTGATGAGAATGAAAAAATGTCAATCATTGCACAATTTCGATCATTTTCGTGTTCGTTAAAGCTTTTTACGCATTTTTGCGAAACGTGTAACCGTATAACCGAACAAACCGACATCCACGAAATTTTCGGGCATAATCCAAGTTACACAGGTCTTAACATGTTTATATAACCTAAATATTAGGTTAAAGGATTAAAAATGGCAAACAAGTGAAAATACAAGTCCAAGGGCCAAAAATGTCAAAAAAAAATAATAAAAATTTTTGCTTCTTCACCAAGTTTGCCACCTATCTTCAATTTTTGACACCTAGCACTCATTTTACCACATTTAATTTGGTGTTGACGCATGTTAAGACACTAATCCACACTTGAGGACATTTTCATCACCTCCTTAATCCTAAAATACTATAAATACCCCAAACTTCTTCCATTTTTTTCCACACCACTTCAAAACACTTCAAAGCAAAGTGTGAAGTTCTTCCTTCTATCCTTCTTGGAGCTTATTCCAGCCTTTGGAAGCTTCCTATCTTGAGTTCCAAAAGTGTTCTTCAACACAAGTAAGTACTCTTCCTAGTTCTTTCATTATTTTAGCTATTTTGAGCTAAAAGTCGAACAGTTTGGCTTCCTGGTTGACTTTTGGTTCTGACCATATTTGGTCAAGTCAAAGGACAATTGAGCTTTGCAACATGATCATAATAAGAAGGTTATAATCCCTAACGATTTCACCTTCTGATTACCATGTTTACTAGTCGAAGTGACGAGTCAAAGTTTCTGTAAAAAATGCGCATGATGTGCATTTTACGACGAAACTATATTCGAGTATCAAAAAACCAAGTTTTGATACCAAATAAGTTTTATAAACTTAGTTAGACATACTTTGACATGTCTAACTCGTCATTTCTAGTGTAGTGCTTATTTAGGGTCGTAAGTCGAGCGGTCTTGACCACCGCTTTGACTTTCGAATCCGACCCGTTTAGTCGATCTTAGGATCAGACTAAACACATATTTGTGACCATAGTTGTATAGGGAATAACCTACTAAGGTCATATCTTATGGTCACGTCGTTTGGTTAGTGTTATGATAAGTTACTTCTATGTTCTTAAAAAAATATGACCAAAATGCCCTTTTGCGCATAAATCCATTTTAAACACATGTAACCAAATTTTTAACATATAATCTGATGTTATAACATTTTCAAACATGTTTGGGCTTTTAAAACTTATCATAGGGCATGTTTAACCATCCGATGACGCGTTTACGCTAATGACTAGTTAAAGTAGCATAAACTACCTTAACGAGTCATAATGAGTCAATAGCACTTAGAATCCTTTCCATATCAGAATGTTAAGTTTGTTAAACCATATCACATGAGTTCCAACTCATTTGGTTTATAATACTTCATTCTATCTGATATCCCGTTTGTAGTCCCGACACGCTGACATATTTATCTGACACATTAGGACACATTTGAGCTTTGTTTATTCCGTTGATCAAGAACACTTTCGCAATCCCAAGTGAGTACATAGTTCCCCCTTTTACGTTTTGTAAATGTTTTGGGGTGACTCATATGTGCTAAATCATTTTCAAGTTTTCAAAAACAATGTCTATGGTTTATATAAAATAATACGATTTCAATAATGTGAACAACTTGTTGATGCGTTATCCATAACACGAATGACATTCATTAGCATTGGCCGAGCCGACCAGTAGTATGTTATGGTACCATAGGACAGACAATCCCATTATCGGACTGATCATTGGATTTGGTGGAAGTTTGGGTAATGACAGAAATTGTTTCTGATTAACAAATCATTTGTTGATTGTTAGTCTTGTTAAAGATACCCTTTGGTGGTATAGTCAACACAGGTTTGAATGTGTTCATTAAAGAATGATCAAAAGTTTTCATAATTAAAAACACAAACGCTTTGTTTATGACATATACAATTGGTTTATGACACGGACGAATGGTTTATAACACGGACCAATGGTTTTGAACAATGTCACGCAATGATTTTCACTTAAAGATATAAACCATACGAAGTTTTCTTTTAAATCAATCTATTACAAGATTTTTACAAAAGAAACGTTTGGTCAAGATTCATGGCTATAAGATTTTCACAACTCTACCCAACTTGTTTTAGTTGGTTAATTGTATTGCAATATCAAACACTTTTGATATAGAGTTTTTATTTAACGACTCTTGTAGTCAGACGAGGTGTTGCAATAGGTATACAAAGCCACAAATTTGACACACTCACAAAACCTATGTACTCGCCGACATTTTTATGCTGACTCTCTTTTCACATATGTTTTGGAGTCAATGCTTGATAATATGATGCATACTTCATGTAGGAATGGACGCGGGCCTTAGTGACTTAAAAGTTGAAAGACAATTTATTTATGTGTTGTTTCTGTTTATCCCAAGACAATGTAAACATTTAACTTAATAAAAAAAATTTCAAATTCCATGAGTTGTGAAACAATAGTTCTTTGACATGACTCCCTGATATTTCTTTCGCGGTTTGTTGTTTTACACGGTCGGGGTGTTACACTTTTAGACATGATACAATTTAATTAGACCTCATTATTTTCATGTACCTGAGGTTTTTCTGGAACCATCATGTCTAATGTCTCTTTAGGAGACTCTCTTACTATAACCTCGACTTGACAATCTTCATTACTTGCTGCAATTTTCAAGGAATTTTATTATTGGAATCAACTAGTCTACCATGCTTCAGACATGCAATATACTCATTTCAAGCTTGTGGTTGTCCTTATAGGACACTCATCTTAAATGGAGCATTAGCAGTTGGTATATGGACATAGTCACCTTTTTAAGGTCAATGAATGTGTCTAGTAATAGATTCGCTAATCTTTGTAAATGAGTTATCCTTTGAACTTCTGGTTCAAACTTTTTTAGGATCATTGATAATTCATACCAATTCATTTCTTTTCCAATTGATTTTTTTGGTTATTGGAATAAGTGTTAAACAACATATGACAAATGTCGTTACACGAATTGCTTTTGTTAAAGACGATGATCAAACATCTATGATTGATTGCAAAACCAATAATAATGAGAGCAAGTACATGTTTATATATGTGTACATGTAATTTTACATCTAATAGTATAATTCACATAAAGCAAACATTTTGTAATAGTTTATCCCCATTATAGCTGGTTTTTGGTCAGGAACCAAAGATGTCTCTTCTAAGATTTGGTTGTGCGGTATATATTGAAATTGATCCACCACAACCCACAAAGATGGGACCTTAAAAAGTGGTTTTGTAAATGAGTTATCCTTTGAACTTCTGGTTCACACTTTTATCTCCCCCCTGATGTTGGGAATGTTAATCCATTGAGATGGATATCAATTAATTGAGTCGTAAACAAATATCTCGTGAAAAGCCTTATTCATTATCATATATTCCCAACCACTTTTTAAGGTCCCATCTTTGTGCGTTGTGGTGGATCATTTCAATATATACCGCACAACCAAATCTTAGAAGAGACATCTTTGGTTCCTGACCAAAAACCAGCTATAATGGGGATAAACTATTACAAAATGTTTGCTTTATGTGAATTATATTATTAGATGTAAAATTACATGTACACATATATAAACATGTACTTGCTCTCATTATTTTGGTTTTGCAATCAATCCCATCATCGTCTTCAACAAAAGCAATTCGTGTAACGACATTTGTCACATGTTGTTTAACACTTATTCGAATAACCAAAAAAAACTTGTAACAGTTGCCCAAATGTAAAGGCTGCACTGATCATATAAAGGACTCATAAACAAAGTTAATCAATGCCATGAGTTGATAAAAGCATCACCACAAGGTGTTGTAACAATGGAAATAATTCAATGAGAACAAAGGCACAAGGTGCACAATTGAAATAATTTAATGGGAACAAAGGTTTAATGAGCTCACGATGTTCTTGATAAAATGAAGTGCTCGTTCAAGTTTTTTCAAATATTACAATTCCAATAGATTTCGAATAAATTTCCACGTGAGAACACCATTAGTCAATTTGAATAATTTGAAATTTGGCTTATACACGAATTAGAATCGAAAGATGTGCTGCCAAGAGATTTATATGAATGAGATGTGAAAGCACATTTCAAATGTTAGGTTTGTAGCAACAAAGCATATATATGCCCAAATACAATGGCAGGTACACTAACAATCAAAAGACAAGACCATAAAGATCTTAGACTAGACTATTATTAGTTGAAATATTTCTGAAAATAAAATCGAAGTCACGCTAACCCACTAACGGAAAGACTACCGATTACGTCCACATCGATAGTAATACAATTATTACGCTATACATAGGTCAGCACAATAGAATTTCCTAGAATTCTCAAGCACCTAGAAATTCACAATTACGCGAAGTCAAACGTAATTTTAAATTCACCTTACTTGACATTTCTACTAGTCTTCAGTTGTAGGTCATAATATAGGTGCACGTAGTGTCCACACATACACACACACACACATATGTATATATATAACATGTATCGTTCACATGCATCACCAAGTCCATTTCCACATAACTTTCCTCAAATGGTACTCCAGCACAAACAACATCAACAATGAGGCTAGAATTCATAGTCACAACACTCTAGTCGACAATCGGTTTTGATGAAGTAACCACTCTCAAGATTCGAGGTGAAAGGCCTTAGATGTATCTCCTAAACCACTTGGTATTCAGGTGTAACCAATTCCTGATACTAGATTCGACGTGTGTTGCACGTCGTTTCCTTAGATCTTCAACTTTACAACGGACTGCGTATGTCGATATATTCGGACTCATACATCGCTTTTTTTATATAAATATAAATAATGTTTCATGTCGTAACATGTACTTGTCTACGCATATTCATACGGCTCGTGTTCAAGTTCATACAATAGTCGTACTATTTAATTCAGGTCGTGTTTCATCCGATAAATAAATAAATATATACTATATATTTATTTTACACAAAATAATTCTTAAGTACATCATGTAATGTGTAAGATATTATATATATATACTTACACGTATGTTTCACTACTGTTCTACCAAAGTATCACTTCAAATTGCTTTTGAAAGACATGTTCATCCAAAGACATTTTTATCTAATCATTGTAGCAAAAACTATGTTAGTGTAACTATCTACACTAGCATTTGACTCAAATTGTCCCAAAAGGCATAACCATGGAAATAAATTGTCACATATTCATGCAGAAATGACTATGCAAGTGCAATCACATGCATTAAGACTGACTCAAGTCTCAAGCAACGGTTGGAATTCCCATGTTTAAGTGCTAGGCATTCTTAATGAGAGTCAAGTCTTAGTTTAGTAGTCTCAGTCCCTATAACTCAAGGTTAAAGCCTAGGTATCCCTACCGACACCTAATTCGCTAAAACATGCAAAATCAAAGTTGGGCATAACGACTTGTATCTTCATTGAACAGCAGAAGTATACAACTAAGATTTCTAGAAAGTTGAATGCCCGCTAAGTACTCGAATCCCAGTGGGTTCTCCTACTCCAACCGTGCCATAGTTTGAATGTGTAATCTGAGAAACAACATGCGAAAAATCAACATAAAGTTGGCGAATTCATAGTTTGTTTGAAAAAGATTTGAAATAAAGATTTTCGGTAACCGGCATAAAAAATTTTGAGAAAACGTAATAAAACTATTTTCCTTGGCATGTCATTTGAAAACTTTGTGTTTGTAAAACTTGTATACAGTCATTGTCCACGTACAACAAAGACAACATGCCCGCATGAGCCTATAACCAACCCCGTGCTAGAGGTTGCCTCGGCAAACCGTTTACTCGGTAGACTAGCAGGCAGTTATAGTTCCGTTATGTAGCGAGGACTTCACTTTACAGTTTTAAGAACCCTACGGCCCTTACGGTTGAGTAAAGGAAAATCCAGTCCTTGTGTTCGTAAGCAGGATAAACCAGTCCCCTTATTTGTATGCAGGGCAACTTAGTCTTGTTGTTTGTATGCAGGATATCCCAGTCCCTTGTTGTTTCGTATGTAGCAAAATCCAGTCCGGAACTGAACTATGACAATCCCGTCTCTAGTCATGAAACTCATGCACGTTTCAAAAATACGCGTTTGTTTTGTAAAACCAGTATGTTTAGTATAAACCATTCGTAAACCATTTGAGCTTGTTGGAATTCATTTGCAACATGGTTTAGTAATACGTAGTTTTCGTTCATCAAATATTGTGTATTTTTGCAAAACTTACATGTCTTTCCACCCCAAAAACATTTATAAAAATGTAAAACTGTAAAAAGTGGGGGTTACGAACTCACCTGATGCTCAAACAATGTGGTAATGAAAATAGCAAATGGCAAAGTTCGTGTCTACATGAACCAATCTACTTATGCCCTAAATCATAACGGACATCTTAAGGTCTATACAACGTTTCAAACATGCAAGTTAGTCATGTGTCAAGTTCATCCAACTAGCTAGACTCTTTCTGAATACTTGTTGTTTACCAATGTTTTCACACGATGAACCATTGGTGATGTGTTTTGTTTTCTCAAAAGTATATTTATATTACATAAATATAAATAATGTATCATGTTGGAACACATGGTATAATAATCATGTGTTGTTTATAAAATAGATAATTACTACAATCTGAATCGTAACTCGTCTCGCACAATAAATAAATATATACATCTTATATATTAGTTTTATATAAAAATGTCAAAATATCTTTATGTAATTTAAAAGTATTTAATTATTTATGCTTTACATAACTTATAGTACTTGTATAAATGGACATAATTTTTGTATCCAACGTGTATATGTCATTCTATATATAGAAGTACTCATAAAAACCTTACAAAACTATGTTTATGTAATTTTGGGTTTTTTTTCTAAAAATTACATATTTCATGAAAGACAATTTTACACTAAATACCCATATATTTATTTGACAGACTGGCACATTTGTGTAATAAAATGTGTATACTTCAAGATTATTAAAGTTTTATCCGTACGCTACATGTATTTGCTCGAAATGCTAAAAAGATCTAGCTGAATTTCAAGACATGTTATACCCATACAGGTTATTAATATATAGTTACCAAAGAAAAGAAAACACATAATACGTTCATAAACTTCATGGTTTAATGTAAACACTCAAGTTAATTTTTATCAACACCCTTCAATAAATATTATGATTAGAATAACTAGTGAACATGAAGGCAACAAAATGATAAGTTCTGGGGTAGAAATTTACATTTTTTTAACAAAATATATTAGTGAATAAATAAAATCAAAAGTGTCTAGTTATGTTTTCTCACTAACCCAAGATTAGCTTAAGTTGTTTTTCAAGAGTTTGATATTTTTAGTACATAAAACCACCTATTTGGGTGGGCTTGAGCATCGTAATTAAATAAAATAGAAGGCATTTTTATGGTAGATTACTTGCAATACACAAGCAAGCAGAAGGAAGCAACAAAGAAGGCTTGAAACTTGGAAATCTTGAACTTGGAATAACTTCACACATTAACTAGATGGAGGTGGATGTAGTCCAGCCGTAGACAAGGGATGGGGAGGAAAAAAATGGTGAGTTTTATGAAATTTGGAAATGCAAATTTTCTTTGGAGAACTTGGATTTTAAAGATATAATATCTAACTCTTGATCTTATGTTACTAGAGCATGGTTGCTATAGTAAAATAAAAATAAAGGTGAGGTGTACGTATCATGATGGTAAATCTTTGATGAAAGAAGTCAGGAGATATGGTTAAGGGTCCTTCAAACCAACCAAGTACGGTGCTTCATATATTTTATTTGTTCAAAACAAGGTACAAATTAAAAGGATGTGGCGGTGTTGTGGTTTAGCCCGGGGGGGGGGGGGGGGGTAGGGTGGTGATCGGGTGATGGTCGATTTGTGTCATGCGGTGTTGGGTCAGTGTAGTTTCCGAGCGTTTTCCACAAATATATATTTGTCGTGGAACCTAATCATTTTTCGAGTTCCATTAGATAAAAAGGTAAAAATATGATATATATGTACACACACATGTCAAGTGTATATATTTTATACGTATAAATACCCGTATGTGCGTGTATGTGAACCGTTAACCTTTATAAAAATGTAGGCACACATAAAAATATAAAGGTTAAACCAAATCATATTTGAATGCATATTATAATATTTTATGTATGAAAATAAATATGTAGAACTTTTTCTAGTCATTCAATTAATAATCATCAACATTCTTGCGTGTCGGGTTAACTCATATGTATCCTGGTAATTTCTAATAATTACCAATGCAGGATGTGACTTAAATGGTCTTTGCTATTCATGTGACGACCAAATTAATAAAGTTTATGTCTAAAAATTAAGATCACCATGCTTGCGAGATTCTGGCCTGTATGGATGTTAGCATGTATTTGTCGGTTGTCACACACGAAGGCGAGATGCCTTTGTAGGTGGAAAGTACTTGGCGAGAAAAGCATCCCGAACACCTGCCCCAGTATGAAAAGAACCTGCTTGTTGTGAATCGAGCCAATTTACGGCCCAACCGACTAGTGGGAAGAGTTGAAGGAAAGCCATGTTAACATTAGAACCCTCTAGCTGGAAAGTGCTACAGATTCGGGTTAAACGATTGATATGGGCGAGGGCATCCTCGTCATCACGGCCGTGGAAGTGGCAAGAATTGGTGATGGCGGTCATGACGTAAGAGGGGATCTGCCAAGATTTATCGTTATTGATGTTGGGAAGGGTGATGGGTGAGTTCACACCGATGAAACCGGTGGTGGATTGTTGGTGAAGTACGACGGTCGGCCATATTTGGCGTAACGTGTCACACCCCAAACGATGGAGGAAACATCAGGGTGAGACGACTAGATTGCTCATTGCATCAAACACTATTTGCGACAATAATTAAGTCAACCAAATTTCATTTCATTCAAAATATCAATTGTCATATTACAACAAAATTCAAATGAGAGTAACATCAACGAAATAAGTTCAACAATAACATAATATTTAACTTAGTATTCTACGCGTGTTTCTATGCCATTCCTACTAAGTTCCATCATACCACTTCATCAACCTGCAATATGTTAAAAAGTATAGTTCAATAACAAAGTATTGGCCAGTACACAAGTTTAATATCATAGCATAAGTATAGAATCCGATTTAAACAAATCCACATGATTAGCTAGCATACAAGATAAATGTAAACAAGGCATGTGAATCTACATGTCAATCCTCTAGTGTACCGCAAAATAGATTTCAACTTAACAATGACCACAAGAATACGGGCGGTGCGTCACACCTATAGCGCTATACATGTTAAGGGAGGCTCGATCAAAGTTAATGACATTTAGATCACAGAAGAATATACCAAGTAACAATTCAAGTAGCATAAGACTAAAGCATGTTGATGGATTGTTTGTGTATAGAATAAAATGTGATTTAGTGTAGTTTTAGTAAATTAATCATATTGCACCCAAATAGTGGAAAGCATAAAAAGGGTCGAGTGTACTCACAGTTTTGCAAGGTATTATCCGTGAGAGAGTTAGGTTGATTTAGGGGATGGAACACCAAGTTTATCCTACACAAGGCAAACGTAGGTGTATGAGTATTAGGTTGACGGGGAATTTAATGAGTTTAGGAATTTAAAATGTATGAGAAAGTATATATATGAAAGTATTTATCTAGACATTTAACGCTCGTTTTTTGACACTAATAAACCCCAAAGGGTGTTTGTGTTTTTATGGGTCATGCCCAATAGAATCGTAACTATTTTTATGTCTAAGATAAAATAACCTACTTTTAAGACAACTAACCATTTGGTCATGGTCTAAGTTTCGGTTATATTAAGTATTTTACTTATAGTTATATTACTACTAATTAATCATATAGTTCATGTATTTCATGGAAGTCATGTAAGTCATGCATGGAGGTAGGAGGATAATCATCCTAAACCTCTTTCATAGATTCACCATTACACAAGATTGACACAAGGACAATCCGGATGGTCAAGAATTATAGAAATCATCAAGTGAGGAGTGGATTGAATAGTTGAATGGCCAAGGCCTTCATGAAATCACACCTACACCATCACAAGCTTGAAAACTCGGATGGCTCAACACTTGTGGGTTTGAAACCCTAAGAAAACATCATATTTGTGAGGGTAAATCCTCTATTTTGAATGTCTCAACCTTGTTTTTAAGCCTAACCAACCATAAGATTGTAAGCATTCGGACGTAGGTTTGAGATGAGTTAAACTCAAGTTGTAGAAAGTCTTTTGAAGATAAACAGAAAGTTTGACCCTAAAATGGTGTGATTCCACCTTGGTTTTCCATGGAAAACCTATGGTAACATCCATAGGGCTTTAGAAAACATTGTTGAAGGAGAAACAAAGTAAAAACATTGAAAAAATTGAAGTTTGAAAGATAAAAATTTGGGTAGAAAGTTTATGCACTTTTGGACCTCAAAATGGTGTGGTTTCACCTTAGTTTGCCCAAGCAAACTTGTGAGAACTTTCCTAGAGGTTATCCAAGAGTGTTAGAAAGAAAAACAAGGTAAAAGGAAGAAGAAAAGTGAGTCGAAACTCACTTGCAAGCTGCTGCGTTTTAGCAACTGTTTTCAGAAGTTTTGGACTTGTTTTGAGAGTATGGAGGCTTGTAAAAGTGAGAAATGGGTGGGGGAACTTGTGGTTATATAGGGGGAAGATTCGGGTTTAGTCTTGGGTTGCATTTAATGCCAAAGGGAGGGGGTTTTGAATTAAAAAAAGTGGGAAAACCCTAATGGGTTGCGGCCGCAACATGCTGTCATTTCTTTTTATTTTTTTTTTTGATCTTTTAATTAATTGAATGATGTAGTTAGGGCTTATAACTTGTATTTTATAGGTGTGACATAAATGGGTTTTCGAATGTGGTATAACATGATGCAAAGTATTGTTTTAAAAACCCGAAAAAGAACAACCATGAACAATTATTTTCTTGAACATTATAAGACATGATTTTATGATAATTTGAAGCTTGAATTCTTTGAATAATATCACCAATTGTTTTGCTAGAGTTTAGTATAAGATTGATAAACATTCGTCACACATTTACACGTTGTTTCGATTTGATTCATGAAGGAATAAAGTATAGCGTGATCATAAGTTTAAATGCGAATAAAGTTTGCGAATTTAGCATAATTGATTAATATTGATTACAATCAAAACCTTAGAATACAATGAATTGAAATTAGAAATACGATTACAAGGTTTGGACTTTCCAAAAATAGAAACACGAAGCAGACTTGCTAAAAAAACGAAAAGGTACAAATGCGAAGCGTTACATAACGGGTGGTGGACTCGAAGGATGGGAGGTGATGGAGAATTATGGGGTGATGAATTCAGTGTGGAATCGAAGTTAGGTGGTTTAGATTGGTAGGTAGAGTCAAAACGGGCAGAAGACGAGGAAGAAGATGTACTAACCTTTGGGGTCGAAGAGGAGAAGGAAAGTTTCTCCGTTGGCGGCTTCGGCGACGGTCATTGCGAACGTGTATGGGGCCATCCACTTCAAAACTGACAAGGAAACAAGTAAGATGACTCAAACAACTGACTCAATAAAACTATAAAAGTCACTAAAGATATTTAGACTCCCACGACTAAAGCAAACATTAGCATCTATGATGTCAAATAAGTCCAAACAAAATAGTCAACGCAATTGCCAAAGAGTCCCCGCCAAAAACTTGAAGTGCTATAAGTAGTTTAATTAAAATGACCTAAATTAATCTAATCTAGAAACTAAGTAATACCCTAGATTCTTAAAACTCAACTAAACTACTACCAGCAAGTGAACCGATCGACTCTAGTAAAGCTAAGGAAGTCCGAAAATCGAACCCACAGGACTTAATTTAACTACATTAAGTAGAGTCTATAGACTTAGACTGACACAGACATGGCACTAACTATTTTTATATTTGATGGTGGGGGTTTCTAAATATCCTAGAAGTGCGATTTAATTAAGAACTAATTAACTAAATTAACTAGACATGAACTACCCTGGGTTTACTCAGATGATGGAAAAGATTACCTAGACTGGAATCCTGGATTGTACTAGTAATGATTTATTAGGTTGTTAATTATTATGGAACTGTGATCTTTTAATGCTAAACCTATCGAGACACCGAACAAGACCCCCGACCCTTTTTAGGAAGACACTTATGGAGCTCTAAAGGCTGTTATGGACACTGGTTGGTCTAGACTCCCTCATAGGGTATCTAAGTGGTTTACGAAAGTATCCTAATTCGATCTACTCCCTCACAGGCTATAAACTTAGGATAAACTTGGGTTCTCAATTTGACTTGTCAGACTACGGTCAATATGGAAACTAGTTCAGACTCCTCACGAAGATCCTACCTAGCAATTTACGTACTTAGACCTAACAATATCCTCGCACCTCACAGCTAATGAGATTTGCAGAACACTTAGACTTATCTAACTATTAGTTACCGCATCTAAGGTGTATTGGCCAATTAACCCAAAAGATTACAAAGCAATATTATAATCTAGCATGAACCTGTTGTGTGAAAGACATCCACCAAGACTCATACAAAGCAATAAGCGACCATTAAACAAAAATAAGCATGCATATACATCAAACTAATAATAAGTCGACTACTTTCATAAATAATCCATAAATAATTATCAATCCATAATAAAAATCAAGACTTGTAACAATCCATTCAACCAATCTAGGCTGTACAAAGTATTTAGCCTAACATAATGAAAGTCAAATACAAAAAAGAGGATTTTCAAAGAAACGAAACATGGTTAATAAGCGGAAGTAAAGAACAAGTGAACCCAATGATTAACAAGCGAACCAGATGTTCCACGAGCTTCCAACCTTCAATCACTGCTCCGAACACTCCAAAAAAGCTCCAAATTCGTCCAAGAAATCGCCCAAGATGATGCAAGTTTGTGATTAGGGTCTAGAGTTGTTTTAATGATGTATTTATATGTTTCCAAGCAAGTTACCTGCTCCAAACCTAATCTGTCTGCGAGCACAACCACTTCGTGTCATGCGAAGTGGATCCTCCAAGGTCGTCGCGTAGCGAGGCGCTTCATTTGATTTTATTATTTAATGATGCTTCGTGTTACGCGGCAGGAAGTCAAGGTTGTGGTGGCGTGACGGCACGACATGTTTTTCCAGCAATTCTTTGTTTTTCCGGCTTATTCCTTTTCAACGTATTTCCTGCGTTTTTTTCCATCTTTTCAGCAACCGAGACCTGCAATAACCAAACTATCAATAGAAACTAATTCTACACTAAAATTCGACACAAATGAAATGAAATCTATACAAACTATACATGATAAATGTATGTATTTTGCAATACATCAACCACCTTGAACGTCATCACTTCAAAACCTTGTCAAACCTGCAACTACCATTACTCACTCATTACCATACAACCACATCAACCTCCATTCAAACTCCGATTACCCCTTGAACACATCACCGAGCGTCACCATTTCTATACCATTTTCATCGGTGTACCGTCGTTACATCTGTGGACCCGTTATATCTCCTCCGACCACCCACCTTTAAACCAAGAAAGAGATTTGAAGACATAGAGTTTTCGAAACATAAATTTTTTGCAACAGAAGAGTATTCGGATTCATTTATCTTCAATACAAAGTTTCCAAATCTTCTCCGGTCACCATCAACCACCTCTCATTCTCTACCATTCAACATCGACCTCCTCACATGGTACCATCATCCTCTCTGTCTCATTACCACAGTTATACATCACGTTGAACTGAACTCCACGTCGAACCCGTCAAACCACCTCCATCTACACCATCACATTACCACCATCAACCACCACCTCTTCACCAGACCATCGCTATTTTGTGTTTTTTTTTGTTTCTGTGATTGCATAGAAAATGAAGAAGTATTGGAACTTTTGTGACAATTTACGTCTTGAAAGGGATATTTACAACCATTGTTTTTTTATCGGCTTAAGTGTTTTTTTTAGTTTTAGGGTTGTATCGTAATTGGTGCGTAGTTTAAGGTTTCAAATGTTATAATAATAATAATAATAATAATAATAATAATAATAATAATAATAATAATAATATAATTTTTTAGGTTTAATTAATTATAATTCTAATAATAATTATTCAAAAAAATAATAAATAAGTAAAAACGGTGTTATATTAAAGTAAAAAATTGTTTGTTTTGGTGATAAGGTTTTAACATGTTTTGAGGTGTGGTACAGGAAGCTGGTTTATACGTGTGCAAAGTATTCGCGTCAGCAAGTCCACTGTTTCTTGTTTGGCTTGTGTTTCCCGGTTTTTGATAGGCTTCTATTTTACCTAACTTGATTCAATGATGAATTCTCCAAGCATTGATTCTCAACTCGAGTTGCTCTAGCAAAGACATGATAATTTCAGTTACATTGAGGGTGAAACCGTAGAAACCTTGATCAGTAGGTTTACTCAGCTTCTTTTTGAAATTGAGAAGATCAAATTGGACGTGAGATACAATAAAATCAACAAGATTCTTCTATATGGTTTGCCACGTTAAAAGACATGGGATTATCGTGTTGCAATTATCATGGGCCCATTGTTGAAACCCGAACGTCGTTATTTGTTGAAATTTATTTATTCACTCTCGAAAGCGCTTAAAATTATATCGCAGTTCGGTTTGCTGTGTTCGTTTGTCGGTTGATCAAGTTTCTACGGCGCGTGTTAAAATTGTCATATTACCGTTGCTACTTCACCACCTGCTACTGATCCCAACATTGTTTCAGATTCCCTCACTTTCACCTGCGGCTACTGCATCATCTGATGTGAAAGCCCCACAATCAACTAGTTCTCAATCGCTCATTGACACAGTTAACACTCTCTTATGTTCTGATCATTATAGAAGTAAGGTTGCACAACTAAGAGCTTATAACTCTAATCTGATTGATTATAAAAATAGTGCAATGACTAAGTGCATCAGCCTTAGAGAAAATAACAAATTGCTTACTTAAAAGGTTGAAGCACAAAAGAAGGACATAGCCCTGTTTCATAGTGATCTTAAGCACCAACAGTGTTGGGTTTATGATTATAAAAACAAGCTTAATGTAAAAATCATGGAACTTGATTCTGTGAGAGATGAGCTAGAGCTCCTGAATAGCAAGTATCAACAAAATGAAATAAATATAAAGAAGTTTGATACATCCAACAGGTCGTTCAAGATGTGTGCAATATGCAACTAGCATACAAGAGAACATAGGGAACAGTTTGGGATACAATCAGGTTGCCCCACCAGATAATCACAATTACATAAAAATGTCTAACACCTAGGAAGAACTTGAAAATGAATAACATATGGTATATGGCAAACCTAGTGATTATACATCCGACAAACGGGATGCGAAACACATTAAGTCGGTAAATAATGTTAAATTGAAGCAAAAATGTGTGAACAATACTACTGCTTCTACTTCATGTGTAAAAGAAGGGACAATGGTATATTGGACAGAAGAGGATGATGAATCGTCTTGTGCTGATTACTTTCTAATGATTGAGCTGAAGTTTCTGGTGTTTCATCTGTAAACTAGAACTCCTGATTCTATCAAAGCTGATGACTTGAAAGATGAACTGAAGACTGATGTGTACAAGGCTCCAAGTACATAATCTAAAAAGTCTGAACCCTCTGTTTTTGATGAAAGGGTTCAAAGCAAGCAACAAGAACCAAAACGAGCAGATCAAAGACGAGGAAACAAGAACCCTAAATATCAAAGACAATCACGCTCTCCAAGATCGTCTACAGGCAGCAATAGAGGCAGTAATCTTCCTCAAAAGGCTGGTGATATGAAAAATGCTTTTGCTAAGCCTGTCATGTCACACCTCCTGTAATTCATTCACATCAGAACGGGGTGTAAACTAAACTGGTATCTTCATTGCAAGCGGAAGCACGTGAGTGCTAAGATTTCTAGTAAATGAACGCCCGCTAACTACTCGAATCCCCATGGGTTCCACTATTCCAACCGTGCCATACTTGTAATCATAACCTGAGAAAGAACATGCGAACAAGTCAACATAAAGTTGGCAAGTTCATAATTTATTTATTTTTGTTTCAAATGAGTCATAAAACATTTGAGCATTTTTGCATTCGAAAACCGGTTTGTGGGATCATAGTTTCCCAAAGCATTTGAAATATCATACCTGTATAACAGTATTGAAATGTTTTCCGTGTTGTTTGCAAATCCATGATATAACAGTTATGTTTATAAACCGGTGATAAAATGTTTTCAGTCGTATCTTTAAATAAACCGGTATTGAAATGTTTTCCGTTATCCTTGTAAACCGATGTTGAAATGTTTTCTATTATCTTTGTAAACCGGTATTGAAATGTTTTCTGTTATTTTTGTAAACCGGTATTGAAATCGTAGTATGTAGTATGCCTATGGAATCTAAGGATCTGTCAGTGTGTAGCTAATACGATGACCTGTGTGCCATAAGTAAGTAACCAACCTGAGACAACTCTGACATCATTGGGATCACAAACGCACTCCTAACCGGTTAGCTTACCAGGAGTGGAGCGTGTCTTAAACTCGATAGATCTATATCTTTTGCACCTTGGTAACCACATGATTAATGGTTACTATTGTCATCATCCTTCTTACGCACAACGATCTATTATCATCTAATTCCATAACTACATACCAATTGTTATAAATCTGTGTTATTGGGCCTCGCCCATGTTATCCATGTTATTGGGCCTAGCCCATGTTTTCTTGTCATTGGGCCTAGCCCATGTTTTCTTGTTATTGGGCTTAGCCCATGTTTTCTAGTCATTGGGCTAGCCCATGTTAGCTGTGTTATTGGGCCTAGCCCATGTTATAAATAAAATTGGGGCCTCCGCCCCTAGTTGTGACTATGACAATCCCGTCACTAGTCATAAAACTCATGCATGTTTCTAAAAGCTTTGTATAGCTGGGAAATCTGGTAAGTTTAGCATAAACCTTTCGTAAACCATTTGAGTTCATTGAAATCTATTTGCAACATGGTTTAAAAATATATGATTTTCGTCATTGAAACATTGTATGCTTTCGCAAAACTTGCATGTCTTTCCACCCCCGAAAACATTTATAAAAATGTAAAACGGTAAAAAGTGGGGGTTATGAACTCACCTGGATAATCCAGTGCAAAGCTAGCTTAATATGATTTTGTAGTGTTGTCTCCACAACTTGACTTGCTAGCATGCAATCTAGTGTATTCCTAAAATGGAATAACTTGTAAGTTTCTAGATTTAACGTAGCTAAACTACGTGTCACCGAGCTCTACCGAATCGTTAATCATACGATTTTATGAAAGTGTCATTGCCTTAACTCGGAATAACCAATCTATGGTTTTCTTAGAAATGTCTTAGTTTTCGAGCGACTTGAAATATGTGTTTATATATAAACAATACTATATTTCATGAAATCGTATTAGTCGTCATGTACGTCGCCGGATAATAGTACGCCTCTTCATAGTTTTCGTAAGATGTAATCGTACGCTTGTATAGTCTTGCGGTATTGTGTCGTACTTAGTTAGGCGTTTGAATCGAATATAACAAATAGCATTGAAGTTCCCGAATAGTCGACGTTTGAAATAAATATAACTATATTCGTGTTATACAATTTCTGAATTCTAGATGTCTTTAATATATGATTTCCGAATTCTATCATCTGAAATATTACACACCTTGTATTCGTCTTGTAAAAGCGTTCGGAAATCTTGGCGTTTCGAAATAAATATAAGCATTATATTTATTCTATGTAAAAATATTCGGATGAGTTATCGATGTTTCAAATTTAAATATCCGAATTTCTGACGTTTGAAGTAATCCTAAATAATTGTTTTTACTTCATAATCAATTGTCTAATGTTTGTTATCTTGAAATTTTGCTTATGGTACGTTATCAGCTTGATTTTTATAGATTACAATAGCATCACAAAAATAAATATATATCTATATTTACTTTTATAATTATCACTTGAATCGGACGCTTTGTCTTTGAAATGTGATGCATTTCGTATTGCGTATTTTGCAAAAATCGGGCAGAGTTTCCTCTGTTTTCGGACGATCCCGACAATACTAGTTGTCGATTTATTTATTTAACGCAATATTCAATGTACGCAAACAATATATAATACTTTTCCGCGTGTTCAATATAATTTTCGCTGATTATAACTCATCGTCGCATTTCAAATATAATTTTCGCCACTTATAATATCCGATTTATATTATACTAACATCGGTTTGATTTTAACTAATGACTTTTACGCGAATATTGTACGTCGGATCTATTGTTATTTTATAATTTTGGCGATATCGAATTGTTAACGGGTCAGTTTTGAGCTCGGTTTCGCGATAATTTAATATTAAGATTTATATAAACTATATAATTAAAATTTCGAATCGTAATTAATTTTTACCGAGTCTCGCGTTGACTCATTGACCCGACAGTTGACCAGTTGACCGGGTTTGACCTGAGTTTGACCTCATTGACTGAGTTTGACTAAGTTGACCCGCAGCTAACCGAGTTGACCCGAACCGAGCCAAGTCTGACCCGAAACACCAAAGTTGAACCGAAGCTGTCTGTTGATTTTCTCACCATCCTTGACTGAGTCAACTCGTTTGACTGAGTTAACTCAGGTTGACTGAGCCGACTGAGCCGACTTGATGTTGACCAAAACCGAACACCATCCGAACAGAACTCGAACCAGATCTGTGCCAAGACTGAACCGAGTTGAAGCCAAAATATACAAAATCTTTAACCGATCCCAACCTTAATTGAACCATCTCCACCGTCACCGCCGCCGGCGGTTGGGCCGGAGCCGCTACCGCCGACTGCCGCTAGCTGTGGCCTGTTTGCCGCCGAGACACGGCAGCTGCTGCCTTCGAATCCCCACCGTCGCCGTCTCTCTATCTCTGCTGCTCTCTCTCATCGCTGCTCTCTCTCTCTATGTCTGTGTTCGCGTAAATGAGGGTACATGAGAGGGGTTTATGTGGTGGGTGTGAGTGGTCGGCCGGAGAGGACCGCCGGGGTCACCGGAGTACCGCCGGAGATAAATCCGGTGACTTGATTTCGAGGGAGAGGAGGGAGGGCAGTTGTGTGCTAGGGTTTGAAGTGAGGGAAATGAGGGAGAAGATGTTATAAGCGTATATATATATAGATAGGGTTTTGTTTAGTGGGTCGGGCCTAAAGCCCGTTAACGTGTCGAAGCCAACATTTTCCATGGCCCATTGTTGAAACCCGAACGTCGTTATTTGTTGAAATTTATTTATTCACTCTCGAAAGCGCTTAAAATTATATCGCAGTTCGGTTTGCTGTGTTCGTTTGTCGGTTGATCAAGTTTCTACGGCGCGTGTTAAAATTGTCATATTACCTTTGCTACTTCACCACCTGCTACTGATCCCAACATTGTTTCAGATTCCCTCACTTTCACCTGCGGCTACTACATCATCTGATGTGAAAGCCCCACAATCAACTAGTTCTCAATCGCTCATTGACACAGTTAACACTCTCTTATGTTCTGATCATTATAGAAGTAAGGTTGCACAACTAAGAGCTTATAACTCTAATCTGATTGATTATAAAAATAGTGCAATGACTAAGTGCATCAGCCTTAGAGAAAATAACAAATTGCTTACTTAAAAGGTTGAAGCACAAAAGAAGGACATAGCCCTGTTTCATAGTGATCTTAAGCACCAACAGTGTTGGGTTTATGATTATAAAAACAAGCTTAATGTAAAAATCATGGAACTTGATTCTGTGAGAGATGAGCTAGAGCTCCTGAATAGCAAGTATCAACAAAATGAAATAAATATAAAGAAGTTTGATACATCCAACAGGTCGTTCAAGATGTGTGCAATATGCAACTAGCATACAAGAGAACATAGGGAACAGTTTGGGATACAATCAGGTTGCCCCACCAGATAATCACACATAAAAATGTCTAACACCTAGGAAGAACTTGAAAATGAATAACATATGGTATATGGCAAACCTAGTGATTTCTGACAAAACGGGATGCGAAACACATTAAGTCGGTAAATAATGTTAAATTGAAGCAAAAATGTGTGAACAATACTACTGCTTCTACTTCATGTGTAAAAGAAGGGACAATGGCATATTGGACAGAAGAGGATGATGAATCGTCTTGTGCTGATTACTTTCTAATGATTGAGCTGAAGTTTCTGGTGTTTCATCTGTAAACTAGAACTCCTGATTCTATCAAAGCTGATGACTTGAAAGATGAACTGAAGACTGATGTGTACAAGGCTCCAAGTACATAATCTAAAAAGTCTGAACCCTCTGTTTGTGATGAAAGGGTTCAAAGCAAGCAACAAGAACCAAAACGAGCAGATCAAAGACGAGGAAACAAGAACCCTAAATATCAAAGACAATCACGCTCTCCAAGATCGTCTACAGGCAGCAATAGAGGCAGTAATCTTCCTCAAAAGGCTCGTGATATGAAAAATGCTTTTGCTAAGCGTGTCATGTCACACCTCCTGTAATTCATTCACATCAGAACGGGGTGTAAACTAAACTGGTATCTTCATTGCAAGCGGAAGCAAACGTGAGTGCTAAGATTTCTAGTAAATGAACGCCCGCTAACTACTCGAATCCCCATGGGTTCCACTATTCCAACCGTGCCATACTTGTAATCATAACCTGAGAAAGAACATGCGAACAAGTCAACATAAAGTTGGCAAGTTCATAATTTATTTATTTTTGTTTCAAATGAGTCATAAAACATTTGAGCATTTTGCATTCGAAAACCGGTTTGTGGGATCATAGTTTCCCAAAGCATTTGAAATATCATACCTGTATAACAGTATTGAAATGTTTTCCGTGTTGTTTGCAAATCCATGATATAACAGTTATGATTATAAACGGTGATAAAATGTTTTCAGTCGTATCTTTAAATAAACCGGTATTGAAATGTTTTCCGTTATCCTTGTAAATCGATGTTGAAAGTGTTTTCTATTATCTTTGTAAACCGGTATTGAAATGTTTTCTGTTATTTTTGTAAACCGGTATTGAAATCGTAGTATGTAGTATGCCTATGGAATCTAAGGATCTGTCAGTGTGTAGCTAATACGATGACCTGTGTGCCATAAGTAAGTAACCAACCTGAGACAACTCTACATCATTGGGATCACAAACGCACTCCTAACCGGTTAGCTTACCAGGAGTGGAGCGTGTCTTAAACTCGATAGATCTATATCTTTTGCACCTTGGTAACCACATGATTAATGGTTACTATTGTCATCATCCTTCTTATACGCAACGATCTATTATCATCTAATTCCATAACTACATACCAATTGTTATAAATATGTGTTATTGGGCCTCGCCCATGTTATCCATGTTATTGGGCCTAGCCCATGTTTTCTTGTCATTGGGCCTAGCCCATGTTTTCTTGTTATTGGGCCTAGCCCATGTTTTCTAGTCATTGGGCTAGCCCATGTTAGCTGTGTTATTGGGCCTAGCCCATGTTATAAATAAAATTGGGGCCTCGCCCCTAGTTGTGACTATGACAATCCCGTCACTAGTCATAAAACTCATGCATGTTTCTAAAAGCTTTGTATAGCTGGGAAATCTGGTAAGTTTAGCATAAACCTTTCGTAAACCATTTGAGTTCATTGAAATCTATTTGCAACATGGTTTAAAAATATATGATTTTCGTCATTGAAACATTGTATGCTTTCGCAAAACTTGCATGTCTTTCCACCCCCGAAAACATTTATAAAAATGTAAAACGGTAAAAAGTGGGGGTTATGAACTCACCTGGATAATCCAGTGCAAAGCTAGCTTAATATGATTTTGTAGTGTTGTCTCCACAACTTGACTTGCTAGCATGCAATCTAGTGTATTCCTAAAATGGAATAACTTGTAAGTTTCTAGATTTAACGTAGCTAAACTACGTGTCACCGAGCTCTACCGAATCGTTAATCATACGATTTTATGAAAGTGTCATTGCCTTAACTCGGAATAACCAATCTATGGTTTTCTTAGAAATGTCTTAGTTTTCGAGCGACTTGAAATATGTGTTTATATATAAACAATACTATATTTCATGAAATCGTATTAGTCGTCATGTACGTCGCCGGATAATAGTACGCCTCTTCATAGTTTTCGTAAGATGTAATCGTACGCTTGTATAGTCTTGCGGTATTGTGTCGTACTTAGTTAGGCGTTTGAATCGAATATAACAAATAGCATTGAAGTTCCCGAATAGTCGACGTTTGAAATAAATATAACTATATTCGTGTTATACAATTTCTGAATTCTAGATGTCTTTAATATATGATTTCCGAATTCTATCATCTGAAATATTACACACCTTGTATTCGTCTTGTAAAAGCGTTCGGAAATCTTGGCGTTTCGAAATAAATATAAGCATTATATTTATTCTATGTAAAAATATTCGGATGAGTTATCGATGTTTCAAATTTAAATATCCGAATTTCTGACGTTTGAAGTAATCCTAAATAATTATTTTTACTTCATAATCAATTGTCTAATGTTTGTTATCTTGAAATTTTGCTTATGGTACGTTATCAGCTTGATTTTTATAGATTACAATAGCATCACAAAAATAAATATATATCTATATTTACTTTTATATTATCGCTTGAATCGGACGCTTTGTCTTTGAAATGTGATGCATTTCGTATTGCGTATTTTGCAAAAATCGGGCAGAGTTTCCTCTGTTTTCGGACGATCCCGACAATACTAGTTGTCGATTTATTTATTGTAACGCAATATTCAATGTACGCAAACAATATATAATACTTTTCCGCGTGTTCAATATAATATTTCGCTGATTATAACTCATCGTCGCATTTCAAATATAATTTTCGCCACTTATAATATCCGATTTATATTATACTAACATCGGTTTGATTTTAACTAATGACTTTTACGCGAATATTGTACGTCGGATCTATTGTTATTTTATAATTTTGGCGATATCGAATTGTTAACGGGTCAGTTTTGAGCTCGGTTTCGCGATAATTTAATATTATGATTTATATAAACTATATAATTAAAATTTCGAATCGTAATTAATTTTTACCAGTCTCGCGTTGACTCATTGACCCGACAGTTGACCAGTTGACCGGGTTTGACCTGAGTTTGACCTCATTGACTGAGTTTGACTAAGTTGACCCGCAGCTAACCGAGTTGACCCGAACCGAGCCAAGTCTGACCCGAAACACCAAAGTTGAACCGAAGCTGTCTGTTGATTTTCTCACCATCCTTGACTGAGTCAACTCGTTTGACTGAGTTAACTCAGGTTGACTGAGCCGACTGAGCCGACTTGATGTTGACCAAAACCGAACACCATCCGAACAGAACTCGAACCAGATCTGTGCCAAGACTGAACCGAGTTGAAGCCAAAATATACAAAATCTTTAACCGATCCCTAACCTTAATTGAACCATCTCCACCGTCACCGCCGCCGGCGGTTGGGCCGGAGCCGCTACCGCCGACTGCCGCTAGCTGTGGCCTGTTTGCCGCCGAGACACGGCAGCCGCCGCCTTCGAATCCCGACCATCACCGTCTCTCTATCTCTGCTGCTCTCTCTCATCGCTGCTCTCTCTCTCTCTATGTCTGTGTTCGCGTAAATGAGGGTACATGAGAGGGGTTTATGTGGTGGGTGTGAGTGGTCGGCCGGAGAGGACCGCCGGGGTCACCGGAGTACCGCCGGAGATAAATCCGGTGACTTGATTTCGAGGGAGAGGAGGGAGGGCAGTTGTGTGCTAGGGTTTGAAGTGAGGGAAATGAGGGAGAAGATGTTATAAGCGCATATATATAGATAGGGTTTTGTTTAGTGGGTCGGGCCTAAAGCCCGTTAACGTGTCGAAGCCCAACATTTTCCATGGCCCATTGTTGAAACCCGAACGTCGTTATTTGTTGAAATTTATTTATTCACTCTCGAAAGCGCTTAAAATTATATCGCAGTTCGGTTTGCTGTGTTCGTTTGTCGGTTGATCAAGTTTCTACGGCGCGTGTTAAAATTTGAAACGAAGCCAAGTATATCAAAATATATTAATATTTAGACGTAACCCTAGTCCGTGGCTTCCGTTTCGTTGTCGGTGCGTTTCAGTTTTCCGCGTAACTTCCGCGTTGTGCTTTGCGATGTCCGACGATCCAAATTTATCGCATAATCATAATTGTATGGTAATTAAAGTATAAAATTCGCGGTTTTAGGCGTTTTCAGTATTTGTTCGGCATCAGTTCGCTTATCGTTCAATTTCGCATTTAGTGTTCTCGATTAAGCCAAATCGCATAACGTGAATCAAGTAGACGTTCCTAGGCTTTCCAAAGGCTGATCGAGTTAATTTACGTCTAATTACGCTAGTTATAATGGTATTGCTGTTTGTTATGCGCTTGATTACAACCGAAAAATGTCGGTTGTCACATTCTCCCCTTGTTATAAAAATTTCGTCCTCGAAATTTAAGTTATGTTATCTCCTTAGACTTTTGTCATGCGTAGATAGGTATTAATACTACCCAGGTAAATGACCTTGTAATCGCATCGAAACTTTTCTGGATTATATGAATACAATGACTTACTACAACAACATGAACCCACTGGTTCAATTGAATCTGTTTTCAGAATCGATGCCAAGTGAATGAAACGTAATGACATATTCACTAATGTGACTGAGTTTACATGGGGCATACAAATGAGAACCTCGACCAATAGATTTCCAAGACGTTCACAATTTGTAAATTATTTCATAAACAATAGGCATTTCTACCAACGGAAACTAGTGTTGGTTGTTGGATTGGTGAGACATAGAATCAACAAGCTCAACTGAATTAGGAACATGAAGATGATCTGTTAACTTTTCGAACCATAAGTTAACACTATTGAATTGCAAGGATACACCGAATTACAACCGAGTTAGTGTATCATTGTCTTAATACACAGTTGCATTAAGACCACTTTCAATGATTAGCCCAACTTACAAGTTTATACCGACGCCACAAGGCGTCATAGTCATTGAAATTATTCAATAATAGCGGTGACCGAGCAAATTCACCGTGTTTACAATTAAATGAAAGGTTCTATCAAGTAAGTCTGAATATTTGTTCCAAATATATCTCATAGGATCTTCAACTGAAAATGAAAGAACAAATAAATATAATTTTCGGTTGCTAGTGGAAGAACAATAAATATCCCAATATTTTCGACCGATGATGAAAGAACTGTTACGAGGTACACTGAAATAGACCATAAAGTTGTGTACCGTCTCCTTAATACACGATTGTATTAAGGATGTTTTAAGAAAATGATCCAACAAGGGGGATTTAAAAGTGAATAAATAATCAAGTAATTAAATCCGTACATGAGTTATAAAAGCGATGTCAACTTAAGCTACAACTAGTGTAACGCCACCACAAGGTGTCGTAGCCAACCAATGATTTAATGAAGGATGCAGACTGAACCAGTCTACTATGGTTTGAAATACATGAATTGCCTGTTGATATTACTTTGGATATATGAAATCCTTGAATTGACTTTGTACAAGTGAGCAAGTTCAAACAATTGAACTTGGCTTGACACAATCCAACAATAAATTCATGATTCGAACAAGTTTCGATGTGGTTACTACAAAAAATCCCATGCATGCAACTTAGAAAGGAAAGGAATTTCAAGAAATTCATTGACTCGATATCAAGGAGTCAATATTTGCAATAAGGTAGGTCATCTAGATCACAAAGCAAAAAAATTGAGTATAGCGAACCAACCTTTGAATTATTGATGAAATAACCATTCGAAGTGAAGACCCTGATGGTCTCCACGTATCAAGTTAACCACATGCGTAGCAACAAATCATGCGTATCGTATAAATTTGTCAAGAAATGATGCAATATGCGTTCGCTAATCAAAAAGAATTTCCCGTGACACAATGACCGTTATGAGGAGTAGAGGTATGCAAACCTACTCAATATATGCAAAGTTGAAATTTCAACCAAAGGAATTCGAGGACTTTACCTGGTATTTCTTGTGATGACTTATTGTTTCACGACATTATCACAGAATGTCGAATATGGCGTAATCGTCATTAGTGAAGTAGGGAGGATGCGAAAACATGTGACTTCTTTTGCAACGCTAATTGTTGTGATTACAATTGTAATCAGTACCGACTGTTATGTAATCTCGTTTGGACGTACCTCAGCGTGGTTCGTGTCGCTTACAGGACCACGTGACCAATTGCCGTATTCTAGTCGGTAGTTCTCCCACTGACGGGATTAGCATCGTTGTCATAATGTCATGCTTCTTCAAGGCCGCGCCTCGAAAGTCGTATGTGATGTACTTCCACATCCGTTATCATATCATTTAACTTTCACGTATATTTACGCACTAGTGTTTCGTTTCGCGTAGGCTACCTGCTTGGTAAATAAGATAACAAAGACAATATATATAATGGCGTTTGCCCGAGTTAATAGTCGCAGTTCCTATGTGATGACCTTTATTGGATATTGTCATAAGTCTTCCAAAGGTCCTAAATGCATGTTATCAAAACACTCAAAGTTTTGCTTACGGTATGTAATGTTTTCATGTACCGTGTATCAAACACAACACTAGTGTATGATTAAAATCATAATATTGACTTAATGTTTTCGGCCACGGTTGGAACCCATATTCGAGTGCTAGGCGTTCTGTATGTATTCAAAGTCTTAATGATATAATGTCCCCAAAGGAACATGAGGTTAAAGCCTAGTTATCCCTAGAGAAACCTAATTCGCTAAACATTTAGCTCTGATACCAACCTAATTCGCTAATCCCTAGAGGTTAAAGCCTAGGTATCCCATGAGGTTAAAACATAAAGTTGACGAGTTCATAGTTTATTTGTTTTTGTTTCAAATGAGTCATAAAACATTTGAGCATTTTGCATTCGAAAGCCGGTTTGTGGGATCATAGTATCCCAAAGCATTTGAAATATCATGCCTGTATAACAGTATTGAAATGTTTTCCGTGTTGTTTGCAAATCCATGCATATAACTGTTATGTTTATAAACCGGTGATAAAATGTTTTCAATCGTATCTGTAAATAAACCGGTATTGAAATGTTTTCTGTTATCCTTGTAAACCGGTGTTGAAATGTTCTCTTTTATCTTTGTAAACCGGTATTGAAATGTTTTCTGTTATCTTTGTAAATCGGTATTGAAATCGTAGTAGGTAGTATGCCTATGGAATCTAAGGATCTGTCAGTGTGTAGCTAATACATTGTCCTATGTGCCATAAGTAAGTAACTAACCTGAGACAACTCTGACATTATTGGGATCACAAAAGCACTCCTAACCGGTTAACTTACCAGGAGTGGAGCATGTCTCAAACTCGATAGATCTATACCTTTTGCACCTTGGTAACCACATGATTAATGGTTACTATTGTCATCATCCTACTTACGCACAACAATCTGTTATCATCTAATTCCATAACTACATACCAATTGTTATAAATTTGTGTTATTGGGCCTCGCCCATCTTATCCATCTTATTGGGCCTAGCCCATGTTTTCTTGTCATTGGCCTAGCCCATGTTTTCTTGTTATTGGGTCTAGCCCATGTTTTCTTGTCATTGGGCCCAGCCCATGTTATCTGTGTTATTGGGCCTAGCCCATGTTATAAATAAATTGGGGCCTCGCCCCCTAGTTGTGACTATGACAATCCCGTCACTAGTAATAAATCTCATGCATGTTTCGAAAAGCTTTGTATAGCTGTGAAAACCGGTAAGTTTAGCATAAACCTTTCGTAAACCATTTGAGTTCATTGAAATCTGTTTGTAACATGGTTTAGAAATATATGATTTTCGTCATCGAAACATTGTATGCTTTCGCAAAACTTGCATGTCTTTCCACCCCCGAAAACATTTATAAAAATGTAAAACGGTAAAAAGTGGGGGTTATGAAATCACCTTGATATCCTTGTGCAAAGCTAGCGTAATGTGATTCCATAGTGTTTTCTCCACAACTTGACTTGCTAGCATGCAATCTAGTGTATTCCTAAAACGGCATAACTTGTAAGTTTCTAGATTTAATGTAGCTAAACTACGTGTCACTGAGCTTTACCTAATCGTAAATCATACGATTCTATGTAAGTGTCATTGCCTTGACTCGAAATAACCAATCTATGGTTTTCTTAGAAATGTCTTAGTTTTCTAGCGACTTGAAATATGTGTTTATATATAAAGAATACTATATTTCATGAAATCGTATTAGTCGTCATGAACGTTGCAGGATAATAGTACGACTCTTCATAGTTTTCGTAAGATGTAATCGTACGCTTGTTATAGTCTTGCGGTATCGTGTTGTACTTCGTTAGGCGTTTGAATCGAATATTGTGAGTCCCAAAACTGATTCGGATCACAGTGGTTGATTGTTTTCACCCAAACAACTGCGGATTAGTTGTTTGAATGTGCAAATAATAAGAAAAACCAAGCAAAGAAGATGAAGAATCTTGTTTGGATCAAACAACTAGTGTTGTATATGAAATCCCAATAACGTGTAATCAATAACAGCACCTGGATATTCGGATGAAAGCACAATAGCAAAAATCACAACACCAGAAGATCACCAAAATCTGTCCAAGAAACTTGGACATACATGCATTGATCATCATATTTATACAAAATGACTACCCAGCGTATTTATTAAATACGCTGGGTTGCTAAATATGCCGCGTACATACATGTTTCACCATATTGCACTTTTGACCCTTTAACTTTGTCTAACCACTACAAACCAGCTCAAACTATGGATAATCAAGCACCAACGGTCTCAAAAGTTCTAACAATATCCCCCCTAGACCGTTGTGTGCTTGGGTTTCTTCAATCTTGCTTGTGAGCTTTTGGGTCTGCGGTGGGTCCTTCATCCTTGTCTTGTGCAGCTTGAACGGTAGGTTGATCTGTGGTTGCTTTAATTGTTTCTTCAGAGCTTAGTTTAACAATAGCTTCACTTGAGGGTTGTTGTAACTCCGTAGTGGCTTCATACGTGGATGAAACCAGAGTTTGAGGTTGAGATGCAGCTTGAGATGGTGAGGAGGCTTTCTGTTGTGATGATGACTTATGCTTTCTCTTTCTTTTTCTTGCCTCCTCCTTTTCTGTCTGCTTCTGAATCCTGAGAACAATTTCCATCATCTCTTCCACAGCCCTTTGGAATAGCATTCCTTCTTCTCTGTACTCATTTCCGGCTCCAACGTGGATTTTGCGACCAAAGAGAATGTTGAGATCGGAGAGGCAGAACATGAAAACATCCATCGGGTCTAGAATTCGAATATCTTCGTTAGACACTAAACGGATCACTGCTTCTCCTGTCTTCCCGTCGTAAAACCATTTCTTGAAGTGTGTAAGCATGACATGCTGTTCAGGTGGAATTTTGTTTCGACCTTAGCAGGATCTATTCCCCACGTAACCATCCTTTTTCCTGTGATGGGATCTTTTGTCGTCTTTGACACTCTTCTTCGAGGTCGTTGCGGCTTAAAATGAGTCTTTCAAAGTCAGCTCCGATGCTACTGTTGGTCGGGTTTATCAGGTCTAGCCTCCCCAGTTCTTGAATGTCCCATCTTGGAAGGCTTTTCATGTCAGCTCCGGTGTTAAAATGCTGAATAAAACCACCTCGTCTCTTTACCATGAACATACCTTTGAGATTGCAGTACTTACAGCTTATTATTCTATCAATGACTTTAGATTTTTCAATGGTGACCACCTGATAGAAATCTGGAAACTTTTCCCTTTCTTTTCTGAACCATTCAGGATGCATTAGAGTTACTACGTCACCGTCCTCAGTTTCATAAATAGTATCATCTTCCAAACCCCACTCAACAAATCTCGCTGGCATTTCATCTATGTCTACCTCCTCCTCTTCACTTTCATCATCCTCAGTGACGTTCACGGCCGATTCTAAGCGCTTTTTCTTCTTTTCTGAAGCCTCAGCTTTTTGTCTTTCCTCTTCAGTCTTGAACTTCTCATAATAAAAAATATCAGTAGATAAGAACATCGGTGGTATCTCCGCTTTGGTGCAAAGTTCTCTGATCCTACGATACATCTTTTCCATCCCATCTTGCTGAAATCTCACAAATCTCGTCTGTTCTTTGACGTATGCGTGAAGCTCTTTGTTTTTCTTTCTTTGTTCCCTCAGCTTCTCGTGAATAACGTTTGTGTTGCTTACTTGTTGCTTCAACAGACAGATTTCCTGAGCTGGGCCTTTCCCAATATCTTTTGCTAGCTTATCGTACAACTCCTGAAATGGACGAGGTCTTCGATGAGCTTGTTGCGGCAGTTGTCTTGGATGTTCCTCTGTCGAAGGTCCTTCCCTAGTTTTCTTACGCTTCTGCGGGGAAGATAGACTTGGGGCTTCCGGATCGACAATCAACTGATCTACAAACTCGTCTAACTGCTCTTGCTCGGTGGTGACCGTCACCAGTGTTTCGGATTCTGTCATATGACGTCTCTTTCTTTTAGTTTATCTCTTCTCTCTTTCTTCGATCTCATGAATCGCACGGAGATTCTCTATATGCTCGCGATGTTCTCTTGTGCCTCCGACCCTGAAACTGCTTTCCATCAATCGTTCTTGAGGAGCACTATCTTTCTGTTTCTTCGAGGTGTCCCCTTCCTTCATGATTCTCTTTCCTTTATTCTTTCTAACCAGCTGCTCGGTTTCCTCTTCTTCCTCCTCCACTTCCTCATCACCATCTCCTTGTCTCTTTTTCTTAACCCGTTCTCTGTATTTCTCATAGGCTGCTTTTACGACAGGGTATCTTTCCTCCCTATATATCCACTGATGCAACAGTACCCATTCCTCAGTCTTTAGCTCGGTAATATGACGCCCTGTTGGCAGTTGGAACTTGTATAGGTCGCCATCATGAGGAAGATTTGGATGTTGGTCATTGATGAGGAGCTGAACAAAACGAGGGTACATGGCCCATGTGGAGGAATTTGCATTATCAACCATGCAGTAAAAAATGAGGCCAGAGATATTGAATGACTGCTTTGTGCAGAGGCTAAGCATAGCAGCCGACCATTCCAAGTTCAAACCGTCGTATCCTCCTTTCCTATGTGCCAATCTCATAGCGAATACATGAAGAATGAATCTCCAGTCCTTGGTAAGCCCCTTTCTTTTGATCTCATTTTTCTCTCTGAAGTCTCCAATATACCTCATCCCTTTAAACCCATCTAGGATGTCGTCCTTCTTCATTCTGAGCAAATCACTGTTCTTGTCTCCAAGACTGAGGACTCTGCGTATGTTCTCCTCTGTAACTACAATCTTCTTATTTCTGACTCTAGCTGTGATTCTTTTAATTCCCTTTACCGTCGACACTTTGGCTATCTTCCAAAACTCTTCGATGTGGATGTTGTAGATGATCGGATTGGCTTGTACAGCGTAGCTGATCCTACTTGAATTTATCCACTCTGCTACATCTTCAAAGTCGATTGGAGGTGGGACCAGCTTGCATGGCTGATTGTGCTTTCGAGTTTTATCCCAAATAATATCCTTCACCATTTCTGAAAGTGAAAACGAGTCAAGTTAGATTCATGTACATAAATATATATATATATATATATATATATATATATATTAATTTATACATAAAATATATTCAGATTATAAATAAAAAAGAAAAGAAAAATCAAAATGAATTTTATAAAACCGCTAATATTTACGCCAGACCAATTACGCCGGACATGTAACTCGAGACTCTGAGACAACTACGCCGAATAAAGATTATTTACGTTGTACACGAGTAGTAGATTTAGACCTTAAACTCGAAAATATATCCAGCGAAGATGATTATCTACGCTGGTTTACCAGCGTAATTGGCAATTACGCCGGTTGCTCGAACTCGCGTTCAAGACTTAAATCCGCTGACTCAATGGTTGAGATACTTACGCCACATTCAAATTATCTATGCTACATTCAAATTAAATACGCTGGCTTCAAGTTTTTCTTGATAAACCCATGAAAACCAGTAACCAGATTCAAGGGTTTTTATATATAATGCAACATCATATGAAATCGACTCATTATACTAGCAAATAATCTACATTTGAAAACCTAAAACATACCGATACGATCTTAACAACTTCTATCGGATTTTCAGAAAAGGCTTGATTGAAACAAAAAGATGTGGGTTTTGCGGTTGATGAAGAAGATGATGAAAATTTGAATATGAAGATATTTACACGAAGAAGAGACCGAAATATATATACATGATTGCCTTCCAGCGTATTTATTAAATATGCTAGAACAATAATTACGCCGCGTTGATGGATTTGTGAGATATCTTTAAACTTAAGAAATCTTAGAAACAAATACACTTGAAAATTTTAACTTTTCTCGAAAAGCGTGCCCCTTTTTGATTAAAAACAGTGCAAGAATTTAAAAATAAGCTTAAGAAAAATGAAAAATTGCAATTTGGATCCTGAAAGTTTTTTTTTTTGGGTCCGGAAGCCTCCTTTTTCACACAAAATTTATACTAACTCACTTGAATCCTATGACTTTCCTGCAAAAGATCATACTGGTAACATTTCGTTCGTTTGAGATATAATATTGGATATATTAAATATTTAAGGCACAAGAAAAACTGTCAGTATGCTTCTCCTTTTAAATCCATGCACCTATCTTTCAACATGCGATCGGAGAGCCTTTTTATCATGTTGCATTAATATTGACAAGAACTTCAATTTATCCCCACTCATGCTGAAACAGTCAGAATGGTGTGCCCGTGAGTCCCACATCAGGACATACCCCGCGATCAAGGTATGCGCAAAATTTCCTCATAACAGGTGAATATATTGACTTCATTCGTTTTTGAGATTTCAACGTTAGACAGTTGGTGTTCAGGTCAGTACTTCCATACAGCAGAGACACCAAGGTCTAACGAGGGCTATGGCAGATACCAGATGCGGTACGATTTAAGCACTTGAATGATTCTCAATGAGAGATTCATTTGTGTAGGGTTTTGGCCGCATAGGCTCTTTTAGAAAAGATATCATAGCTATGTCTAGGTCAGCATATATCTGGATGCAGCAGAAGAGCAACTATGATACCCCCGAATGATTAGCCAATATAAAGACCCGAAATCTCAGACTTTGGCAATCTATCAACGCAAGATTTAAGACCATTAAGCCATACGCCTCAACGTGTTACCCGCAAGTTGCACAACATTGTGGGTATTCAGAATTCTTGTGTGATCATTAGAGTTTGTCTCCGTTTCGCAGTTTACTTCAAGGTATTACTGAATCTACCAACACGTTGTTGTTTGAGGCCTTAATCTTTTTTTAGGTCATAACAAAAGTGTTAGCAGTTTTTTTTTACCCAAAGTCAGTTCCACTCAAGGAAGTTCACAATTTCCAACCAGGTTACCAAATGGTTGAATCGAGCTTTATCGAAGGCTTTCGTAAATATATCAGCTTTTTGTTGCACTGAATCCACTGGCACCACTTTGATGTATCCTTTCTCGTACGCATCTCTAATCGCATGAATACGAATTTCGATGTGTTTCGTTCTGGAGTGGTGGATAGGATTCTTAACAATCCCCAGACACGCTTCATTGTCGATGAATATTGGAGTCTTCATGATGTTGATCCCATAATCCAACAAGTGATTCTGTATCCAAAGGACTTGTGAACAGCAACTGTAAGCTGCCGTGTATTCAGCCTGAGCGGTAGATGTAGAGACTGTTGTCTGCTTTTTACTCTGCCAAGAAATAAGACGATTTCCTAAGAATTGGCAGCCTCCTGAGACAGATTTTCTGTCTTGTTTGCAACCTGCATGATCACTGTCAGAGTAAGCAATTAGATCAAAATTACTATCATTAGGATACCATAAACCAAGCTTTTGAGTTCCTTTGAGATAGTGAAAGATTCTCTTGACGGAAGCGTCATGCGATTCTTTGGGATTCGTCTGAAAGCGGGTACAGAGACAAACAGCCCACATTATGTCAGGCCTACTAGCGGTCAGATACATTAACGAGCCAATCATTGAGCGATAGAGAGATTTGTTCACTGGCTTTCCTTGAAGATCTGAAGTGAGTTCCGTCTGAGCAGCAAAAGGAGTGCTGGCGGATTTGCAGTCATTCATGCTATTTTTCGAAAGAATATCTCTGATATACTTAGCCTGATGAATGAGGATACTATCTTTTCTTTGCTTCACTTCTAATCCTAAGAAAAACATGAGTTCTCCCATCATACTCATCTCGAACTTCGCTTTCATCACCTTCTCGAATTCTTTGCAAAGAGCTTCATCTGTCGACCCAAAAATGATATCGTCTACGTAGATTTGATCCAACATCACATCTTCTCCATTCCATTTTGTGAAGAGAGTCATGTCTATTTTGCCTCTTGAGTATCCACACGCTAGAAGATATGTTGACAAAGTCTCGTACCATGCTCTAAGAGATTGGTGAAGACCATAGAGAGCTTTGTCAAGCTTGTAGTATTTTGTGGGAGAATGAGGATCTTCAAAACATGGAGGCTGACATTTTGGATTTGAGAACCTTCTTCTTTCACCTTTTCATACAGAAAGGCACTCTTTACATCCATTTGAAACACCTTAATGTTTTTGAGTGAAGCATAGGCTAAGAAGATTCTGATGGCTTCTAACCGTGCACCAGGTGCAAAAACTTCCTCATAGTCAATCCCTTCTTCCTGTCGAAACCTTGAACCACTAATTTAGCCTTATTCTTGATAACTACAACACGATCGTCCATCTTATTACGAAACACCCACATGGTACCAATTGGATACTTTCCATCTGGTAGGTCAACGAGTTCCCAGACTTTAAGTTTCCGAAATTGGGCCAATTCTTCCTACATAGCTAGTACCCAACTTGAATCTTGAATAGCTTCTTCGATATCTCTTGGGACATACTGCGAAAGAAAGGCTTCATACAGTCCTGTGTTGATGGTATGTGTTTGACCACGTGTTCAAACTCCATCTTCAACAGAACCGATGACATTTTCAATTAGATGGTTTCGATTGGTCTTGTACCCTGCATTGGTGTGAGTTTCAATTTGATGAGGCAGATTAGAAAAATGTTCATTGATGTAGATAATTGGAGTTTCATCTTCTTTGAGTGGTTCATCCATAGCCTGCTGTGAAGAAGAATCATCATGCGCGAATGCATTCTCAGCAGATGTGTCACCAATTACTTGAAACACCGGAAGAGTAGGAGAGGCAGATGTAGGGGTGAAACGGGTAGTAAAAGGATTAAAACCAATGTCTGAGGCATCAAAAAAAGGTTCCAACGAAGTGGATTCTGTAGGTTCGGATTCAGTGATGGGTTCATCGATGCTGAAAGTGTTGAATATAATATCCATGTCATAAAACCAGTTCGGAGCACTTCCAGTGTTAGTGGAGTTTCCTTCTTGAAAGTCAACGTAGTACGATTCAATCACCATATTGGTTCGTTTGTTGTAGACTCGATATGCTTTTTGAGAAGATGAATAGCCTATGAAGTAGCACACATCACCGACTGCTTCAAACTTAATGAGATTGTCCTCAGTGTTGAGAAGTGTGCATGAACACCCGAACGGTTTGAAGAAATCTATCTGAGGCTTCTTTTTGAAAAGTAGTTCACAGGCTGTCTTTCCGTGAGGTTTGACGATAAGAACACGATTCAAAACATAGCGTGTCGTGTTGACCGCTTCAGCCCAGAAGATTAGGGGAAGCTTAGAGTCGACAAGCATAGTTCTTGCAGCTTCGATGAGAGTTCTGTTTTTGCGTTCTGCTACCCCATTTTGCTGAGGAGTTCTGGCAGCGCTGTATGGAGGCGAATTCCTTATCTTCACAGAAGGATACAAACGTATGATTTTTAAATTCAAAACCATTGTCGCTTCTGATGGAGATGACTTTCAGCTTGATCACGTTTTCAATCATGGGAATGAAGCTCTTCAGAATGGATGTCGTTTTGCTTTTGGCTTCAAGAAATAATACCCATGAAAACTGTGAGAAATCATATGTAATCACCAAACAATAAGATCTTTTAGCTAAACTTTAACGCTAATTGGGCCGAAAAGATCCATATGAAGTAATTGCAGAGGGGCAGAAATCGTATTCACTGCTTTGGACTTATGAGGCTTTTATGTTGCTTTCCTTAGGCGCATGCGATACACTTTTTAGAAAAAGGAAAATCTTTCATAGGTAAACCTCTTACTAGATTTAATTTTAAAGTTTATTTATGTTCTTAAAATTCACATGCCCCAAATGCCTGTGCCACAACAGTGATTCCGATTCAGATGCTTTTGACATAAGACATGTCATTGGCTCATTTGATTTGGCATTCTTCATATTTTACACGTAGGTGTTATTTTGACGGGGAGCTCTAAGCATGATCATCTCTTTTGGGACGAAGTAACCGGGTTTGAGGAATAGTCATTGAACAGCACCGCGATTCCTTTGTCACAGACTTGTGAAACACTTATAAGATTGTAACACAATTCTGGAACATAGTTCACATTCTCCAAAGTGAGTGCTTCTGACACGACGTCACCAATTCCGATGATTTTTCCTCCCTTTTTGTCTCCGGCAAAGGATACAAAGTCACCATCAATAACTCGAAAGTTGGTAAGAAGATCCTTTAGCCCGGTCATGTGCCTGGAGCAACCGCTGTCAACATGCCAGATATATTCCATGAGCATCCTAAGACATTTCTGAATCTTATTCTGTTATACAACAACAACAACAACAACAACAACAACAACAAAAATATGTACAAATTAGCTAGTTTTTGGAACCCAGACTTGCTTTACATTAGTTCTGTCATGATTTTGAGCAAGAGTGTTGTCTTTTCTTTTCCAAAAACAAGTTGAATCAACTATGCATTTTACTGATTTCTTTAAATTGTTAAATTAATCAGTAAAATTTTTAACGAGATCTTGACTAGGTTTAGAAAATTTCTTGCTTTTGCAATATTTCGCCGTATATCCTAAATGACCACAGCGAAAACATTGTTTTTGACTCGATATTTTCTTCCTGATTGCTGAGTGTGAAGATGATGTATGTGATGAGAGTCTGGAGCATATTGAGGAGTTTGATGATGTAATCTGGCTTGAATCCTTAGCTTTCTTCAGTTTCTTATCAGGATGACGTTTATCTTCCATGTCGACTTCACTGTGCTCACTGTCTGATGAGGAGCTTGATTCTTGACTTTCATCTGACCTTTCTTAATCACTTTCTGAAGTTTTTGTGCTGGAATCTTCAGGGAAATCTTTATCGGTCTCTGATGTACCTGCAACTGATGGAACAAATTCTGGAATTTCCTTTGTAAGGAATTTTCCAAAACTGTTTTTCTTTAACTCTGGCACAAATACAGGAGATTCAAGAATAACATTTTCATCATTAAGAACAAAGTTTAGGTCATGACCCTCAACCTTAGCAATCCCTTGGTTGTGAGCCTTAAGTGTAGGCACATTACCATTACAGTCATCCCGAATTGTCAATTCAGGCATACAGCCATTACAATCATCCATCCTAGATAAACTATTACAGTTATCTCGAATAGAAATTTTGTTCGTCTTATCACAATTCCATGCGAACCAGTTAACAGTTGAATAACTGTCGCCTGAATAGCCTATTCCTATTTTCATCCCTCCACAATCATCTTCCCCATCGCACACATCTTCCTTACTCTCGCACAGATCTGCATTACTTTCAGAAAAGTTAGTTTTGTTTTCGGATTTATAAAAGATACTTTGATCCAAAAGATCATTTTTATTGATTATGTCGTTTTTGGGATGAGGAGATGGCATAGGAACATAATTTTTGCTGTGTGGAGGAGGAAATAATTTTCTTTCGTTTCCGAATTTATCTTTATATCCAATTCCATCCTTTATGAATGTCGGTCGTTGGCAGTTTACAATATCAACTAGTGCTTTTTGACTAATTTTCCATTTATCAATAGTGATTTGCAATTTGTTATTTTCGTTTTGGGATTTTTTTTAGCTTTTTTGCCAAATCTTTTATGATAAAGTCTTTTCTGAAGACAAATTCCTTTAGAGTCTGCATTTCAGCTATGGTTGAATTCAACTTCGCTGATATGCAGCCTCATTTTCTTTTAGTTCTTGATTTATTTTCAAAACTTTTTCTTTTTCCTTAATTATATCACGGTTGAGTGATTTGTAGTGTGCCACGACGTTCAAACATGGTTTTGAGCACAACTTTGCTTTGAATTCATACGGAATGCTGTTTACCAAATCCTTATCCTCGGCTTCTGATTTCATGGTGGTAGAGGATGTTCCAACCGCTTCATTCTTGCTGGTACTGATGACTTCTTGAACAGTAGGGTTCGACTCATTCATTTCAGCTTTCTGTTGTCTCTTCTTTGAGGCATGAGAGATGATGCTTTTCAAACCAGTGTCATCTTTTGGAATCTTGAAGGTTTGTTTTTCAACCCCATTTGAAGCAGACATGGCAGCGACAGTGGTAATGTTTGCCCTGGGGGCCTTGTTTACTTCTCCCTTTGCCTCAGCTATCTCCTCCGACCAATCATAATCTTCCACCACTAAAGCCTTATGATTATTTTCAGTAGCATTATTATTTCCTTCAATGGCAATCGGCCTCCTGTCTGGTTGATTTCGGTATTCTCGTTCTTCAGCAACGGACACTCTCTTTTGAAGTGGCCCAAGTTTTTGCAGTTATAACATCTAAGCTTGGATTTGTCAAATCCAGCTTTTCCAAGAGCCAACCTCTTTCCCGTTTTATCTTGGAATTTCTTCAATTGTAGAGTAATCATTGCCATATGCCACTTCAGATCCATCTCCTCCATGTCGTTTGGATCTACTTGGTACATGTCCTCTTCTATGAGGAATTCTCTCTTCAACTCTCCTGACATAAGCGCCTCATAGCTACTTAAGAAAGTATTAAAAAGAGCTACATGTTCTGTGGAAATTTTAAGTGCTTGTGTGTCGCTGGCCACGGTGGTCTTCTCGGAAAATGACGAGGCCTTCACAGAGTTTGCGGAAGCATTTGAATTGGATTCGACAGCACTTTGGGAATTTAATCCACATGAGGTGACAGGAGCAAGAAATGCCATATTCTTGGGGACCGAGGTTGCAGTAGCTTGCTGAGACGTCTTCTGAGAATATCTAGTTTGATTCATCTCTCTTTTCATGATGTCCATTTCAAAGGCTTTTAAGGTGTTAATCAATTTTGAGAGAGTAACTGGAGTTGTGCTGGTGAGGAAAGTTCTCTTAATCATCATGAATTGAAGACTCCATTCTTTTGGTAGAGAATCTAGCAGCTTCTTGGTCGATGCATAATTTGCAACTGGGTTTCACCTTCTTCATCTTGGTCAACACCCCCAGAAATGCTTATGTGGTCGGACAAGCTTTTGCCACGAATACTTCCAAACATATCATATTCTTTCTGCACCATGTCTTGTTTGTTCACCCTGAGTTCCTCATTGCCTTCATAATGGTCGATTAGAGCCAACCACAGTTCATGTGTCGAGGTGTATTCTTCAAACAGATTGTTATCATCCTTTGACAGAGCCATAGTGAGAGCAGTGTGAGCCCTCCAGTCACGTTGAATGAGTGTCCTATCTTCATCTGTGAATGTTGAAGGATCTTCATTGATAGTACGGATGTCGTCACGTATTATCATGGGAACATGCGGGCCTATAGTGACTGACATCCATTGAGTATAATCGGTATACTCAAAAAGGACTTGATCCTGTTTTTCTAGCTGCTGAAATCTTCTGAACCTTTCAACTTTGGTGGCCTTGTAGCAGCTTCAGTTTCTAGTTCGGCTTGAGCAATCGGATTGAGTTGATTCGGAGACATAATGGATGATTGGTGACTAAGTATGCTAGGCTTTGGTGAATTAGAGAACAATTACGCTCGCTAGGTGGTAAATACGCTGGACCAGAGATTAAATACGCTGCACTTTGTCCTGCAAAATGCTAAATCCCATGGATATTCGAAAACAAGCAAAGGTTAGTTAATTTCACTGAACACCGCGATAAAATCGCCGAGGATTTGTATCACTGATTTCGAAGTCGCCTTCGATTAATTTCGCTGGTACTATTTCGCCGACACTCTACAAATCCGCTGGTTTAATAACTAGCGTATTTGTTAAATACACGAGATTCATGTTAAATGCGCCAGCTTCAAAGATAATTACGCCAACTTCAAATATATCTACGCTAGCTTCAGCATTAAATACGCCAGAAGGGTTTTAGTACGAACAAAAACCCTCTAATCACCCAAAAACGAACCAAAATTCATTTTTCTTTGCAGCTGAATGACCAAAATGTTTACCAAACTACAAATTAACAACAACCGAAAGATTAAATGCACCAGATCAAGTCATTTTAATCCCAAAAATTTGATAAACTGAAAACTTTTGTAAAACCTTCAAAACTTGACAAATCTTAACAAAAACTCAAACAATCAAGAGCACAAAGGCTCTGATACCAAATTGTGAGTCCCAAAACAGATTCCGACCACAGTGGTTGATTGTTTTCACCCAAACAACTGTGGATTAGTTATTTGAATGTGCAAATAACAAGAAAAACCAAGCAAAGAAGATGAAGAATCTTGTTTGGATCAAACAACTAGTGTTGTATATGAAATCCCAATAACGTGTAATCAATAACAGCACCTGGATATTCGGATGAAAGCACAATAGCAAAAATCACAACACAAAAAGATCACCAAAATTTGTCCAAGAAACTTGGACATACATTAATTGATCATCATATTTATAAAAAAAAATGACTACCCATCGTATTTATTAAATACGCTGGGTTGCTAAATACGCTGCGTACATACAAGTTTCACCATATTGCACTTTTGACCCTTTAACTTTGTCTAACCATTATAAACTAGCTCAAACTATGGATAATCAAGCACCAATGGTCTCAAAAGTTCTAAAAAATATAACAAATAGCATTTGAAGTTCCCTTTAGGAATCTTTTCAACTGCAGAGAAAGAGATGAAGGCTCAACTTTAAGTGGTGTTCCTTTTAGGAATCTTTTCAACTGCAGATGTCATAATTTTTTATAACATACTCATTTTTTGTGCAACTTTTGAAGGTGAATAATGCGTAAAGTATTATACAAGTTCTAGGTCATTGCCGAAGCAAAATAAGAAGAATTCGTATAATACCCCAGATATCGATTAAATATAAAGACCTAGGATCACTGTATCTAGTAGTCTCTCAAACGAAATTTCGGAGTACTAAGTCCATATATCCGAGCGATGTCGACCCACATAATTACTCAGTTTTTCTTTTTAGGTTTATATCTTGAAGAACAATTTACTGAACCAGTGAGGCTAATTGGCACATCATCAGTAAGACCTATTAAATTACCCGTTTAAACATTGCATATCTTTAGCATACTGTGATAGTCCACTGATGTAAAATGATTTCCTCTTTTTCACAGAAACTCTTTTTGTCCTTTGTAATGTTTTTGTAACTTTCACAACTTCTCTCCCCCTAAAATATATTTCTGGTTTTTAGTTTTTAAGGAAGAAAGAAAAAATATTTAGAAAAAAACATATTTCATACTGATGAGAATCACGTCAAGTCCTCGTCATCCTCAATTTTAACCTTATTTCCAACCCCTGATGTCAGATTTTTTAAACTATTTAATTTCAAAAGATTTTTAAATCTTGATCTATCAAAAGCTCTACTGTCCATGATCTATTTTGACATGATTGACCTAGGGAGCCCCTACACACATGTGGAAGAAAATATTTAAATAGAGAAACCCAAGCCTGCTTGGTCTTGGGTGGGCTTAGAATATCAAACTTTGGAACTTGTATCTTGACATTTTGTTTGAATTCGGTTTTATGTGGAATAGGTGTTTTTGTTTCTACTGAAGATAGTTTGACTTTTGCTACCCAAGTTTGTGTTTTCAAATTGCCTTTTTGATATAGAATTTTGAATCCTTTTGATGATTCTTAGTAGACGTTTCACCAAACTCAAATTTTTAATTATGTTGAATCGTTGTTGTCACACTTTTATTGAATTCATTGTTTCTTTTTAAAATTTGTTTTGGTACAAACTTGGGTGCTTTTTGCTTCTCATCTTTTGTAGATCTGCTTGAGTTGGAAAAAGGTTTTGGATTTCTTTGAGAACATTGTCGTGCAATATGCCCAACATTGTTACATTTATAGCACATCCGGCTGTCATTTCTAATAGAGGAATCCAAATCCTGTTTTCTACTCTCCTTTTCCTTCTTAAATTCATCATTGGATTGTTTACCAATGATCTCTTTTTCTTTTTCAGTGGTTGACCCATAGACAAAATCAATTTTCTTTGCTTTTGAAAACCCAAACCTGCTCAGCTATTTTCAGGACAGTCTTTGTCTCTCTGATGGTGGTATTTGGAGACACATTTTGATTTAGAATAAAATTATGCATCTCGTTTTTCTAAATCAGAATGACTGACCTCTACAAGCTTTAACAACTTATCAACTCGATCCAGATTAACATTCTGAATTGGGAAATCCTCATCGGAATATAGTTTATCAGATTCTTTCATTTTGTATACGACGACATTTGGATCATTGTTTAAACTATTTTCTAATGAACAACATTCAGTTCAGATTTCTCAGGTTCGTTCTCCAAAACATGTTCGACCACAGTTTTTACCACTTCAGATTGACATTCATTTTCCGGTTTAGTGTATGTTACATCAATGTTCATAGGCAACTCGTTTGTTTTTTCAGTTTTCAATTTTAAATTGAGTGCCTTTTCCACCCTGATGGTTTCTTACTTGCATAACTATTCCACAAGGGTGGTGGAACACGATCGTAACTTACACCTTTATGCTCATCATTTTTAGTGTCTTCCTTGCTTTCAATTTTAGGAAGGATGTGATCAATGACGTACGAACTTGTAGAAAACTGATTAACAACTTGTTAACCCATTCTGTTTCGATTTTCATTTTTTCAAGTTCACTTTTTAGCTCGGCAATTGTATTTAAATGAATATTAATGGCCATTTGTTAGTCCATTACAGTCGCCTTGAGCATTGAAAGTGTCCTGTCATTTTCTCTGATCACATGTTCAAATTGATTAATTGTTTTGCTTAATGTGTCATAAGCTTCTTTTATCGAATTATAATCAAATGACAAATTATCTGCATGACATTTAAGCTCTTTGTGTCTTGTTTCTTTCTCAACACACTCAACGCATGGCTCTTTGCACTTCATGCAAGGTGTTTCTTTTACTGACTCATTTACTGACACATTTACTGATTTAACTCTAGCTTTCTGAGCTTCCTCAGTAACTACCTCACTCACGTTAGCCATTAGAGCTTTGTCGGCTATGTTAGTCAGATTCTCCAAAGTCAACTCTTTGGTCACATCGATCTTCTCCTCTACCTCAGGCTTTTTCTCTTCTGCACATGGTGATTAATAGCTTGAGTCAAAATAACCTGCAAAAGTTTTAAGAATGTCAGAAGGCAAAAGATGTTTAAATGAACTTTAACAGTTCTTCTTCTTCTGACGACGTGTTGGAATATTCCTCTGGTGCTTCGTCAAAGGATGCCTCAGCATATTCGTCAGCATTCTCAGGTTACCTGCAATATTTCAGAAACACAAATTGTCGACGACACAGATTAGATTTAAAATTGACAAAAACACAAAAGTTCAGAAGAATTCACAAACTGCCCTTCCTGCGAGTGACTGGATACTCGTGCGAGTCAGGTGACTCGTGCGAGTGAGAGTTACTTCTTACGAATGACTCTTTGTGCGAAACACTTGTACGTACGAATGACCTTTTTGTAACTTGAAAATTTTAAGAAAAGTTGTTTTCTTGTTCGTACCAGTGACTAAATTGTACGGATGGCCGTTCGTACGAGTTGTCCTTCTGCTCGTACGAGTAGCTCAAGTCAGTAAACTGATGTTTTCTGCAATTTTCGTTTCAAGATTTTGGTCGAGTTTAGATCTGTAAGTTTCAGGGATTTGTTAGAGTTGATTTTAACGTGATATACTAAATTCCTAGTCCAATTCATCCATGAATTCGTCTAGATCTGAAATTTTATCAACAAAGAGAAGATATAGAAAATCTTCAATGGTTGAATCTGGAATTTCATCTGCTAAAACTTGTTGGTTGTCTGCTGAAACTTGATGCTTGTCCTCAAATCAGGCCTCAAGGCTCTGATACCACTTGTGAGAGGGCATCGACTCTCCTATTATGAGCAGCGAACCAATTCAACTCAGCTAACAGAGGCGGGATTAATTGTTAGCGTGTTGGACAAACAAACAAGAAAGTATGTTGCTTAAACGCCTTTGATTCGTATTAATAAACGTCAAGGTTACAGACTAGTAAACAACTGGATAGGGCTTCGCCGTAGTCACACACCAACAGCTTAACAACACAACACTCAAGCTCCACTATTTATAGGCCAGCATGGCTCGCACAAGGAGTGAGTGTGCGTAGGCTTGTGCGAGTGGTGCCTGGTACGAGTGACAAGTTGTCACTCATACGAGCCACTATGGTCACTCGTATGAGTCATACCAAATATATAAGAATGACATTCTAAGCCCTTGTCACTCGTACGAGCCACAACAATCATTTTTACGATCCACTACAATACATAAAATATGACATTTCTAAGCCTTGTTTACATAACTGACATATCCTAGACGTAGGCAATAGACATTATGCACCAACAGTTTCAGTGAGCGTTTTATCATGTTGAGGTAAAATTGCCAAAATTTCAATGGCCCCCACTCAAGCTAGACAGATAGAATGTTTTACCGGTGAGTCCCACGTCAGGACATACCCCCGCGATCAAGGTATGCACGAAGATTCCTCGTAGCGGGTGAGTATATTGACTTCATTCATTTTGAATTTCAATGATAGACAATTGATCATCATGTTAGTACTTTCGTACAGCAGAGAGACCAACTTCTAACGAGGGCTAAGGCAAATACCATAGACGATACGATTTATGCACTTGAATGACTCTTAATGAGAGCTTCATCTGTGTAAGGTTTTGGCTACATTGACTCTTTTGAAAAGATATCATAGTTGTGTGTAGGTCAGCATATATCTGGATGCAGCAGAAGAGCAATTATGATACCCCCAAATGATTACTCAATATAAAGACCCTAAATCAAAGACTTTGGCAATCTATCAACGCAAGATTTAAGACCATTAAGCCATATGCCGCAACGTGTTACCCGCAAGTTGCACAACATTGTGGGTTTCCATAATTCTTGTGTAAGCATTATTTTTTGTCGCCTAATCGCAGTTTACTCGATGGTGTTGTTGAATCTACTGACACGTCGTTGCTTGGAACCCTGTTTTTCCTTGCTTAACATCTTGATTTTCTATTCTTTTTTTGTTTTAAGTGTGAGGGGGGATCGGCTCTCCTCTGATGAGCGCCGGACCAATCTGACTCAACTAACAGAGGCGGAATTCATTGTTAGTGAGCTTGAGAACCAAACAAGTGAGATCTACTACTTAAATGCCTTAGATTGTATTGATAAACGTGACAAGTACAAAGCAAGTAAACAGTTCAGCAGGGCTTCGCCACACCAACACAGTTCTTAGTTCTGACACACCACTCCTCTATTTATAAGTCGACATGACTCGCACAGGAGAGTGTGTAACAGAGTGTGACGCGTGCGAGTGGTTGCCTCATACGAGTGATAGAATGTCACTTGTACGAGTCATGAAACTCACTCGTACGAGTGAATCAACTAACCAAATAAAATATATATTAACATTTACAATTTGACGTTCTAAACCCTATATACATAAACAACATATCCTAGACATAGGCAATAGACATTATGCACCAACAAACTCCCCCTTGGATGTTGTCGTAGTCTTGGATAGTCTTCAAAAAAATCTTCAAAAGATTTGACAATTAACGTCCAAAGAAACGTTTCGGTGGCTTGCAACGCTCCTCAGAAGTGATCGGCGTCTGATCTGTAGGAGGAGGCCGCTAGACTGTATTGCCAAACAGAAAACTCCTTAGCGACGCAATTCGTGCTCGCTCTGTGATCCTTTCTTCCTTCTTGTCTTTCTTCCTTTGCTCAATCTCCTCTAGTTTCCTCCACGAAGTGTTTCATGACATACCTGAATGTACATCATTGGCAAAACAGACATTAACTATCTTCTGAAACTGGAGTGCTTCTTCTTTATCTCTCTCTTCAAAGCTGATCTTGCTGTAAAACAAGCATTCAATATCTTTCTTTGAATAGTTGACTAGCCACATCGGGTCTCATACTCGAATGCCATGCCACAACCCGTATATATGTTTGTGTGCTATGACGGCTTCGGTTAGCTCTTCTGTGATCTTCCAAGAATCATCATCTGGGTGCACACATATAACAGCTTCTCCTGTATTCGAATCGTAGTGCCACCATTTGAATATTTTGTAGAAGTCTTGTTCCATCTATATAAGAGGCATATTCGTCAACACTTTCGGCCTCTTTACGATTAGAGTCACGTCTTTCTCTTATGTAACTAGATCGACTTTAGTAATTCGCTTAGGGAAATGCGGCTTCCAGTGTGTAAAACCATGTGCAACCTCAAGGTTCATCAGTTTCCACACCCGCTGGTCGTGAAATCTCATCTTGGTTTGCACAAGCTCTTTAATATCCCAATATGGTAGGGTCTTGATATCGCTCAAGTATCTAAAATACTGAATCCCATACTCCCTTATGATTGCATAAACGTTTAGTTCCTCGATCCAGTCCCATCTGATAATATCCCTTAGAGAAATATCCGCATTACGCGTAAAGAATGCTAGAGGACGTTTAAATTTGCGCTCCGCTGGTGTTTCTTTAAACCATTTCTTCCTCATTTCTACAATTTCAGCTGTAACATCTGTTGAGGAATCATACCTTGTTTAGCAGCTTCTTCTACTTTACGTTTCAAAAGATCAACATTTTCAGCTGCAAACGGTTCGCTAAAAGTTGGAGAGTCATCTGTACCCGGAATGGCAATATTTGTATCATCTTAATCAGAATCTATGACAACTTGATCATAATCATGTGCATCAGACACATGTTCGAAGATGTAATCAGCTGGCTAGAAAGCACTAATATCATTCAGCTCTTCTTCAAAATCAAACTCAAAGTTTTCTTTCCACTCCCAGCATCTTAGAAATTTCTTCTTTGGAATAGCTGCAGACAAACTCCCCTTCCTCTACGTCATGCTCTAAATCTAATATCTTTGGTTTTGGCATGAGAAGAAAGGTAGATATTTGGGTTACCGAGAAAATTCTTGCGTGCTGAGCATCAGTAGGGCCTTCAGATTTTCCCTGATCACCACCTTCATTCACTTGATTTACTGAGTCATCCAAGTACACAGAATAATCAATATCATCATTCACATTAGACTCTGTTACACGGACAACCATACCACCTAAATCATCATCACCATCATCACTATCGTTATCAGACTTATCAGAAAATAGAAGCTTCTTTGAGACCAAATACACCACAATATCAGTATTTACTGGCGCAGATTCAGCTTCTGGCTCAGTTGTAGCAGTTATAGGTTCCTCACCGACTTTTGCTTTGCCATTGCCTTGAGCGTCAGATAATTCTTTAGCAAGACGTTTGCGCTCTACAACCCGTTCTCTTGCTTCAGCTCGCTCTATTTCGTCAATTTCAGCAGCAATGTTAATACCAAGCTTCTTTGTAAGTATCTTATCAAATAGATTCATCTTTCTTTGTGGCTTCTAAGACGTTCTTCCTCGTATTTAGCCATTTGAATCCTCAGACGGTTGTTTGTCTTCATTTAAACCATTGAGCTGCTCATGAAGATCAGCAATCCTGACAGTGTTTAACATAACCTGCTTCTGCAATTCTTCAACATGTGGGTCGTTAAACATGTCAGCAGTAAAATCCTCCCCCGAGGAATATCATCGAAATCAAAATCAAAGTCAAACATGGTTATCATCCCAGCGGATGGAATTCATATTGATAACAAACTCTAGTTTACTAAGGAACCTGTTGAGGTTATGGACTGGAAAGTTGAAAAGTCAGATCAAACTAGTCACAATTCACTGGAACTCACATCACGAACCCGAGTAAATGTGGGAACGTGAAGATCAATCAAGACAAAGTACCCCCACTGTCCAAAGAGACTCCTTCAGAGGATGCCTCAAGGTAAATTTCGTGATGAAATTCTTTTTAATAGGGGGAGTATGTGACAAATAGCAAATAACCATTAATTTCGTACAATCTAATCATTATTTTTATTTTATAATCTCATGCATATTATTGTAATTTAATTGCGTAACTAGGTCGTACGTCATATCCTAAGTATTAGGGCCAGTAAATCAGATCATAACGTGTACTAGTTTCTGTTACGACGTGGAATAAACCAAACAATGCCCTAAAAGTGTTGGTAGAAAGTGTTCGGCGCACTATTTGCGGTGACACTATTTGTGTCGGCAAAACTGCTAAAACGAATCAGAACAACGAATAACGGCATGTTAATGCCATGACTGAGTCCATATATAAATGAAAATATTGATATGAGATCACCCATTACAAAAATACATAACTTTCCGGTACAAAGCCTAAATTGCAAAATTGTGCGTTTCGATCAAAAAGGCGACAAATGTCAGTTTGTCCGCAATACTACTTCGGTATATTTCGGATGTCAGAATAATAACAAAACAATATTGAACATCCTAAAACAATATGATAATAGCAAGAAATGCATAAAAGACATCTTTTCCTGTCATACGACAAACAGCGCACAACTCGACCGGAAAGCGACCGTTTATCGAACCGACCGACATTTTAGTGGCCGATAGCCTCATTCATGCATCTAGTGAACTAGTTTAAGCCTCATTTGGACTCGGAATCCATTCAACTATCTTGAGGCCAAGGAAACACAACTTCTGAAAAAGTTCGACGAAAGGATACAAAAGTGCCGATATCGAGCGAACGATCGAACGAAATGCATTTTGGCCATCCTAACTCAACATATATTCGTCTAGCGAACTAGTTATACATATTTTTTTTTGGAAGTGCACTTAATAAACGCATGACAATTGTGGTGGTCAAAAGCACAAGCTTCCGATACTAAATCGATGAACGAACTAACGACATTTTTGTCATCGGAAACTTATATTAAATTATCAAGTGGGTTAATTATCATGGACTAACACCCTAAACCCTAATTATATATTAAGAATGCAAGATCAATCCCCTAACCACAACACTTAACTTAATTACTAAAATATCTAATAAATTAACATGTGTTATATAAAAATTTTACACTTTACTCCCCCTGCATATGGACGGCTCAAGTGGGTCCTACACCCACTTGATGCTTGTTGAAAATGTGAGATTTGGAGGCAAGGTGTTGATTTGTGTTATGACTTGAAAGATGATGATATTATATATCCTAAACCTACACTTGATTTCCATCATTTTTCACTTTAAAAAAATTGCAACCATCACCTCCTTCCTTCCAAAAACCCACGGCTACAACACCACCACATAACCACCATTAAACCACCATAAACCACCTCATTTTACTCACTTTAAAACCCTATCAAGACCACTCAAGGTGCTAGCAAAGATGGAGGATCATTAGGGCTATCTTGGAGCTTCATTTTCCTCTTAAATCATCACTAAACTTGTGCACCCATTGTAAGGCAAATCCCTTCATATTCTAGCTTATTATTATGCCTAGTTTCACAAAGTACAAGTTGATCATCATGAAAATGAAGAAAAGATAACCTATAAACCCAAACTCACACCTTAATAATAATACTAAATATGGTTTATTTTGTGTTATTATGTGTTTATATGTTAACTAGTTAGCATGATGGTGTTGTTTATGTTAAAGTAAGGTGTAAAAGTTAGATGATCTTGTTTGAACAAGTATGAAAATAAGGATTTAAACATGATAATGTTTAAATCTAAACAAGATCATCCACTACATCATCCATGAAGATTACTACAAGCTAAAAATAATTTTACTACATATGAGTAATTTTTATAAGAAATAAACAATTACGATTTAAGATGTAACCATCTTAAAAAGTGTAGTAATCAAGAGGTTTAAAGTAATGGGCCTGACCTAAGGATGTAACAAAAATAATGGTTTAAAAATGCTAATAAATGTTGAAGTCTCAATATGTTTGTAATAAGATTTTGACTACAGAAATGCCATGGATGATGATACACATAAGTGGTAAACAAATAATACCAAAGCTTGAAATAAAATGTTGATCTTATTATGAGTTTAAACAGGGTTTAAATACATTTTAAAAACGTGGAAAACGCCATACTTTAGGGGAAACTATGGCGAAATTTTCAAAAAATCTAATCGCGATTAAGATATGATTAACGGGATGTTTAGCGGGACTAAACGCGATTAGTAACTTAAATCGTCATTAAGTAAGTTTTAATGGCAAGGGTTAAACCCTAAACACTCAAGTGTTCATCAGGTGTATATATATATTACAAGTAAAAATAAGTAATCCTTACAAATATATATAGTTCCTTGTGGAAATAAAAATATGTATACATATTTTGTCACCAAGAATTTTGTATAAATACATGTGTATTGAATGTGTAAGTATTTAAAAGCTTAGGGTATTCACCATAAAAAAATACCCAACTTCGTACAAAATACTACAAACACTTGAAAATAATACCAAGTGTTGGTGACACAAACAAATACATTTTTACAATACGTCGAAACAATAATCGGACAAACGAAGCAATGCAGACGGTGGGCAAATGTACACAAATACACCATCGCGTCGTCGACCAACGAATAAATCACAGACACGAAGAGTTATTACGACGATAGGCGATTGTCGACAAGAAAAAGCATGTAATAAGCGACGACGATGACAATATAAAAGTATAAACAAGATATTTATATACTAAATATATAATATATTATGAAATAAACAAATAATTACATTATACTATAACTAATACTTAGTAAAACTATACCCATCATGCTTACAAAATAATGTGCTCATCAAAATGAACATGGCTAGGCCCAATGACATGAAAACATGGGCTAGGCCCAAGGACATTAATTACATGGCCTAGGCCCAAGGACATAAATGACATGGGCATGGCCCAGTTCGCACACGATCTAAGAATAACAATATATATATATTATATATATATATAAATATATATATTTATATATATATATATATTTAGGAATATATGTATATAAATATTAATCGAACAAACGAACTACCAGCACTATTATAACATTAAAAGTTGTTCTACTGTGATAAATATATACACAACAAGAATTCAAGATGAACAACTAGTACGAGGTCCATCGAGACCTAGGTGTCTAATGAAGTTAATACACATGAAGGTTACACACGTGTATGGACACCGAACTTTGATAAGTACGACGTACAGAACGCAAAGTTGTGAGTTCATGTCCCACCTTTCAATTATTTCAAAGTTCTATTTTAAAACTATCAAGGAAAATACATGTCATAACAAACGGTATGTTAGCTATGGAGTTAGTTGATAACATGATCAATGTGCGTAAGTAGGATGATGACAAGAGTAACCATTAATCACTCCTGGTTGGTATACCCTTCAGAGTGCTTTTGTGATCCCAAATGATGTCAAGACTTGTCTCGGTTTGGTTACTAACTTATGGAACATATGTCAGGGTGCTAGCTACACACTGATAGATCCTTAAACTCCATGAATGCTAATAACATACTCAGATTTCATTACTGGATTACAAGCATGACAATTTATGAGAAAACAATAACTACATGAACTCGCCAACGTTATGTTGACTTTTTAAAATTACATGTATCTCAGGACACAAGACTTGAGCTGATGATACACCTCGGGATATGGGAAATGACATGACAACGAATGCCACCTTTTGGAGGATTTGTCTCTTATATCCCAACCTTGTATGGGTATATAGGAGTCAAAACCTCAACATGCTTTTACCATGAAAACAATCTTTTATTATGATGTAATGTATTTCAAACCACATTTTTGAAGACAATGTGACTCTATATGGAAACTCACGATTTCACTTTTGGAAACTTGTAAACATTGGTTGCAAGTTATTATAAGCATGGCATCGTTGTTGATTTACAGTTGTCTTACATGATTGGATGCAATGATTACCTCATAGTCACACGTTTACGCTTCGGCTACGAAAAGGGTGTGACAAATTGGTATCAGAGCTTCGATTGTAGTGAACCGGGAAAAACTATTGTTAAAGTTTACTAAGGGCTCTCACATGAAAACGAAGTTTATAACGACACAGAAATATTTTCGGAATTATGACAAAAATGAAAAACGGTTTTCATTGTGTCACAATAACATGAGGATCTATCACCCGAGCTCAGCCATAAGTAACGAAAAAGGATCAATACATGATTAGTCTATGAGATATAGACACATTACATTATAAGACTATGTGTCATGAACACGTTTCAAAAGATAAAAATCCTGGCTAGATGGGATTTTATGTGATTATATATAATTTATTTATATATGTGTTGTATGGAATATTTTGCCAAGAACGAAATACCTTCGAATACGGATACTATTATTATCCTTAACTCGCACAATGAGAATATCGACCTCGCCTCCATTGCGTAGCCTATGGCGAACGTGGATCCTAAGTGAGACCTTAGGATTAATTTCACATAAGGTGGTTGCTTTTCCCGTGGATGCGGAGATGCATGGCTTCGGTAATGATGAAGAGGCGGAGGTGGTAGCCTTGGATGACAACTCTATTAGCGTGACGAGGTCCCTATGACCCATATTAATCATTGATAATGACACTTCTGTCTAGACAAGGAAAGGTGAAGTACTCATCTTGAAGGTGCCCCTCCAGTTGTTATTGTTGCAAATTCTCTCTATTTCTAAATCTATCTAACGACGTGCCTTTCTCGAGAATGTCATGGGACAATAGCACGTGGACCATCACGAAGGTCCCTAATATGTTAAAGGTATGTAGACAATAGCGTCCTCTCTCTGACTGATCGTCGTCTTTGAACGGTAGAACACTAGGGTGACCATGCAAGGCAATTTATTATTACGGGGGCCCATGTAATAATAACTTGCAGTGGATGAGAATCCTGGTGGGCTAAGCGAGTCAAGTTAAAGATAACTACACATTCGAAATTGTAAAGTTGTTCGAGTTTCTATCTAGTGGGACATTAACCAGGGTGGTTGCAATAACACCCTATGATACAGAAACATTACACGTATTTGTTTGCATCTAACATTTGATCTATATCACGAGTCGATTGAGACTAGTCATCTAAACAAACAAAAACTGGTTAGCAACCGAAGGAGGATATTTCCTCAATGGTCTAGAGTTCTTATACATGGGTTGTTTCATGGTATCTATGGCACCTCATCCTATTTATTGGAAAGAGACTACAATAAACTCCGTCATGTGACATTTGTCTTATTCCAAGGGATGGTATGGCACGAGCCATGCTTCAACACCCTCATTTCATTCTATTCAATATCTATGAAAATTATAACAATCTAGCTTGAGCTCGTGGAGCTCAAGGGATATCAACGTATTCGTCACACGAGTGGGTGTGGCAAAGGCTTTTTTTTCCTACTTTGGATGTTCGAAGTCCACGAAGTATGGAGTACATGCGGTAAGGTTGGAGATGACTGTTTGGTTTCTCCTCCTCAACGAGTTATATTTCATTTCCAATTAGACATATGGCCGTTACACGCAAGAGGTACCATGAATTTTGGATGGTATTCTTTATTCTTAGGCGCATGGTAGACTATATTTACCCAAATATATGTTTACCTTCTCTTAATATTGGGTATTAAGAAGAAATGTCGTGCCAAAAGGAAGGGTACACCCGAAAGGGGTTAGTTAATCCATGACTTACTAGGTAAGCCGGACTAGAGTTCCTATGGAAGGACATACGGTTGCGGAAATCGCACGACATGAGGGTAACTTAGTCGACACTAGTGGCGAAACTGGTGGTACCGGTAGTTCAAACGGTTCGGATCCCAATAGATTGGGAACAAGTGGCAGCTCTACACCTGAAGGTGCGATCATAGAAAGTTTTAAATTCTAAGGCTTTCCCGGACTATAAGCCGCGAGACCTCATTGGTGCGAGAGGTATGGTAGGTTATGCCTGCTAAATAAAGACAACGGAGTCGGTTAGCAATGCTAGTAATGCATTCCTGAGTAAACGATGAGGTAAACAAAGAGTCTCCTGCTGAATGCAACAATAACTTGGTGAAATCCTCAAGTAAAAACTTGAAGGAGTGATACTACGAAGAGGTTATCATGGGAAGCACTCAAGAATCTTATGCGAGAAGAGCATTGCTCGTTGACTGAAATTCCAAGGGTAGAAACGGGATCCTAGATTTCGATCATGATTGCAGCCAACGTTGTTTGTTACACTCGACGCTTTCACGATCTCTCAAGGGTTGTTCCATACTTGGTAACACCTGAAATCAAATGCATTGAGCGCAATATTTGTGGTTTAGCCTCTAAGAACCAAAACAAGACCACATCATCCCTCCCTACCTTCATCACTCAAACAGTAACTCTCGCAGTTAGTCTCACCAAGGATGCGGTGAGAATGGGAAAATATCAAAGAAAGGTGCAGAAAGGAAGGAAACGAATGTGGAATCTACTAGCGACGAGAAGCGAAAATACACACCCCTTAAGGCAGGATCGAGAGTGAGTAACGAACGAAAGGGAACTCCCGTGATGATAGAAACGAAGGCCACTTCAAGCATGAACGTCTCAAGAATGAATCAGGCAAGTAAATTAAAGTGTAAGTGAGCAGAAACTATGGATACCCCACAAGATCATGATATCATCATGCGTATGTTCTACTCTACATTCATTACGTGTCAATTCTTTTGATACCAACACTGAGCTTAGCTAGTGCCTTTAGGTGTTAAGCCTATACTCGAATTAGAGTATTGTAAATTAGACACGTTATCAAGTTAGCTAATGGAAAATTAGCGTTAGACTCGTCTCGTCGATACGAATCCAATGATATGTAATGTCCAATTTTTTTTCCTAAAAATCACACGATTCTAACCGTGCATTCGATTTGTAATATTGTTTACGGATCAATTTCGGTCTACCAAAATATTTATTACTCAGTCGGTTAACTTTCCGCCTTTTTGAGTTCAACTCGGAACAGTACCCAATTTGAAACAATAGTCTGAGATGGTAATCCGAATTGCTATCCGAGATGGTGATTTGAGATGGGAATCCGCCAGAAATAAGGTATCTGAGATGTAATTCGAAATGAGGTAACCGAGATGTAATTCGGAACAATAATCCGAGATGCTCCGAAATCAATACCAAAGATCCGAGATGCAATGTTTTGATCCCTGAGTCATGAGGAATCTTAAAAGGTCATCGACACGTTTCCTATCAACCAACATCTTGCATCCATCTTGTTTGATACCTATGCTGATTTTAATTCATCTCCATAGAATTCAAAATATACTTGACCTAGAGCCAAGTAAGATAGATGTTCCCTCATTCTACAGGATTTGCCAACGGTAAATTAGTCAATGTCAGGGGAAGTTATAAAAGGAATCACTTTGGAACTTAGAGAACGAGAATTTAATGTTGATCTTTTACCCGTTTATCTGGGTTGTTACGACGTAGTTTTTGGCATAAAACTGTTGACGTATAACCAAGCAGTAGTACGTCGTCTTGAGAAAACTATATGCATCCCCTTGCCAAGCGAAGAAACACTTGTAGTACATAGAGAGAAGCACGAGACGCCTTTACGAATCATGAATTGCATGAAGGCCAGAAGTGCCTACAGAAAGGTTGCATAGCCTTTCTAGCTCATGTAGTAGATAAGGAAAATGAGGAGCCAAAATTGGAGGAAATAACTTGTCAGGATTACCTTCGCAACGACACGCCAACTTTCGCATTGATTTGGTGCCAGGAACCGCACCAGTAGCGAAACCTCCATACCGATTAACTATGTCATAAATGCAAAGACTATCTACACGACTACAAAAGTTGTTAGCCAAAGGATTCATTAGAACGAGTTCCTCGCCATGGGGAGCTTCGGTGCCTTTTGTCGAGAAGAAGGATGGAACCTTCAAAATGTGCATAGGCTACCGGGAACTAAACAAGTTAACCATCAAGAATCGGTACCCATTACCGTGGGTTGACTATCTGTTCGATCAATTACAAGGGTCGAGTTTTTATCCAAAGTTGGATTTAAGATCCGGGTATCATCAGTTAAGAATCCAAGAGGAAAGTATTCCTAAGACAACTTTTAGGATTCGCTACGTTCATTACGAGTTCCTTGTTATGCCTTTTGGGTTAACAAACGCCCCTACAGTATTTATGGATTTGATAAACCGAGTATGTAAGCCACACCTTGACAAGTTTGTTATAGTATTTATCGATGACATATTAATATACTCATGACCCGAGGAAGAACACGAACAACACCTGAGAACTATTTTGGAGTTGCAAAAGAAGGAGCAATTATCTGCTAAGTTCTCGAAATGCGAATTTTGGATTTCGGGAAGTACAATTTCTCGGTCACGTAGTGAACAAGAACGGAATACATGTTGACCCTTCAAAAATTGAGGCTATAAAGAATTAGACCGCGCCAAGAACCACCACGGAAATACGACAATTCTAGGCTTAGCTGGATATTACAGGAGGTTTATTGAGAGCTTCTCAAAGGTTGCTCAGCCGCTAACCTCACTTACACAAAAGGAAAAGAATTCGATTGAGAAGTAAAACAAGAATTGGTATTTCAAGTATTAGAAGAAAAATTATGTAAGGCACCAATATTATCACTCCCAGATGGTACCAATGATTTTGTGGTGTACCGTGATGCATCGCATCAAGGCTTGGATTGCGTGTTAATGCAACGAAAAAAAAAGTCATCGCATACGCGTCACGGCAGCTGAGAACTATTTTGGAGTTGCAAAAGAAGGAGCAATTATTTGCTTGGTTCTCGAAATGCGAATTTTGGATTTCGTGAAGTACAATTTCTCGGTCACGTAGTGAACGAGAACGGAATACATGTTAACCCTTCAAAAATTGAGGCTATAAAGAATTAGACCGCGCCAAGAACCCCCGCGGAAATACGACAATTCTAGGCTTAGCTGGATATTACAGGAGGTTTATTAAGAGCTTCTCAAAGGTTGCTCAGCCGCTAACCTCGCTTACACAAAAGGACAAGAAGTTGATTGAGAAGTAAACAAGAATTGGTATTTCAAGTATTAGAAGAAAAATTATGTAAGGCGTCAATATTATCACTCCCAGATGGTACCGATGATTTTGTGGTGTACCGTGATGCATCGCATCAAGGCTTGGGTTGCGTGTTAATGCAACGAAAAAAAAGTCATCGCGTACGCGTCACGACAGCTAAAAGTTCACGAAATAAATTATACCACACATAACCTACAATTCGGTGCCGTGGTATTTGCTTTAAAAATCTGGAGTCATTATTTATATGGCACTAAGTGTACCATGTTAACAGATCATAAAATTCTTCAACATATATGTGCCAACGACGTTGGGTAGAACTGTGAATGATTATGACTGTGAGATCAAGTATCACTCTGGCAAGGCAAATGTTGTAGCAGATCTTTGAATAGGAAGGAACGAGTCAAAACATTATGGGTACGAGCTTTAGAAATTACGATCCAGACAAAATTTACAGCTCGAGTGCATGATGCACAACAAGAATCTTTAAAACAAGAAAACATTCCAGTGGAATCATTACGAGGAATTGAAAAACAAATGGAACCAAACAAGGATAGAACTCTATATTTCATGGGAAGGATCTGGATTCCCTATTTTGGCGATTTGTGAGACTTGGTGCTGGATGAAGCACACAAGTCCAAATACTCGATACACCCAGGATCGGATAAATGGTGGCCAAATCTCAAGGGAGATATTGCGACCTATGTTGGGAAATGCCTAACTTGTGCAAAGGTCAAGGATGAATACCAAAAACCATCTGGTTTATTGCAACAACCTGAGTTCCCTGTTTGGAAGTGGGAACAAATCTCAAGGGACTCTATTACAAAACTACCACGGACCTCTCGTGGTCATGACATGATCTGGGTTATCATCAATCGGCTAACCAAGTCAGCTCACTTCTTGCCCACCCGTGAGAAAGACAGTACTGAGAAGTTAGCTGAATTGTATCTTAAGGAAATCGTGGCACGTCATGGAGTGCCAATCTCAATAATTTCTGATAGAGATGATCGTTTTGTGTCATGGATCTGGCAATCATTTCAAACATCGTTTGGTTCTTGCTTAGATTTAAGTACAACTTTTCACCCACCGACGGATGGTCAAAGCGAGCGAACCATCCAAACGTTGGAAGACATGCTTCGGGCCTGTGTGATGGATTTAGGCGGAAACTGGGATACTCATTTACCGTTGGTAGAGTTTTCCCACAATAACAGTTATCACACCAGTATCAAGGCCACGCCGTTCGAAGAACTATATGGACGAAAGTGCCGATCTCCACTATGTTGGGCGGGAGTCGGTGACAGACAACTCATTGGTCCCGAACTAGTACAAGAGACCACAGACAAAATATTCAAGATCCGTGAGCATATCAAAGTGACCCGAGATAGACAACAGAGCTACGCATATCAGAGATGCAAAACATTATCATTCGAGGTCGGAGACAAAGTGTTACTAAAAGTCTCACCTTGAAAGGCGTAGCTAGATTCGGGAAGCACGAAAACTGAACCTGAGATACATTGGGCCTTTCGAAATTCTGGCAAAGGTCGGTACAATAGCTTACAAGTTGAAACTGCCAGAAGAACTCAATAACATACACGACACATTTCATGTGTCTAACCTAAAGAAAAGCCCGACTAATGACACGATTATCATCCCAGCGGATGGAATTCACATTGATAACAAACTCCTGTTTACTAAGGAACCCGTTGAGGTTATGGACTGGAAAGTTCAAAATTCAAGGGGAAGTTAAATCAAACTTGTCACAGGTCACTGGAACTCACATCACGGACCCGAGTAAACGTGGGAACGTGAAGATCAAATCAAGACAAAGTACCCCCACCTGTCGAAAGAGACTCCTCCAGAGGATGCCTCAAGGTGAATTTCGGGACTAAATTCTTTTTAACAGGAGGAGTATGTGACAAATGGCAAATAACCAGTAATTTCGTACAATCTAATCACTATTTTTATTTTATAATCTCATGCATATTATTGTAATTTAATTGCGTAACTGAGTCGTACGTCATATCCTAAGAATTAGGGCTAGTAAATCAGATCATAACGTGTACTGGTTTCTGTTATGACGTGGAACAAGCCAAACAATGCCCTAAAAGTGTTGGTAGAAAGTGTTCGGCGCACTATTTGCGGTGACACTATTTGTGTTGGCAAAACCGCTAAAACGAATCAGAACAACGAATAACGGCATGTTAATGCCATAAATGAGTCCATATATAAATGAAAACATTGATATGAGATCATCCATTACAAAAATACATAACTTTCCGGTACAAAGCCTAAATTGCAAAATTGTGCGTTTCGACCAAAAAGGCGACAAATGTCAGTTTGTCCGCAATACTAATTCGGTGGATTCCGGATGTTAGAATAATAACAAAACAATATTGAACGTTCTAAAACAATATGAGAATAGCAAGAAATGCATAAAAGACATCATTTCCGGTCATACGGCAAACAACGCACAACTCGACAGAAAAACGACCGTTTGTCGAACCGACAAACGTTTTAGTGGTTGATAGCCTCATTCATACATCTAGTGAACTAGTTAAGCCTCATTTGGGACTCGGAATCCATTTAACTATCTTGAGGCCACGGAAAAACAACTTCCAGAAAAGTTCAACGGAAGGATATAAAAGTGCCGATATTGAGCGAACGATCGAACGAAAGGCATTTTGGCCTTCCTAACTCAACATATATTTGTCTAGCGAACTAGTTATACATATTTTTATATCAGAATTGCACTAAACAAATGCCATGACAATTGTGGTGGTCAAAATCACAAGCTTCCGGTACTAAATAATAAAATTCGTTTATTAGCGAATATTGTGTCGATGAACGAACTAACGACTTAATTACTAAAATATCTAATAAATTAACATGTGTTATTTAAAATTTTACACTTTACCCCCTGCATATGGACGGCTCAAGTGGGTGTGGTCCCACACCCACTTGATGCTTGTTGAAAATGTGAGATTTGGAGGCATGGTGTTGATTTGTGTTGTGACTTGAAAGATGATGATATTTTATATCCTAAACCTACACTTGATTTCCATCCTTTTTCACTAAAAAAAATTTGAAACCATCACCTCCTTCCTTCCAAAAACCCATGGCTACAACACCACCCCATAACGACCATTCCCATAAACCACCTCATTTTACTCGCTTTAAAACCCTATCAAGACTACTCAAGGTGCTAGCAAAGACGGAGGACCATTAGGGCTATCTTTGAGTTTCATTTTTCTTCTTAAATCATCACTAAACTTGCGCACCCATTGTAAGGCAAATCCCTTCATATTCTAGCTTAATATTATGCCTAGTTTCATAAAGTACAAGTTGATTATCTTGAAAACGAAGAAAAGATAACCTAAAAACCCTAACTTATACCTTAATAATAACACTAAATATGGTTTATTTTGTGTTGATCATGGGTTTATATGCTAACTGTTAGCATGATGGTGTTGTTTATGTTAAAGTAAGGTGTAAAAGTTAGATGATCTTGTTTGAACAAGTATGAAAATGAGGATTTATACATGATAATGTTTAAATCTAAACAAGATCATCCACTACGTCATTCATGAAGATTACTACAACCTAAAAATAATTTTACTACATATGAGTTATTTTTATAAGAAATAAAATTATGATTTAAGATGTAATCATCTTAAAAAGTGTAGTAATCAAGAGGTTTAAAGTAATGGGTTTGACCTAAGGATGTAACAAAAATAATGGTTTAAAAATGCTAATAAATCTTGAAGTCTCAATATGTTTTTAGTAAGATTTTGACTACAAAAATGCCATGGATGATGATACACATAAGTAGTAAACAAATAATACGAAAGCTTGAAATAAAATGTTGATCTTGATTATGAGTTTAAACAGGGTTTAAATATGTTTTAAAAACATGGAAAACGCCATAGTTTAGGGGAAACTATGGCGAAATTTTATAAAAGTCTAATCCCGATTAAGATATGATTAACGGGATGATTAGCAGGACTAAACGCGATTAGTAACTTAAATCATCATTAAGTAAGTTTTAATGGCAAGGGTTAAACCCTAAACACTCAAGTGTTCAACAAGTGTATATATATATATATATACAAGTAAAATAGGTAATACTTATAAATATATATATAGTTACTTGTGGAAAAAAATATGTATACATATTTTGTCACCAAGAATTTTCTATAAATACATGTGTATTGTATGTGTAAGTATTTAGAAGCTTAGGATATTCACCATAAAAAAATACCCAACTACATACAAAGTACTACAAACACTTGAAAATAATACCAAGTGTTGGTGACACAAACAAATACATTTTTACAATACATCGAAACAATAACGGACAAACGAAGCAATGCGGACGGTGGGCGAATGTACACAAATACACCGTCGCGTCGTAGACCAATTAATAATTCGCCGACATGAAGAGTTATTACGACGATGGGCGATTGTCGACAAGAAAAAGCATGTAATAAGCGACAACGACGACAACTCTAAAATATATATTTAGGCACTTAACATATATATATATGTTATGGAAATCAAAATCCGGAAAGTTGAAAATATAAAAGTATAGGACATATATACTTATACACTATTACTTGGTAAAAATATAAGTATTAGGCTTATAAAATAATAGGCTCATCAAATGAACATGGCTAGGCCCAATGACATGAAAACATGGGCTAGGCCCAAGGACATAAATTACATGGGCTAGGCCCAAGGACATAAATGACATGGGCAAGCCCAATGACACGCAAGCAAGGCACGAGGACATGTGAAGCGCAAGGCCCAGTTCACACATGATCTAAGAATAACAGTATATATATATATATATGTATATATATATATATTGAGAAATATATGTATAAAAATATTAATCGAACTGCCAACACCATGATAACATTAAAAGTTGTTCTACTGTGATAAATATATACACAACAAGAATTCAAAAACTAGTACGAGGTCCATCGAGACCTAGTTGTCTAATGAAGTTAATACACATGAAGGTTACACACGTGTACGGACCCCGACCTTTGCTAAGTACGACGTACGAAACGCAAAGCTGTGAGTTCGTGTCCCTCCTTTCAATTATTTCAAAGTTTTGTTTTAAAACTATCAAGGAAAATACATGTCATAACAAACAGTATGTTAGCTATGGGGTTAGTTGATAACACGATCAATGTGCGTAAGAAGAATGATGACAAGAGTAACCATTAATCACTTAGTGACCAAGGTGCAAAATAGATCTATAAAGTTTGAGGCACGCTCCACTCCTGGTTGGTAAACCCTTCGGAGTGCTTTTGTGATCCCAAATGATGTCAAGACTTGTCTCGGTTTAATTACTAACTTATGGAACATATGTCAGGGTGCTAGCTACACACTGATAGATCCTTAGACTCCATGAATGCTAATAACATACTCAGATTTCATTACTGGATTACAAGCATGACAATTTATGAGAAAACAATAACTACATAAACTCGCCAACTTTATGTTGACTTTTTAAATTACATGTATTTCAGGACACAAGACTTGAGCTGGTGATACACCTCGGGATATGGGAAATGACATGACAACGAATGCCACCTTTTGGAGGATTTGTCTCTTATATCCCAACCTCATATGGGTATCTAGGAGTCAAAACCTCAACATGCTTTTACCATGAAAACAATCTTTTATTATAATGTAATGTATTTCAAACCACATTTTTTATGACAATGTGACTCTATTTGGAAACTCACGATTTCACTTTTGGAAACTTGTAAACATTGATTGCAAGTTTTTATAAGCATGGCATCGTTGTTGATTTACAGTTGTTTACATGATTGGATGCAATGATTACCTCATAGTCACACGTTTGCGCTTCCGCTACGAAAAGGGTGTGACAAGATTTTGGTTGAGTTTAGATCTGTAAGTTATAGGGATTTGTTAGAGTTGATTTTAACGTGACATACTAAAATCCTAGTCCAATTCGTCCATGAATTCGTCTAGATCTAAAATTTTATCAAGAAAGAGTAGATATAGAAATTCTTCAATGGTTGAATCTGGATTTTCATCTGCTGAAAATTGTTGGTTGTCTGCTGAAACTTGATGTTTGTCCTCAAATCAGGCCTGATACCACTTGTGACAGGGGATCGGCTCTCCTCTTGTTAGCATCGGCCCGATTCGACTCAGCTAACAAAGGCGGAATTCATTGTTAGCGTGTTGGACAAACAAACAAGAAAGTATGCTTCTTAAACACCTTTGATTCGTATTAATAAACGTGAAGGTTACAACGAGTAACACCTTGACAGGGCTTCGCCGTAGTCACACACCAATAGCTTAACAACACAACACTCAAGCTCCACTATTTATAGGCCAGCATGGCTCGCACAAGGAGTGAGTGTGTCTAGGCTCGTGCGAGTGGTGCCTCATACGAGTGACAAGATGTCACTCATACGAGCCACTATCATACTAAATACATAAGAATGACATTCTAAGCCCTTGTCACTCGTACGAGCCACAACAGTCACTTGTACGAGCCACAACAATACATAAAATCTGACATTTTCTAAGCCTTATTTACACAACTTGCATATCCTAGACGTAGGCAATAGACATTATGCACCAACACTTTTGGTGAGCGTTTTATCATGTTGAGGTAATATTGCCAAAATTTCAATGGCCCCCACTCAAGCTAGACGGATAGAATGTGGTACCAGTGAGTCCCACGTCAGGACATACCCCCGCGATCAAGGTATGCACAAAGATTCCTCATAGCGGGTGAGTATATTGGCTTCATTCATTTTAAATTTCAACGATAGACAATTGATCATCATGTCAGTACTTTCGTACAGCAGAGAGACCAATGTCTAACGAGGGCTAAGACAAATTCCTGTCATGTGTTGGAAAGCTCCACTATCCATAATCCATTTTTACATGATTGACCTAGGGAGCCCCTGCACACATGTGGAAGAAACTATTTAAACAGAGAAACCCAAGCCTGCTTGGTCTTGGGTGGGTTTGGAATATCAAACATTGGAACTTTGATCTTGACATTTTCTTTGAATTCGGTTTTCGGTGGAATAGATGTTTTCGTTTCTACTGAAGATGGTTTGATTTTTGCTACCCAAGTTTGTGTTTTCAAAATTTCCTTTTTGATATAGAATTTTGAATCCTTTTGAAGATTCTTAGTAGACGTTTCACCAAACTCAAATTTTGAATCATGTAGAATCGTTGATGTCACAATTTTATTGGATTCATTGTTTCTTTTTAAAATTTGTTTTGGTACAAACTTGGGTGCTTTTTGCTTCTCATCTTTTGTAGGTCTGCTTGAGTTGGAAACAGGTTTTGGATTTCTTTGAGAACATTGTCGTGCAATATGCCCAACATTGTTACATTTTAGCACGTTCGGCTGTCATTTCTAATAGAGGAATCCAAATCCTGTTTTCTACGCTCCTTTTCCTTCTTGAATTCATCACTGAATTGTTTACCAACGATCTCTTTTTCTTTTTCAGTGGTTGTCCCATAGACAAAATCTATTTTCTTTGCAAATTTCAAATTTTGAAACTTGTTGTTCTTTCTTTGCTTTTTAAAACCCAAACATGCTCTCCTATTTTCAGGATAGTCATTGTCTCTCTGATGGTGGTATTTGGCGACAAATTTTGATTTAGAATAAAATGATGCATCTCATTTTTCTAAATAAGAATGACTGACCTCTACAAGCTTTAACAACTTATCAACTTGATCGAGATTAACATTTTGAATTGGGAAATCCACATCGGAATATAGTTTATCAGATCCGTTCATGTTGTATACGACGACATTTGGATCATTGTTTAAACTATTTTCTGATGATACAACATTCAGTTCAGATTCAGATTCATTCTCCAAAACATTTTCGACCACAGTTTTTACCACTTCAGATTGACATTCATTTTCTGGTTTAGTGTATGTTACATCAATGTTCATAGGCAGCTCGTTTGTCTTTTCAGTTTTCAATTTTAAATTGAGTGCCTTTTTCCACCCTGATGGTTTCTTACTTGCATAACTATTCCATAAGGGCAGTGGAACACGATCGTAACTTACACCTTTATGCTCATCATTTTTAGTGTCTTCCTTGCTTTCAATTTTAGGAAGAATGTGATCAGTGACGTACGAGCTTGTAGAATAACTGTTTAACAACTTGTTAACCAATTCTGTTTCATTTTCATTTTTTCAAGTTCACTTTTTAGCTCGGCAATTGTATTTAAATGAATATTAATGGCCATTTGTTAGTCAATTACAGTCGCCTTGAGCATTGAAAGTGTCCTGTCATTTTCTCTGATCACATGTTAAAATTGTTTATTTTTTTTGCTTAATTTGTCATAAGCTTCTTTTATCGAATTAAAATCATATGACAAATTATCTATATGACATTTAAGCCCTTTGCATCTTGTTTCTTTTTCAACACACTCAATGCATGGCTATTTGCACTTCATGCATGGTGTATCTTTTACTGACTCATTTACTGACACATTTAGCGATTTAACTCTAACTTCCTGAGCTTCCTCAGTAACTACTTCATTCACGTTAGCCATTAGAGCTTTGTCGGCTATGTTAGTCAGATTCTCCAAAGTCAACTCTTTGGTCACATCGATCTTCTCCTCTACCTCAGGCTTTTTCTCTTTTGCACATGGTGATTGATAGCTTGAGTCAAAATAACCTGCAAAAGTTTTAAGAATGTCAGAAGGCAAAAGATGTTTAAATGCACTATTTTAGAGTTCTTCTTCTTCTGACAACGTATTGTAATATTCCTCTGGTGCTTCGTTAAAGGATGCTTCAGCATATTCGCCAACATTCTCCGGTTCTTCAAAAAGTTCAGCATATTCTTCCATTTTTATCTGCAATATTTCAGAAACACAAGTTTTCGACGACACATATTAGATTTAAAATTGACAAAAACACGAAAGTTAAGAAGAATTCACAAACTATCCTTCGTGCGAGTGACTGGATACTCGTGCGAGTCAGATGACTCGTGCGAGTGAGAGTTACTTCGTACAAATGACTCTTTGTGCGAAACGCTTGTACGTACGAATAACCTTTTTGTAAGATGAAAATTTTAAGAAAACTTGTTTTCTTGTGTCGTACGAGTGACTAAATCGTACGGATGGCCGTTCGTACAAGTTGTCCTTCTGCTCGTACGAGTAGCTCAAGTAAGTAAACAGATGTTTTCTATAATTTTCGTCAAGATTTTGGTCGAGTTTAGATCAGTAAGTTTCAGGGATTTGTTAGAGTTAATTTTAACGTGATATACTAAAATCCTATTCCAATTCATCCATGAATTCGTCAAGATCTGAAATTTTATCAAGCAAGAGTGATATAGAAAATCTTCAATGGTTGAATCTAGATTTTCATCTGTTGAAATTTGTAGGTTGTCTGCTGAAACTTGATGCTTGTCATCAAATCAGGCCTCAAGGCTCTGATACCACTTGTGAGAGGGGATTGGCTCTCCTCTTATGAGCACCGAACCAATTCGACTCAGCTAACAGAGGCGGAATTCATTGTTAGCGTGTTGGACAAACAAACAAGAAAGTATGCTGCTTAAACACCTTTGATTCGTATTAATAAACGTGAAGGTTACAGACGAGTAAACAACTGGACAGGGCTTCACCATAGTCACACACCAACAGCTTAACAACATAACACTCAAGCTCCACTATTTATAGGCCAGCATGGCTCGCAAAAGGAGTGAGTGTGTGTAGGCTCGTGCGAGTGGTGCCTGGTACGAGTGACAAGTTGTCACTCATACGAGCCACTATGGTCACTCGTACGAGTCATACCAAATATATAAGAGAGGCATTCTAAGCCCTTGTCACTCGTACGAGCCACAGCAGTCACTTGTACGAGCCACTACAATACATAAAATATGACATTTTCTAAGCCTTATTTACACAACTGACATATCCTAGTTGTAGGCAATAGACATTATGCACCAACACTTTTATTGAGTGTTTTATCATGTTGAGGTAAAATTGCCAAAATTTCAATGGCCCCCACTCAAGCTAGACAGATAGAATGTTGTACCAATGAGTCCCACGTCAGGACATACCCCACGATCAAGGTATGCACAAAGAATCCTCATGAGTATATTGACTTCATTCATTTTGAATTTCAATAATAGACAATTGATCATCATGTCAGTACTTTCATACAGTAGAGAAACCAATTTCTAACGAGGGATAAGGCAAATACCATAGACGGTACGATTTATGCACTTGAATGACTCTTAATGAGAGCTTCATCTGTGTAAGGTTTTGGCCACATTGGCTCTTTTCAAAAGATATCATAATTGTGTCTAGGTCAGCATATATCTTGATGCAGCAGAAGAGCAATTATGATATCCCCGAATGATTACTCAATATAAAGACCCGAAATCTCAGACTTTGGCAATCTATCAACGCAAGATTTAAGACCATTAAGCCATATGCCGCAACATGTAACCTGCAAGTTGCAGAACATTGTGGGTTTCCATAATTCTTGTGTAAGCATTAATGTATGTCCCCTAATCGCAGTTTACTCAATGGTTTTGTTGAATCTACTGACACGTTGTTGCTTGGCATCCTGATTTTCCTTTCTTAACATCTTTATTTTCCATTCTTTTTTTGCTTTAAGTGTGAGGGGGGATCGGCCTTGCCTCCGATGAGCACCGGACCGATCTGACTCAACTAACAGAGGCAGAATTCATTGTTAGTGAGCTTGACAAACAAATAAGTGAGATATATTGCTTAAATGCCTTAGATTGTATTGATAAACGTGAACAAGTACAAAGCAAGTAAATAGTTCAGCAGGGCTTCGCCACACCAACAGAGTTCTTAGTTCTGACACACCACTCCTCTATTTATAGGTCGACATGACTCGCACAAGAGAGTGTGTAACAGAGTGTGACGCGTGCGAGTGGTTGCCTCATACGAATGACAGAGTGTCAGTTGTACGAGTCATGAAACTCACTCGTACGAGTCAATCAACTAACCAAATAAAATATACATTAACATTTACAAACTGACGTTCTAAGCCCTATATACATAAACAACATATCCTAGACGTAGACAATAGACATTATGCACCAACAAACTCCCCCTTGGATGTTGCCGTAGTCTTGGATAGTCTTCAAGAAATCTTCAAAAGATTTTACAATTAACGCCCAAAGAAATGTTTTGGTGGCATGCGACGCTCCTTAGAAGTGATCAGCGTCTGATCTGTAGGAGGAGTCCGGTTAACTGTATTGCCAAACCGAAAACTCCTTAGCGACGCAATTCGTGCTCGCTCCGTGATCCTTTCTTCCTTCTTGTCTATCTTCCTTTCCTTAATCTCCTCCAGTTTCCTCCATGAAGTGTTCCATCTCGTACCTGAATGTACATCATTGGCAAAACAGACATTAACTAACTTCTGAAACTGGAGTACTTGTTCTTTATCTCTCTCTTCAAAGCTGATCTTGCTGTAAAACAAGCATTAAATATCTTTCTTTGAACAATTGACTACCCGCATCGGGTCTAGTACTCGAATGCCACGCCACAGCCCGTATATATGTTTGTGTGCTATGACGGCTTCGGTTAGCTCTTATGTGATCTTCCAAGAATCATCATCTTGGTGCACACATATAATAGCTTCTCCTGTATTCAAATCGTAATGCCACCATTTGAAGATTTTGTAGAAGTCTTGTTCCATCTTTATAAGAGGCATATTCTTCAACACTTTCGGCCTCTTTATGATTAGAGCACGTCTTTCTCTTGTGTTACTAGATCGACTTTAGTAATTCGCTTAGGGAAATGCGGTTTCCAGTGTGTAAAACCATGCGCAGCCTCAAGCTTTATTAGTTTCCACAGCAGCTGGTTGTGAAATCTCATCTTAAGATTTATCATCTTGGTTTGCACAAGCTCTTTAATATCCCAATACAGCAGGGTCTTGATATCGCTCAAGTACCTATAATACTGAATCCCATACTTCCTTTTAATAGCATAAACGTTTAGTTCCTCGATCCAGCCCCAGCTAATAATATCCCCTAATGAAATATCCGCATTAGGCGTAAAGAATGCTAGAGGACGTTTAAATTTGTGCTCCCTGGTGTTTCTTTAAACCATTTTTTCCTCATTTCTGCAATTTCAGCTCTAGATATCTGTTGAGGAATCGTACCTTGTTTAGCAGCTTCTTCTACTTTACGTTTCAGAAGATCAACATTTTCAGCTGCAAACAGTTCGCTAAAAGTTGGAGACTCATCTGTACCCTGAATGGCAATATTTGTATCATCTTCATCAGAATCATCCTCTATTACAACTTGATCATAATCATGTGCATCAGACACATGTTCGAAGACGTAATCAGCTGGCTCGAAAGCACTAATATCATTCAGCTCTTCTTGGAAATCAAACTCAAAGTTTTCTTTCCACTCTCAGCATCTTAGCAATTTTTTCTTTGGAATAGCTGTGGACAAACTCCCCTTCCTCTACGTCATGCCCTAAATATAATGTCTTCGGTTTTGGCACGACAGGAACGGTAGATATTTTGGTTACCGAGAAAATTCTTGCGTGCGGAGCATCAGTAGGGCTTTCAGATTTTCCATGATCACCACCTTCATTCATTTGATTTACTGAGTCATCCAAGTACACAGAATAATCAATATCATAATTCACATTAGACTCTGTTAAGCCGACAACCATACCACCTAAATCATCATCACCATTATCACTATCGTTATCAGACTTATCAGAAAATAGATCATCAAAATCATCTAAGTCTTCAGCTTCTTTTTCTCGTTCTTCAACAAACTCATCAACCTCAGCTTTGATCTCTCTCTCTCTAACTTCCTCTTGTTTAGCCATTCACGATGCTTTGCTGAAAGATTTGACGTATCAATATCAACATCTTTTGGCTTACCCACCAATACAAACTTCTTTGAGACCGAATTCACCACAATATCACTGGTGCAGATTCAGCTTCTGGCTCAGTTGGAGCAGTTACAGAATACTCACCGACTTTCGCTTTGCCTTTGCCTTGAGCGTCATATAATTATTTAGCAAGACGTTCGCGCTCTACAACCCGTTCTCTTGCTTCAGCTCGCTCTATTTTGTCAATTTCAGCAGCAATGTTAATACCAAACTTCTTTGTAAGTATCTTTTCAAATAGATTCATCTTTCTTTGGCTTCTGAGACGTTCTTCCTCGTATTCAGCCATTTGAATCCTTAGATGCTAATTTTTAGACACAATACTAGCTAACATAGCTTCAAGCTGTTATTTGTCTTCATTTAAACCGTTGAGCTGCTCCTGAAGTTCACCAATCTTGACAGAGTTTAACATAACCTGCTTCTTCAATTATTCAACACATGGGTCGTTAAACATGTCAGCAGTAAAATCCTCCCCCAGGAATATCACCAAAATCAAAATCAAAGTCAAACTGGGGTTGGGATTGTGAGGGTTGTGGCATCGGCTACGGTGTTGGTTGTGGTGGTGGTTGTAGTGTGTGCTGACGTGGTGGAGATGATGGTTGTTGTGATGTTTGTTGAGGAGCCGATGATAATGGCTGTTGTGGAGTTGGCTGAACATTCTCTTCTTCCACAGTCTTCTTTTGTACCTTTCTCTAGGATTTGTCGATTGGAGAATCCGAGCTTCTAACCGTAGGCCTTTTAAGTCATTGAGAAGATTTCTTTGGAGTCTTTCGTACAGGAGTGTCACTATCTGAGTGCGAAAGGTACATATGTTGTGTCATCTTCTCCTGATGCTTTTTACTTTCTCTTGTCGGTTTTATGCTTCAGTTCATCCTGACGTTCACGTTCATGTTCTTTCTCTCTTTCTTTTTCACCTGCTCGTCTATCTTAAAAGTCAGTATTAGAAGACGACACATCTTCAACTACTCCTTCACGAACACCAAAAGCTTGTCTTTCAATCTCTGCAGCCATAGCTTCAATGTTCTCTTCAGGCTCAGATTCATCAATTACAGCTTTCAGCTGCTTTCTTTTTTTGCTGAGGGACATTTGAAGAAGATGTGGACACTTGTTTTCTCTTTGTCCCTTTAACCCCTTTTTCTCATCTTTTATAAACCATGCGCTTCTTTTCGCGATGAAACCATCTAGCGCTACAAGTTCTTCATCCTAATCGCCGCTATCATCTTTCCTCCATTTCCCTTGTGGCGGAGACACATAATCTTTATCAACAATCGCGCCAAAAACTGGTTTTTCATTGGGGAAAGCTTTAAGATGCAAATTCATCTTCTTTAGTGTTGAGAAATCCATATGCTCTAAATCCAAAATATCATATTTTTTCTTCTTCAGATTTGGACGCAAATGGTCAAGCAGCATTTGGATAAAACATGGATACTGCAAGAACTTCTCCCGCTGCGTGTGTTGGACCATCTGAGAAAAATCACTCTTGAGAAGTTGTATGGCAGGTTCAGAATAAGAGTGATGATCATACACATCTGGTAATCAACTAAATCATCAAACCCTCCTTTGCGATGACTGAGTGCATGTATGACGCGGTGAGTAATATATCTGAATGGCGCACTTAGGTTAGCCTTCTTAAATGGAGCAGCATTTACGAATCCGGCATAACCCATTCGATAAAAACATCCTTTTACCATGTACTTGGAAAATCCTGTAGGGTCATCTTCATTGTCATTGAATTCCAGTATTGTTCTGATCAGGTCTTCAGTGACCTTAACCTGAATATCCTCATCTTTAATCTTCATAGCAAACAATCACATTCTCCTCCTCATCATACTCTACCGCATTCTAGAAATACTCAGTATGTGAGCGATAAACTACATGACGATCCGTGAGAGCTTTCGTGATCGGAATTCTACTCAAAAAATCTAGGACTTCTCAATAAGCAGCGATTTCTGGAATAGAATAATCTAGAAGGCAGCATATATTATGGAACGGTGAAAATGAAGATTTCTTGACCTTCAAGAATAGAGATTTCAACACTTAGAAACTTTTCCAAAATTTAAGCATTTTAGCCACTCATTCGAATCACCATTCGTAGAGTTATACACTTAAACAAATTTCAAGTTTGAGTCAAAACATCACACGTACGAGTCACTATGTCATACGAATGACCAAATACTTAGCAACTTTTCAAGGGTTTTGACCAGAACTTCTTCGTACGAATGATTCTTCGTAGGAATCATCAAGAATTAAACATTAACGACCTGCTTGTACGAATATTCACTCATACGAGTGAAATGATAAACAAACTTTTGAAAACTTGTTCGTACGAATGAATACTTGTACGAATTGTGAACCGCACCGAATAATACATAGTTAAATCGAACTTAAAACGTGTAGATTTTAACAAATTAAAGGTTGATGAATAGGTTAACAGGGCCGATTTTAACGTTTTTTAGTTCAATTTTATGTTTTACCGGTCCAATTTCCCTAAATCTATGCTTTATGTCCATTTGGTCCAAATTCGGCATTATAACGGATTCAAACGAGCATTAGTACCTTTCCCATTGCAAGAGGTGTGCGAATCAACCTCCCCAATGTATCGGTATGTAGTATAGATCAAGAAAGGAAGTGAAAGAACTGGTTCGCACAAAGTTTTCTCTCAACCGCACAGAGTCAATAGTCTCACTCGTGCAAATGAGTTCCCCTTTGTACTCATTCAAGGTCACTCATACGAGCAGTAGCTAATGCGAATGAAGACTTTTGTTACTCGTACGAGTCATTGTCACTCGTATGAGTCAGTTCTGACACTTTGTTAAAGTTTTTGATTTTTTATAAATTTTTATCTGTTTAATAACCCACACAGTTAACCAAGTCCAAGTTAATGACCATGGTTATCTGATTTGCCTACCAAGTCCAAGTTAATAACCTTGGTTGACCATTGTTTGACCAAAACAGATTTATTTAAAAATATAAAGTTTCAATTAATGAACTTTGTTGATGTTCAGGTAAACCTCTTCTTTTCATGATTAGCTCCCAACCCATGGACTTCAGCTTTCCTCCAGCAATCGTCGCTTTGACTTGAACTAACGGTGTTTTCATCATCGGTAGACTTAAAATCTAAGATAAATTTCTAAAAGCTGAAAATCTATTGGGTTTTTTTCTGAAAAGAAATAACAAGTAAAGATATATATACATACATATTTTTGTGAGTTTTGTGTTAAGAGGATTATATCAAGTATTTAAACAAATCACTAGTACCGTTGATCTAGGTAGTAACTTTAAGTCTTAAACAAATTTACCTAGATTTCCAATATATTTATCCACTTAAACTTCTTATCGTTTCTCAATTGTTTCAAGATATGTTAGGTAATATTAAGGAACATGTAGTAACTGTGTTTCCCATCTCAGAATATACACCCGTATCGAGATTTCCAGAATATCATTTCACAGGTGAATATATCCAATTGATATCTACAAATTGGGTGAATTGCGAGACCTTGAGAGATCGGGTTAGTATTTCCATACAAACAAAGAGATGAAGACTCGTCTTTAGGTGGTGTTCCATAAAGGAATATTTTGAACTGTGGATGTTGAAAAGTTTATGACATAATCATTTTTTATGTAGCTTTTGTAGGCAAAAAATGCATAAAGTATTATACAAGTTCTAGGCCATTGCTGAAGCAAAATCAGAAGAACTCGGATAATACCCTAGATATTGATTAAATATAAAGACCTAGTATCGAAGAATCTGGCATTCTCTCAAACGAAATTTAGGAATACTAAGTCCATATATCCGAGAGATTTAACCCACAAGTTACTCAGTTTTTCTTTTAAATTTATATATTGAAAAACAATTTACTGAACGAGTGAAGCCTATTGGCACATCCTCAGTAAGACCTATTTAATTACTTGTTTAAACATTCTATATCTTTAGCATACTGTGATTGTCATATTGATGTAATACAATCTCTCTTTTCACAAAAGCTCTTTCTGACTTATATAATGTTTTTGTATTTTCCCAAACTTTCTCCCCCTAAAATCAAAAACATATATTTGGATTTTTGAATAAAAGATATTTACAAAAAACATGTCATACCGATGAGAATCACGTCAAGTGCTCGTCATCCTCAAATTCAACCTCATGAATATCCCCTAATGCCAGATTTTTTAAACCATTTAATTTTAAAAGATTTTTAAACTTGAACGATCAAATGCTTTGGTATAAAAATCTGCTTTTTGGTCATCAGTGTGGATTTTTTCAATTCTAACCAACTTTTTCTCGTAGCAGTCATGGATAAAGTGGTGTCGAATCTCAATATGTTTTGTACGTGAGTGTTGACATGAGTTTTAAGTGATATCAATAGCAGCCTGATTATCTACATATATGGACGTGTCAAGAATTGTAGTCCGAAGTCTCTCATCTGCTGTTGAATCCAGAGAATCTAGTAACAACAACTGGATGCTGAAACGTGTTCAGCTTCACACGTAGAGAGAGCGTCGCGGTCTGTTTCTCGCATTGCCACGTTACCAAACGGGTTCCGAAGAACTAGCAACCAGCCGTAGTAGATTTGGCATTAAGCTTGTAGCAGCCGAAATCAGACTCCGAGTAACCCCCAAGATTGAAGTCGTCGTGACAAGGATACCACAAGCCGGTGCTTGGACATCCTTCCAAATATCTCATGATACGTTTGATGGCTAGCAAGTGAGAATCTTTTGGACTGGACTGAAAACGGGCGTACAGACATGTAGGATACATGATGTCAGGTCGGGAAGCTGTTAGATACATAAAGGATCCGATCATACAGCGATATAATGTTTCATCAACTTTAACTCCATGAACGTCTGGACAAATTCCGTGATTTAGAGCTAATGGGGTAGTTGCTGGTTTAGTTCCTGTCATATCAAATTTCTCTAGTGTGTCATGAACATACTTCGTCTGATGGATGAAGATACCATCAGGCAATTGATTAACCTGAAGTCCTAAAAAGAACTTCGTCTCCCCCATCGCACTCATTTCGAACTTCTTCTTCATCACTTCTTCAAAGTCTTTGCACAACTTATCATTTGTCGATCCAAAGATAATATCATTCACATATATTTGCACAATAATCAGATGACCATCCACTTCCTTGGTAAAGAGGGTAGAATCTAAAGTTTCTCTGAGAAAGCCGTTGTCAAGAAGATGTCGTGAAAGCGTTTCATACCAAGCTCTCGGGGCTTGGTGTAGACCATATAAGGCTTTGTTCAGAAGGTAGACTTTATCTTTGTGTATGAGATCGACAAACCCTGGTGGTTGACCGACATACACCTCCTCTTTAACTTTGCCGTACAGAAATACAGATTTGACATCCAACTGGCATACCTTGAAACCTTTCCAAGAAGCAAAGGCCAAGAATATGCGGATAGCTTCGAGACGAGCGACTGGGGCATAATTGTAACAACACAAGCATCCCAGTCATGTGTCGGGAAGCTCCACTATCCATATCCGTTTTGACATGATCGATCTCAGGAGCCCGTGCACACATGTGGAAGAAACTATTTAAACAATCGGATGGGTTCGGAATATCGAATTTCGGACCAACTTTGTTTTTGACATTCTGTTTAGGCTCTATCTTGGTTGGAACAGATGGTTTTAGTTCTACTTTGGATGGTTTGACTTTTGCAACCCATGTTTGTGTTTTCGAATTAACGCTTTTTGAATAAAACTTTGAATCCTTTTGAATTTGACGATTTTTGGTGGAAGTTTCACCAATTTCATATTTAGAATTCAGTTGAATTGTTGACTTAACATTTTTGTTGAATTCATTGTTTTTCTTCAAAATCTGCTTAGGTACAACCATAGGTGCCTTTGTTTCACATCTTTGGTAGATCTGTTAGAGTCAGAAACAGGTTTTGGATATTTTTATGAGCAATATCGTGCAATATGCCCAACATTTTTACACTTGTAGCACGTCCTGCTGTCCTTTTGAACAGAGAAATCCAAAACTTGTTTCCTACTCTCTTTTTCCTTTTGAATTCATCATTGGATTGTGTACCAATGATCTCCTTTTCTTTTTCTGTCGTCACCCCAAAAAAATTGATTTTCTTTGTAAAGTTTAGCTTTTGGGACTTGTTGTTCATTTTTCGCTTTTGAAAACCTAACCCAGCCTCCTGTTCTCAGGATAATCTCTGTATCTTTGATGGTAGGGTTTGTTAACACATTCTGATTTAGAGTAAAATGATACATCATGTTTTTTTCCAAATCAAAATGGCTTACCCCAACAAGCTTGAACAACTTATCGGCACGATCCAGGTTGACATTCTGGATAGGAAAATCTTCATCATAATACAGTTTATCAGATCCATGCATTTTGTAAACGACGACGTTTGGATCAGTGTTTAAACTATTTTCTGATGTTTCAACATCCGATTCAGATTTCTCAGATTCACTCTTCAAAACACTTTCAACCACTGTTACCACATCAGAATCACATTTATTTTCAGATTTTGTGTAAGTTACATCAATGTTCATAGGCATCTCGTTTGACTATTCAGTTTTCAATTTTAAGTTGAGCGCCTTTTCCACCCCCGTTGGTTTTTTAGCAGAAATATTCCACATGTGTGGTGGAACATGATCGTAACTTGCACTTGTGTTTTCATCATTTTTAGATTCTTCTTTGCTTGATCTTTGGTAGAATGTGATCAATGATGTATGAACTTGTAGAATAACTTATTAACAATTTGTTAACCCGTTCGATTTCAATTTTCATTTTCTCAAGTTCATTTTTTAGCTCAGTAATTGTGTTTAAATGAATGTTAATGGCCATCTGTTTGTCCATCACAGTCGCTTTAAGCATAGAAAGTGTTCCGTCATTTTCTCTAAGCACTTTTTCATATTGTTTAACATATTTGCTTAATTGGTCATAAGCTTATTTTGTTGATTTGTAGTCATATGACAAATTATCTATTAGACATTTGAGCTCATTGTATCGTGTGTCTTTTACAACACATTCACTGCATGGCTCTGCACATTTCAAGCATGGTTTTTCTATCACAGACTCACTTTTCGACACATTTACCTCGTTCACATTTGCCATGCAGGCTTTGTTGGTCTCATCAGTCAACTTTTCCAACTCTTCATCAACTCTCTTTGCCTCAACTTCCGGCTTCTTCTTTTCTTCACAAGATGATCGATGGCTTGGGTCAAAGTAACCTGCAAAAGTTTTAAAAATCTCACTAGGCAGGAGATGTTTAAAAGCACTGTTTAATAATTCCTCTTCTTCTGACGATGTGTGATAATAATCTGCGGGGGATTCGTCAAACGATGCCTCTGAATATTCTTCAGGCTCTTCAATGATTTCTGCAACCAATGCCAAACTCTCATTCTTGGAGATATACTTGTTCCAGTTAAAGCCTTCGTCTTCTTGAGTCATGACAAGTGCTTTGTTTTGGGTTCTGGCTGTCTATCTTCGATTTGTACCATTCTTGTTTTTGGTGGAGGACAATGATAGATGGCTTTCTTGTAGGAGTTGTCGGCAAACGGGTTTTGATTACCCTGAGCTTCTCTATTTGGACATTCGCGTTTAAATATGCCCCTTTTCACAACATTTGAAACATGTGACTTTTGATCTGTCAAAGCCAAGTTTTCCATCTAATCCTCCCAAATTCTCTTTCCCGGTGATTTCCATGAAGCGTTGCGCTCGTCTAACAATAGACGCCATACACCATTTGATGTCGATCAACTCCATCTCGACTGGATCAATCTGATCATAGTCCTCTCTGGTCATCTCTGAATTTCCAATTTTGCCTGCTACAAGACTGTCATAAGATTCGAGAACTGATGCTAATAGTCACATATACAACGATATTGCACTGTAGCACCCTTTAAGTAGAATTTGAGTGATTCTTCTGGTTGATCTAGGGATTGCTCAAACCAGGTGACGATTGTGGGCTTTGAGGCGTGTTCAGGTTGACCGAAGCAAAGGATTGAAAACCACTATGTTGATTTGATGGTGGGCTTGGTGTGTTGTAAGCGCTAAAGGCAATTTGGATCTTTGGAGACTGTATCCGAGCAGCAAAACATCCTTTGTAATACAGATTAATGTCTTGTTGCATTTGGGTGCCTTTATTTTTCGCCATTTTCTGCATTTCGAGTTCGTGTCCCTCCAATCTCTCAATGAATCTTGGTAATGAGAAATTACCATATTCGGTTCCATTCTTCAAATTGGTCGACTAGGTAGACCATTCACCTTGTGGTAAGGAATCTACGAGTTTATCAACTAATTCTTCATTCGTCTTAATGATTCCCATTCGCTTCATTTACACAACCAGATGACAGTATCTTTCAATCAGTTGTTTCACTGTCTCTCATTTGACCAAAGTAAAGATGTCAAATTCTTTACTTAACAATGCCCTCTTCCCTTTTCGTAACTCACACTTCCCTGGAATTTCAACCTTAGAGCATTCCATAACGATTGTGCGTCATCATCATGTTTCAAAAGCGCCAATATGTCTTCCTTGATGGCTTGTTGTAAAATGTTCATCATCTTCTTCTCATTTATGAACTTCTCTCTTTCAAAATACGAGAGTTGAGCTAATGTCTTTTCGAGACCATTTTCTCCAATAAGAGATTGAACTTTTATTTGATGGCAAACCAGCAGGTAAAATGATTCACCTAAACCCAATTCATAAAATGTTCGCTCCAACGGTCAAAGTCTTCAAGGTTCGTCAACTTTGGCGGCTTCGTCATTGTACCCATCTCATTCTCGAGGTTCATGTTTTGAGTTGCGGTAGTTGTGACCACTGATGTAGCAAATGCGTTACAAAACTTTTTTGCCATTTTTCTGCAAAGATTTTAGAAACACACTTTCGGAAAACTGATTAGAATGATACAAATTTCTTCGTGCGAATAACAGAACAGTTTGTGCGACCAAAATTAGTTCGTATGACACAGAGATTCGTGCGAACAAGATGATTCGAACGAAGAAGATACTCGTGCGAACAAGATGTTCGTACGACTGAAAAGGTTTGCTTCGTACGAGTGAGTTGTTCGTATGAATAAATGCCTCGTGCGAATCATAGTTGTTAACTTTTTAACTTGTAGATTTTAAGAACTTCTGTTTACTCGTTCGTACGAATGACTTAAATTGTACGAACAGTTGTTCGTGCGAGTGTTATCTCTACCCGTACGAAATAACTTAGGTCACCAAACGAATGAATTTTACCAATTTTGACATGATTAAGTTCGATTTTAGATCTGAAATTGTCAAGGATTGATTAGAATTGATTTTAACGTGATATTCTAAAATCCTAGTCAATTTTGTCCATGAATTCGTCCAATTCCGAGATCTGTATGGGAAAGTGTAGAAGTAGAAGCTCCAATGGTGAACTGAATCTGAAACTGTTGGTAGTATGTAGAAACTTGATGTTTGTTAGCAGATCAGGCCTCAAGGCTCTGATACCACTTGTGAGGGAGGATCAGCTCTCCTCCGATGAGCACCAAACTGATCTGACTCAACTAACAGAGGCGGAATTCATTGTTAGTGAGCTTGACAAACAAATAAGTGAGATGTATTGCTTAAATGCCTTAGATTGTATTGATAAACGTGAACAAGTACAGAACAAGTAAACAGTTCAACAGGGCTTCGCCACACCAACAAAGTTCTTAGTTCTAACACACCACTCCTCTATTTATAGGTCGACATGAGTCGCACAGGAGAGTGTGTAACAGAGTGTGACTCGTGCGAGTGGTTGCCTCGTACGAGTGACAAAGTGTCATTCTTACGAGTCATGACACTCTCTCATACGAGTTAATCAACTAACCAAATAAAATATACATTAACAGTTACAAACTGACGTTCTAAGCCCTATATACATAAACAACATATCCTAGACGTATGCAATAGACATTATGCACCAACATTAATAACAAACGAAGTGTCAGCAGTTTTTTATCATTTCTTAAGCATGTGTCAATCGGAAGCTCAAAATATTTTAAAAATATGCTCATTTTCTGGAAATCTTCCCACCTAAAATTTGATTTTCGAGAGTCCAGTTGCAGAAAATCTTTTTGTTCGGCACAGTTTTAAGATATTTATTTTTTATGAAAAGGCAGTTTTTTTTAAGCAGGTATGAAGATGCAAATTATTTCCACTCAAGGTAATTGATCATTTCTAACCAGTTTACCAACTGGTTGAAACGGGTTTTGTCAAAGGCTTTCGTGAAAATATATATGCTTTCTGTTCGTAGTATCCACAGGCACCACTTGAATGTATCCTTTCTCGTACGCATCTCTGATCGCATGAATGCGAATTTCGATGTGCTTTGTTCCGGAGTGGTGGATTGGATTCTTCACAATTCCTAGACACGCCTCGTTGTCAATGAATATCGGAGTCTTCATGATGTTGATTTCGTAATCCAGCAACTGATTTTGTATCCAAAGAACTTGTGAGCAGCAACTGTAAGCTGCCGTATATTCGGCTTAAGCAGTAGACGTGGAAACTGTTGCCTGCTTCTTATTTTGCCATGATATAAGACGATTTCCTAAGAATTGACAACCTCCTGAAAATGACTTTCTGTCAACCTTGCAACCCGCATGATCACCGTCAGAATAAGCAATTAAATCAAAATTACTATCCTTAGGATACCACAGTCCGAGCTTGGGTGTTCCTTTAAGATAGCGAAAAATGCGTTTTACAGCAGCTTCATGAGATTCTTTTGGATTTGTCTGAAATCGTGCATAGATGCAAACAACCCACATGATGTCAGGCCTACTTACGGTTAGATACATCAACGAGCCTATCATAGAGCGATAGAAGGACTTATTCACCGGTTTTCCTGGAAGATCAGGTGTGAGTTCTGTTTGAGCTGCAAATGGTGTGTTGGCGCTTTTGCAGTCGTTCATGTTATACTTTGCGAGAATATCCCTGTTGTACTTTGCTAGATGAATGGGGATACCATCTTCTCTTTGCTTCACCTCCTATCCCAAGAAAAATATGAGTTCTTCCATCATGCTAATTTCGAACTTTTCCTTCATAACCTTCTCGAACTCCTTGCATAGAGCCTCATCTGTTGACCTAAAAATTATATCGTCTACATAAATCTAAACCAACATCACATTATCTCTGATCCTTTTTGTGAAGAGAGTCATGTTGATTTTACCTCTTGTGTATCCACATTCCAAAAGATAAGTCGACAAAGTCTCATACCAGGCTCGAGGAGCTTGATGAAGACCATAGAGAGCTTTGTCAAGCTTATAGTGTCGTTTAGGAAAGTGTGGATCCTCAAATCCCGGAGGCTGGCAAACATAGACTTCTTCTTTCACCTTCCCATATAGAAACACACTTTTCACATCCATCTGAAACACCTTGATGTTTTTGTACGAAGCATATACTAAGAATATTCTAATTGCTTCCAAACATGCTACCGGAGCAAAAACTTCCTCATAATCAATCCCTTCCTCCTGTCAAAAGCCTTGAACTACCAATCTTGCCTTATTCTTGATGACTACACCATGATCATCCATTTTGTTATGAAATACCCACTTGGTGCCAATGGGATACTTTCCATCTGGTATATCAACGAGTACCCAAACTTTGAGCTTACGAAACTGAGACAACTCTTGTTGCATAGCCTGCATCTAGCTAGAATCTTGAATAACTTCTTCAATGCACTTGGCACAGACTTCAAAAGGAACGCAGCATATAATCCTTTGTTGATGGTATATGTTTGTCCACGAGTTCGAACTCCATCTACCACAGGACCAATGACATTCTCAAGGGGATGATTTCGATTTGTCTTGTAACCTGCGTTGGTGTGGGTCTCAATTTGTTGAGGTAGATCGGTGAAGTGTTACTCGACATAGATAATTGGAGGCTCGTCTTCTTAAGGAGGTTCATCCACATTTGGCTATGAAGAAAAAGTATCATATGCATATGCATTCTCAGCCGAAGTGTCGCCATTAGCTTTGTCAATAGGAAGGATTGGATCAGCTGAAACTAGGGTGAATCGAGTTGTAAATGGAGTGAAGCCAATGTCTGAATGATCAAACAATGGTTCTATTGGGGTTGTTACTGCAGGTTCGTTTCAGTGAGTGGTTCATCAATGTCGAAAGTGTTGAAAACACCATCTACATCATAAAACCAGTTTGGAGAATTTCCCGTGCTGGTGGAGTTTCCTTCTTGAAAGTCAACGTAGTATGATTCAAGCACCATCTTGGTTCGTTTTTTGTAGACACGATACACCTTCTGACTAGATGAGTAACCCATGAAGTAGCACACATCACCGACTGCTTCAAACTTGATAAGTTTGTCTTCAGTGTTGAGGAGTGTACAGGAACATCCAAATGGTCTAAAGAAATCTATCATAGGCTTCCTTTTGAAAAGAAGTTCATAGGCTGTTTTTCCATGAGGTTTAACAATGACAACACGATTCAAAACATAGCATGCTGTGTTGATTGCCTCTGCCCAGAAGATGATAGAAAGCTTGGAGTCTACTAGCATAGTTCCGAGCAGCTTCAATGAGTGTTCTATTCTTTCGTTCTGCTACGTCGTTTTGTTGAGGAGTTCTGGATGCACTGTACTGAAGGTGTATTCCCTTTTCTTCGCAGAAGGAGATAAACGTCTGATTTTTGAATTCCGATCCATTGTCACTTCTGACTGATTTGACCTTTAGCTTGGTCACATTCTCAATTATGGGAATGAAGTTTTTGAAAGTGGAGGCAGTCTCGCTTTCGGCTTCAAGAAAATATACCCATGAAAATCGGGAGAAATCATCTGTGGTTACCAAGCAATAGGATCTTTTAGCTAGACTTTTAACACTAATAGGACCGAAAAGATCCATATGCATTAATTGCAATGGAACGGATATCGTATTCACTTCTTTGGATTTGTGCGGCTTTTTGTGTTGCTTGCCTTGGGCGTATGCAATACATTTTTTCTGAAATGGAAATTCTTTTATACATAAACCTCTCGCTAAATTTAACTTGGAAAGTTTATTCATATTTTTGAAGTTCACATGCCCCAACCGCCTATGCCAAAGCATTGATTCCGATTCTGACGCTTTAGAGATTAGACACGTGATATGCTCATTGGATTTTTCATTTATCATATTGAGAACGTAGGTGTTGTTTTGACGAGGAGCTGTGAGCATAATCATTTCGGCAGGAACGGAGTATTTGGGCTTGAGAAATAGGCATTCCGCATCATTGAACAGCCCTAAAATTCCTTTGTCGCAGACTTGTGATATGCTCATGAGACTGTAACATAATTTTGGTACATAGTAGACGTTCTCCAATGTAAGTGCTTCAGATACGATGTCTCCCATTCTAACAATTTTCCCTCCCTTTTCATCTCCGGCAAAATATACGAAATCGCCATCAATGATTTGAAAGTTATTCAGGAGTTCCTTCAATCCGATCCTATGCCTTGAGCATCCACTGTCCACGTGCCAAATGTATTCCATGAGCATCCACTGTTCACGAACACGAAAATGATCGCAATTGTGCAACGATTCACATTTTTGCATTCTCATCAATAAAATACAAGATTTTATTGAATACAAAAATATTTGGAAATAAAACACATGGTTTCATTGAATACGAAATTGTTTGTAATTGTGCAATGATTGAAAAGGCACAAATGTCACAGTCTCCACTACTTTTGGAAATTTCGTCCCGAAATTTAATTAGAGTAAACTTTGTAAAACAGATGTGGATATTTCGCTTTCATCTGATCCTCTCGTTCCCAAGTAAATTCTTGGCCACGTTTGGATTCCCAGCGAACTTTAATTATCGGTATACGTCTATGCTTGAGTTTCTTGACTTCACGGTCCAATATCTCCACAGGTTTCTCTACAAAGTGCATAGTGTCATCAACGTGAATTTCGTCGAGAGGAATGTGGAGGTTTGTATCGGCTAAACACTTTTTTAAATTGGACACGTGGAATGTTGGGTGAATATTCCCAAGTTCAGGAGGTAGCTCAAGTCGGTAGGCAACCTTTCTGATTCTCTCAACGATCTTGAATGACCCAATATATCGAGGTGCAAGTTTTCCTTTCTTTCCAAATCTAATCACACCATTCCAAGGGGATACCTTGACAAGGACGTGATCACTAACTTGGAATTCCAAGGGCTTGCGTCGTTTGTCCACATAACTCTTTTGACGGCTTCGAGCTGTCAGAAGGTTATCGCAAATTTTCTTGACTTTGTCTGTTGTGTCGTGAATGAGTTCAGGCTCAGTGAGCTGAGCTTCACCGACCTCATTCTAGCAGACAGGTAAACGACATTTTCGACCGTATAGAGCTTTGAAAGGCGCCATATTGATGCTGGCGTGATAACTATTGTTGTAGGAGAATTCGACAATGGTAGATGCGAATCTCAACTACCACGAAAGTCGATCACACATGCCCTAAGCATATCCTCTAGTGTTTGAATAGTCCTTTCAGATTGTCCATCCGTTTGAGGAGGATAAGTAGTGCTCAGATTGAGTTTGGTTCCCATGGTAGATTGCATGGTCTTCCAAAAGTGAGATGAGAATCGAGCATCTCGATTGGATATAATGTTCAAAGGAACACCATGACGACATACAATCTCATCAACGTAGATCTTGGCGAGTTTGTCAGCAGATAGATCCTCACGAATTGCCAAAAAGTGTGCTGACTTTGTTAGACGATCGATGCTTACCCAAATGGCATCATGACCTCTAGGTGTGCGTGGTAGTTTAGTGATGAGATCCATCGCAATGTTTTCCCACTTCCATACTCGTATTTGTGGTTGCTCAAGTAAACCAGATGGGCATTGATGTTCTGCCTTAACTTTAAGACAAGTTAGGCATTTAGACACATATAAGGCAATGTCCTTCTTCATACACGGCCACCAATACTGGGTACGAAGATCCTTATACATTTTGTCTACACCAGGATGGATTGAATAACGAGATTTATGAGCTTCGTCCATCAATAAGGTGCAGAGATTGTCTTGACTAGGAATCCACAAACGGTTCTTGTAGTAGAGTAATTCGTTGTCTTTTGTTTCGAGTTGAAGTTTGAGATTTTGTGGTAGCTCATTTTTCAACAAGCTTTGGCTCACACATGTATGTTGTGCTTGAAGGATACGTGTCTGGATATCAGATTGAACTCGAACACCATGAAGTTTGGCACGTTCCTTACGACTAAGCGCATCAGCCACAACATTCGCCTTACCAGGATGGTAGCGAATCTCGCAGTCGTAGTCGTTCAGAAGTTCGACCCAGCGTCGTTGTCTCATGTTTAGCTCCTTTTGATTGAATATGTGTTGGAGACTTTTGTGGTCAGCGTTTCGTACCGTAAAGGTAGTGTCCCCAAATTTTGAGAGAAAAACTATGGCTCCTAACTCAAGATCATGAGTTGTGTAGTTCTTCTCATGGATTTTCAATTGTCTTGATGCATAGGCTATGACTTTGTCTCTTTTCATGAGAACACAACCAAGGCCTAGGTTTGATGCATCACAATAGACAACAAAATCGTCGTTGCCGTCGGGTAAAGATAAAACAGGAGCATTATAGACTTTTTGTTTCAGTGTTTGAAAGGCGTCCTCTTGTTTGGGTCCCCACTCGAAAGGTTTAATCTTCTGAGTCAAAGTGGGGTGGGGAACCGTGATCTTTGAAAAGTTCGCGATGAATCGTCGATAGTATCCAGCAAGACCAAGAAATGAACGAACTTCGGTAAGAGTAGTAGGTGTACAGCAATCCCTAATCCCACTGATTTTGGCGGGATCTACATGTATACCTTGTTCGTTAACAATGTGTCCTAAAAATTGAACTTCTTTTAGCCAAAATTCACATTTGGAGAATTTGGCATAAAATGGTTCTTTCTTCAGGAGTTCCATCGTTAGACAGAGATGTTGTTCCTGATCGGCACGAGACTTAGAATAAATGAGGATGTCATCGATGAAAACAATGATGAACTTGTCTAAATAAGGTTTACAAACCCTATTCATTAAGTCCATGAAGACAGAAAGAGCATTCGTCAAACCAAAAGGCATGATAGTGAACTCGTAATGGCCATATCGAGTGCAAAAAGGAGTCTTGGGAATATCTTCTTCGAGTACACGAAGTTGATGATACCCAGAACGCAGATAAATCTTTGAAAAGTAGGTTGCACCTTGTAGCTGATCTAAGAGATCATCAATGCGAGGTAGGGGATATCAATTTTTGATTGTGAGTTTGTTGAGCTCGCGATAATCGATACACATACGGAAGGATCCATCCTTCTTTTTCACGAATAAGACAGGAGCGCCCCAAGGTGAAAAGCTCGGATGAATGAATCCCTTGTTTGAAAGTTCTTGGAGTTGCTTTCACAACTCTTGCATTTTAGACAGTGCAAGAAAGTAAGGAGATTTAGCAATTGGGTTGGCACCAGGTACAAGGTCAATACAAAACTCAACTTGACGAATTGAGGGTAAACCAGGTAGCTCTTCAGGAAACACCTCAGGATATTCCTGAACAATGGGGATGTCCGGAACAATTTTGCCCTTGCCTTTTTTCCAATACGATATGTGCCTGGGCATTTTTGGTATTTTTGGGCATGGGTACAGGTCATGAGTTTTTGCGCTAGATGAAAGAGGTATACGAACAACCTTGTCGAAACAGATCACCTCAGCATGGTGTTTGGTTAACCAATCCATTCCTATGATGATGTCAAAACTCCCAAGTTGCATTAGTGTGAGGTCAATGGGAAAAAAGTGGTTATCCAAGTTCAATTGGTAACTACGAATGACATAGTCGAGCACAAGGGGTTCACCACTAGCTATTTCTACCGTTAAGGGTTTTCCTAGTTTAGTTCTAGTCATCGAAAGCAAAGGTTCAAAGGCTAGTGATATAAAGCTTCTATCAGCACCCGAATTTTAATAGAATAGAAGCATGATGATTGTTAACAAGGAACGTGTAGTTAATGACTTCGTTGTCAGCATTAGCCGCGTTGGCATTGATGTTGAATGCGTGTCCACGGGCTAGATTTGCATTCGCTTTCACTAATTTTGGGTAGTTGTTTCTAAAGTGACCCAACTCACCACAGTTGTAGCAAGAACCAGGGGGGAACAGAGGTCTAGCAGGGTTGGCTTGGGGTTGAACAGTGTTCTGAACAGCTTATTTTGGGGCCGAACAATAAACATTGGCTATGTGACCGAATCTTCCAAATGATGTGCATTGGCGACACTGTATGTGAGTTTGATGGTGACTATTGCACCTGTTGCACAACGGTGCAGTACCCGCATAGGGTTCCTTCACAGGAGGTTGTGGTGGCTGGTTGTAAGTGTTTTGGTTGGGCTGTACAACAACTGCAAAGTTCTGGGAAGCCTTACGCTTCCTCGACTTCTTGGAAGAATCAGCTTTGTTCTCCTTTGTTTTCTCTTGAGTGGTCTTAGCTGCCTGTTTCTTGTCGCCCTTGTGAAACAGTTTTCCCTTCTTGACCTGAGACTCAGTCAGGGTAGCAGCTAATTCGATAGCCTGTCAAACAGTGGTAGAGTTGCTACCAGTAACAATGTTCTGAACGGGGTCAGGCAGGCAATCGATGTACCTCTCGATTGCTTTATCCAACGGGGTGACCATGGCGGGACACAACAAGCTCAATTCTTCCTAACGTCCAGTGTAGGCACGATGCTCTCCACTATCTTGTTTAAGAATGTGGAATTCATCTTCCAGTGCCCGTTGTTCATGACGTTGGCAGAATTCCCTCATCATTAGAGCTCAAAGCTCTTCCCACATTTGTGCCATTGCCACATCGGCACCCCTATCTCTCATCACACCATTCCACCATAAGTGCTCTTTTCTGGAATACACTCGATGCAAACTCGACTTTTTGCTCATTTGGGCATTGAACATGACGAAGTGTGCTTTCAAGACTCTCAAACCACTGAAGGAGTCCAGTAGCTCCTTCGGACCTAGTAAACTTGAGTGGTTTAGCCGAGTTAAATTGTTTATAGTTGCATGGTGCAGGTGCATTGTTGTTGTTATTATTGTTATAGTTTGCTTGGTTCATCTGGGTCACTAGGTTTGGAAGTACATCAGCAATTTGCTGAGCGATCATAGCTGCCATTTCGGCATTTTGAAAACTTACAAGGCTTTAAGCCAAAAAAAATCATCTAAGGATAGATGATTGATTTTCAAAATGAATTTGTAACTTGTGTATTTGTTTTGGTAATCACCTAAGGATAGGTGATGGTATTGTTTTAATAATCTAAATGCAAGATAACTCGCTTAGGGTCCTTGGAAGGTTATAGTCTAGGTCAAAGCATTACTAATAACCTAATTCCCTATAACCATAAGCTCTGATATCAATCTTTCTATAACACCCCGACCGTGTAAAACAACGAACGTCGGCGGAAACATCGGAGAGTCATGTCACAGAACTATTGTTTCACAACTCATGGAATTTAATATTTTGTTTGATTAAGTTAAATGTTTACATTGTCTTAGGATAAACAGAAACAACACATAAATAAATTGTCTTTCATGTTTTAAGTCACTAAGGCCTGCGTCCATTCCTACGTGAAGCATGCATCATATTATCAAGTATTGATTCCTGAAACATATATGAAAAGAGAGTCAGCAAAAAAAATGCCGGCGAATAGTCCAATATAGGGATTGTCAGTCCTATGGTACCGTAACATACTACTGGTCGGCTCAGCCAAAGCTAATGAATGTCATTCGTGTTATGGATAACGCATCAACAAGTTGTTCACATTATTGAAATTGTATTGTTTTATATATAAACCATAGACATTGGTTTGAAAACTTGAAAATGATTTAGCACATATGAGTCACCCCAAAACATTTGCAAAACGTAAAAGAGGGGGGCTATGTACTCAGTTTGAAAATCATTTTGTATATATAAACCATGTATATTGTTTTGAAATCTTGAAAACAATTATAGGCACATATGAATCACCCTAAAACATTTAGAAAATGTAAAAGAGGGGGCTATGTACTCACTTTGAAAATCATTTTGTATATATAAACCATGTATATTGTTTTGAAATCTTGAAAACAATTATAGGCACATATGAATCACTCCAAAACATTTAGAAAATGTAAAAGAGGGGGATATGTACTCACTTGGGATTGCGAAAGTGTTCTTGATCAACTGAATAAACAAGGCTTAAACGTGTCCTAATGTGTCAAATAAATGTGTTAGCGTGTCGAGACTACAAACATGAGATCGAATAGAATGAAGTCTTATAAACCAAACGAGTGTTGGAACTCATGTGATACGGTTTACCAAACTTAACATCATGATTTGGAAAAGATCCTAAGTGCTTTTGACCCATTATGACTCGTTAAGGTAGTTTATGCTACTTTAACGGGTCATTAGCGTAAACGCATGATCGTCCTATGATAAGTCTTAAATGCCCCAAGCATGTTTGAAAATGTAATAACATCAGTTTATATGATAAAAATTTTGTTACATGTGTTTAAAATGGATTTATACGCAAAAGGGCATTTTGGTCATCATTTTTTTAAGAACATAGAAGTAACTTATCATAACACTAACCAAACCACGTGACCATAAGGTATAACCTTAGTAGGTTATTCCCTATACAACTATGGTCACAAATATGTGTTTGGTCGGATCCTAAGATTGACCAAACAGGTCGGATTCGAAAATCAAAGCGGTGGTCAAGACCGCTCGACTTACGACCCTAAATAAGCACTAAACTAGAAATGACGAGTTAGAACTGATTTGGTATCAAAACTTGGTGTTTTGATACCTGAAATAGTTTCGTCGTAAAATGCACATCATGCGCATTTTTGACCGAAACTTTGACTCGTCACTTCGACTAGTAAACGTGGTAATCTGAAGGTGAAATCGTTAGGGATTATAACCTTCGTGATAACGATCACGTTTCAAAGTTCAATTGAACTTTGACTTGGCCAAATATGGTCAGAACCAAAAGTCAATCAGGTTGCCAAACTGTTCGACTTTTAGCTCAAAATAGCTAAAAAAATTAAAGAACTAGGAAGAGTACTTACTCGTATTGAAGAACACTTTCGGAACTCAAGATTGGATGCTTCCAAAGGTTGGAAACAAGCTCCAAGAAGGATAGAAAGAAGAACTTCACACTTTTCTTTGAAGTGTTTTGAAGTGGTGTGAAAAAAAATGAAGAATCATGGGGTATTTATAGTATTTTAGGATTAATGAGGTGATGACAAGTGTCCTCAGTGTGGATTAGTGTCCTAACATGTGTCAACACCATATTAAGTGTGGCAAAGTGAGTGCTAGGTGTCAAAAATTGGAGATAGGTTGCAAATTTGTGAAGAAGCAAAAATATTTATTATTTTTTGACACTTTTGGCCCTTGGACTTGTATTTTCACTTGTTTGCCGTTTTTAACCCCTTTAACCTAATATTTATGTTATATAAAGGTGTTAAGACATGTGTAACTTGGATTATGCCCGAAAATGTCATGGATGTCGGTTCGTTCGGTTGTACGGTTATGTGTTTCGCAAAAATGCGTAAAACGCTTTAACGAACACGAAAATGATCGAAATTGTGCACGATTACATTTTTGCATTCTCATCAATAAAATACAAGATTTTATTGAATACAAAAATATTTTGAAATAAAACACATGGTTTCATTGAATACGAAATTGTTTGTAGTCGTGCAATGATTGAAAAGGCACAAATGTCACAACAGATTCCAAAGAACACGAAGAAGGTTCTCACATCTCGGATCAACTTTTGTTCTGGATTCCGAAGAACACGAAGGAGATCATCCATCTCGGATTACTATCCGAGATACTGTTGCGGTTATCGATTCCTTGAATTTCGGATTACTGTTGCAAGAAAGGCGCACTACTGTTCCGGATAAGGATAAGGATTCCGGATTCATCAGATAGGACAAGCATTCCGGATTTCTTCATTCCGGATTCACCTTTCCGGATTCACCTTCAGACTTGTTTATTCCAGATCATACATCTCGGATTTTCATTCCGGATTTGTCAATTCAGACTTCTCATTTCGGATTCATCAGTTTCCGGGTTCTTCATCTCGGGTTTTCAAGTCGGACTCTTCAATTCGGACTCATTAATCCGAATTCATCAATACGGATTATCATCAATTCGGATACAACATCCGTATTTGACAATATTTAACTTCATAGTTGACCATTTCGGATCGAATTCGGATTAAATATTGTTCATCCAAGGAAACCTTAAATAAATTATTTTTAAATCTGTTTGGTAATTTTTTAATCAATTTAATAATGATGGCCGGATATATGACTGCACAAGATCTGACGAATGCCACTCTAGCTGCCCTGCAATCGCAAACTCTGGCCTTCCATCAAGAGCTATATCAAGTTATTGGCACTTCCACTAAAGTGCCAAGTTTGTTATATGGGGATGAATATTACGAATGGAAGTTTCGCTTTGGGCAGTATTATAAGTCAAAAGAGCCTGGTGTGTGGAGATGCATCATGAATGGTCCAAGAACAATAGTCTACAGTACAGAGCAAGATCCAGACACAAAAATTCCTAAGCCCATGCACCTATGGACTCCAAAGGATATTAAGATAATAGAAGAAGATAAAAAGGCCTCTGCTACTCTGACCATGGCCATTGGACCTGATATCTCTATTGCGGTTAGAAATTGTAAGACCGCAAAGGAAGTTTGGAGTGAACTGCAAAATCTCTACGAGGGAAATGCAGACATGAAGGCAAGCAGGGTGAATCAGCTGAATCAGCAATTCAGCTCATTCAATCACATCTATGGGGAAACTATTGAAAACCAGATACGTCGCTATGTCAAGCTTGTTTCCCAGATGATTTCAGCTGAAATTACTCTCACTAACAGTGCCATGAACAGACAGTTATTAAACTCACTGCCTAAGAGTTGGGATGCAGATGTGGGAATGATCAAAAGGACCAAGAACTTGAATGATGTCACTCTCACTGAGATGATAGCCACTATCAAATCATATAAGATTGACAACAAGCAAAGAGAAATAAATCATCAAAGCAGTTTGATGGCCGCAGGGATGACAGGGCAAAATGCGGCTCTAATGTCACAAAATCGGATTCATAGCCCTCTGCAAGGAAATTCACGAACACCGGGTGGCTCAAACGTGGTTTATATTCCTATAGCCAGGCCTAAGAACACTCAGTACGTGTATGGTCTTCAATCTCAGAATCCCACGATGGTTTCTACTGTTCAAGTTCACACTCAGTACCATGCTCAGTATCCAACCATGGTGTTCAGTCATGCAATTCCTCAAACAGTGCAACAAGGCAACACTCCTCAAACTACAGTACCAGCGCCTGCACCTGCTCAACCTGCGTCCAACTCTGCGTTTCTCACTAAAGAAAACGAAGAGGAACTGGCTATTGCGGCGTCGATGATCAAAAGCTTAAACGCCTTCCTGGAAGGTGATCTGACTCCTCCATCCATTCTTCCAACCAAAGTTGATCAAATCATGGAGGAGCACCTGGACGAGATCGATGTTTCTTGGAATCTAGCAATGGCAGCTTTTCGGGTTAACAAGTTTTAGAAAAAGTATGGAACGCAACCCTTGTCAAACTTGAAGACTGGTCTCACCAAGGACAAACTTAGATGCTACAGATGTCACGAACCAGGACATTTTGCTAGGGAATGCAAGAAGCCGCCATCCGGGTATGTATCATCCAGGGTCGCTGATTTACAGAGCAGTGACAGACAGCTGGTTCCCGTCTCTCCCTCAAAGTCCACTACGAGTCCTTCAAGCAGCTCGGGCGGGAACTCAACAACATTGGTGGCCCAACAGCATGAAGGTTTTAACTGGGCAGATGCTGCAGCTCAAATGGAAACATTGAATCTCTCCAAGAACAGCAACCACTGCATGATGGCATAGAAAACTGAGATGCCCGATCTTTTGGAAACGGTAAATCGAATTCTCTGTTCTGATAGTTGTCGTTTTAAATTATCACAAATGCGCGCCCATAATTCAACTCTAGTGGTTGAATACCAACAAGCTGCGTCACAGAACATCGCCCTTAAACATAAGAACAAGCTTCTTATGGAGAAGGTCGAAGCTCAGAAACAAGATGTAGCTCAGCTAAAGCTAGACTTGAACCAACAGCAATGTTGGGTCTACGACTATAAGCTAAAACTAGCTGAAAAGGACGTAGAACTTCAAGTAGCCTTAGCCAAGCTAAATTTCTTGACAGGGAAGCTTCACGAAAATGAGATAAACATTAAAAAATTGGAAACCTCCAGTAAACTTATCAAGAACTTATGTGACCTCCAGCTTAACTACCAAAAGAATTTTACCAAAGGTCTTGGGTATAATAGGGCGCCTCCACCATATAATCATAATGATACTAGAATGCCCGAATCTGAGGGTGATGTAGAAAATGTGAAAAAAATGATTTATGGTAAACCTTCAGATTATTTATCCAAACCATAGACGCCCTAATACCCAAAGTTCTCCAAACCCACTGAACTCAAGAGGGATGATGTCTTTGTTGCTTCTACACCACTTTCACATGAAACTAATAATCATCTTTCTGGAAGTATAGATGACTTGGAGAAAGTAATGCCTGAGGCAAAGAAATCCACAACCTCCACAGAATCTTCTGATACTCAAACTGAATTCGTGAACGATACTAATGTGTCTAACTCATGTGTGTAGAAGATATTTTAGTTGAGGATATCATAGAAGGTGATCAAGAGGAATGTCTGAATATAAATTCAGACAATTCGGCTGCTGATTATGCGTTATATAAGCCTGCTTTTAACATTTTAAATCAATTTCTTGCTGAACAATTTACAATCTGAAACTGTGTTGGTTGTGTTGAGAATTTAGACAGTTTTTCATCAAATACTGATGTTTTGAATGATGCTAATAATTGTAATAACTCTTGTGATGAAAAAATGAATTTAGCTGCAGGTTCAGCATCGACAGATGATTCGGTTTCATCAATTTCAGCTGAGGATACCGAAAGTTCTTCTCTAGAGGCTTCGTCTGTTGATGCGTATCCTAGGGTTGACAGTGTGAAAGTCGACCAATCAACTGATCCTGTGAACGTTGATGGTGACATAATTCTAGAAGATTCGGGCGACTCAACACAAGGGACTGATTCTAAACGACAGAAGATGAACACTCTTTTTTCTCATGGTTCAAACGAAAATCTTAAAACTGATTCTGAATCGGAGTCTCAAATTCTTCAAAATCACACGATTCCACATTCATGTAGTTCAATCTCATCTTTTGAAATCTCATAACAGGATGTCCCTGTAGAGCCACTCGTGTCCTCTACAGAATCTGTCACAAAATGTGATTTGAAAACTAAGATTAAGAAACAGAGAACACATCGATTTAAAAAGAAGAAAACAAAACAGGCATCTTCGACAACTGAAACGGCAACTGCTGGGTCTTCTTCTCAATCTGAGAAATTGACTCAGCAGTCACAAATTGAATCTGTTAAGCAACCAGTTGAACAGATATCAGTTACAATTTTACCTAAATCTCCATGTCCAAAACTGTCCAATTCAAATCACAAAATTAACAAGTGTGCTGATGGTTGTGTGTAGGACACCGTCAAGCACAAGATCGTGCATCAGCCGTCAGTACCTACAAGCAAGAAATTGACAGACAAATTGCCCAGAATTTCCAACCTGAACGGACTGTTTTCTTCCAAAAGTGGCAGGCCTTCTTCAATTGTGGAATTCCCGAGCACATTGCTCGCAATTGTCAAAAGACCTTTACCTCGTTTAAAACTTTGTATTCACGACATCAGAAGAGTATGCCTAATCGCCCACCTCAGGCTCGATTTATGGCTAAGCCTTTTGATCACGACTGGAACTTGGCCAAGAAACAATTTTTCAAACCCTAATCAGGTTCCCAGAATCCTTCTAGCACTCCAAGGATTGTGCAGAAGTCTGATTCGGTAACCTGGAGGCCCAAGACAGTGGCCAAGACTCAGTCCTTAACCCCTATTTCAAATAAATCAATAGCATCATCAACCTCATCCTCAACTAATTTAATTTTTCGTGAGTTTACTTACGTTGATGCTAATGGCAAGCCCAGATCTTCAATGGCCTGGGTTGCAGTCTCTAACTAAAACATGTTGAAATGTGCAGGAACAGCTCTGGTAAACTCCTGTTAGACTATGGTACATTGACAGTGGCTGTTCCAGGCACATGACCGGCGATATTTCGTAGTTGAATGACATTCAGTTTTTTGATGGCGGGTCTGTTTCCTTCGCATGTGGAGAGACATGGAAGATTACCATGAGAGGAACTGTTTTCAACGGAGCCCTCAGCTTTAAGAATGTTAATTACATACTAGAATTGAAGCACAGTATTTTGAGTGTGTCTCAACTCTGCGACAATCATTTGGATGTTCTTTTCACCAAGAAAGGATGTTATGTGCTCAAACCTGGTCTAATTATTCCGGATGATTGGATTCTTCTTAAAGCTGAACGAAAAGGAAGTGCATATGTTATTGATATGAACCAGGCTCCTTCTGACAAGCTCACCTACCTCTTCTCATCTACAGCCGAACATGACGCATGCTATGGTATTGCAGACTGGGACACATCAACATGAAGAACTTAAATCATCTTGCAAAAGGTGGTTTAGTCAGAGACCTACCAGTTTGCGACTTCATGCAGATAGAAAAGTGTGAATCATGTGCGCGGGGGAAACAACATCGACAGTCACACAAATCTAAAGCCTCTCCTTCCACGTCTCAAGTCTTAGAACTGCTACATATGGATCTTTTTGGTCCAACAGACATACGAAGCATTGGCGGGAAGGCTTACTGTCTGGTTATCATTGATGACTACTCTTGATTCACCTGGGTGTTATTTCTTACACATAAAAGTGAAACAGCTGAGTTAGTCAAACAGTTTGTCACGTTATGGAAAACGAGACAGATTTACTGTGAAGGCTATTCAGTGTGATAACGCGACAGAATTTAAGAATGTTACCTTAAATTCTTTATGTTCCTCCAAGGGGATTGACCGACAGTTTAGTGCAGCCAGAACCCCACAACAAAATATGGTTGCAGAACGTAGAAATCGCACACTCATTGAAGCTGCACGCACTATGCTGATTGAATCCAAGCTACCTCTTATTTTCTGGGCAGAAGCCATCAATACTGCATGTTATATTAAGAATCATGCCCTGATCAATAAACGACATATGAAAACTCCATACGAAGTGGTTGAAGGTCGCAAACATTCGGCCAAGCATTTCCCCAAGTTCGGATGCCCTTGTGTTCTCCTGCTCATGGACGCTAAAGGAAAGTTTGAATCACGCGGGGATCCTTGCATCTTCACTGGCTATTCTAAATATACATCATACCGCGTTTATAACAAGATCAAGAAGATGGTAGTTGAAACCTACAATGTTGGTTGGCTGGAGGAAAATCCCAAGGACACACGCATTGGTCCTGACTGGTTGTATGACTATTCCACATTATTTAATCAAATTGATGTATCTTCCAATGTGTCTGCAGGTAACAGTTCATTTTATGCCCTTCCAACGATGCCGTTTCATCCGAAGACGATGCTGACGCTGCCGAGCTACATGAGACTTTAAACCAGCTGAGTGTGGATCCTCCTGGATTTAATGACGCTATCTCGTCTTCCTCCACCGTTTCGCAATCTCAAGAACCAGCTATCAATTCGCCCTACTCCCGATGTATTGGGTTCTTCTCTGTTCCCTGAGCCTACTCCACTCGATTGTTCGGTGGATTCCTCAACAACTACTTCTACTGGTGCATCTGTTGAGGGGGAGTCATCTGGAGTAGCTTCAGCTAGTGTTACCAACTTGTAAACCGATGTTCATGTTCCCGCTACACCAATACTGTAGCGTTTACAGTGTGATCACCCCATTGAAAATATTATTGGACCTGTTAACGCTGCTGTTCGAACCCGCAACCAATCTGGGGATATCAATACTTGTCTCTACTCTTGCTTCATTCACAAATTGAACCTAAAAGTATTCATGTTGCCTTGTAGGAACCAGGCTGGGTGGATGCCATGCATGAAGAACTCAATCAATTTGAGAAGCTTAGTGTCTTGCAATTGGTGAAGCTGCCTCAAGGAAAACGTGGTCTCGGAACTCGCTGGTTTTTGCGTAACAAGCAGGATGAAACTGGAGTTATCGTTCGAAACAAAGTGGTTCAGGGTTTTTGACATATTGAAGGGTTAGATTATGATGAGGTCTACGCACCTGTCGCGTGTTTGGAGGCTATACGCATTTTCTTGGCTTATGCATCTTACATGGATTTCACTATCTATCAAATGGACGTCAAGACTGCGTTTCTCTATGGCAAGGTGAAAGAGGAAATCTATGTGGCACAACCACCGGGCTTTACTGATCCGACAAGCCAGACTATGCGTACAAACTAGACAAAGCTTTGTATGGGTTGCATCAAGCGCCTCGCGCATGGTAGGCCACTTTAACAGAGCATCTGCTTACTCATGTACACTCGGGGAACCATTGATCAAACCATGTTCATCAAATGCGTTGATAAGGACATTACTCTTGTTCAAATCTACGTTGATGATATCATTTTTGGTTCTACCAATGATGGTTTGTGCCGCGAATTTGAAGAAATTATGAAGAAGAAATTTGAGATGAGCTCGTTGGGGGAGATGACCATGTTTTTGGGACATCAAGTTCGTCAGAGCCCACAGGGTATCCTAATTCATCAAGGAAAATATGTCCATGACATTCTTGCCAAATTCAAGCTTACATATTCCAAGCCTATGGCTTCACCTATAGCAGAACGGCCTCTGCTAAATGAAGATGCTGAAGGAACGCCTGTTAATCCGACTATGTATCGCTCCATGATTGGCTCACTCATGTATCTCACTGCTAGCCGGCCAGATATCATGTTTGCCGTCTACCAGTGTGCTCGTTATCAGGCTATTCCTAAACTCTCTCATTTACATGCTGTTAAACGAATTTTTAGGTACCTCAAAGGGGCTCCATCACTGGGCCTCTGGTATCCTAAAAATTCTGAATTTGAACTGTTTGCTTTCTCTGACAGTAATCTTGGAGGTACAGATAGGGATATGCGCTCAACTTCAGCTGGTTGTCAATTTCTGGGAGATCATTTAATCTCTGGCAATGCAAGAAGCAACAGACGGTGTCGCTTTCTACTGCAGAGGCCGAATATGTTGCAGCCTCTGCTTGCTGCTCCCAGGTTTTATGGATGCAATACCAGCTTGTGGATTATGGTTTGACTTATCTAAACACAACCATTTACTGAGATAATGATTCCGCTATCCAAATCGTTAAAAACCCTGTTTTTCACTTCAAAACCAAGCACATAAATATTAAAGTTCATTTTAATAGTGATTGCTATGAAAAGGGGCTCGTAAAGCTTGAGCAAATCCACACTGATGCAAATGTGGCGGATTTGTTCACGAAACCCGTTAGCAACGCGCGCTTTCAAGTGCTTGTGGATCTTCTCAAAATGATTCGGTTTTCTACCTAGGCATCCTCTGTCTTTGTGTTTTGTTTACCGTTCTTATTTTATTTTCATTGCTTCGTAAATTTGTTCATATCTATGCACAAATTTAGGGGGAGAAATCTAAAAAAATAAGTTTTTGCAAGGATATACTTTTTTGTGATAAATGTTTGACTAACACATGTAAGGTGTTGAAGCGGGAAAAGATTTGGATCAAAGTGATGTGTTGGTAGGTCTAAAACTCAACCGGATAGGGAAAGCCAAATGATATAAACATAACGAACTATGTACTCAGTGGGTCACTTACTATAGGCGTATGATTTCATGGTCTTAAATCTTGTGTTGATAGATAGCCAACATCTGAGGTTTTGGATCTTTGTGCTGTTAAGTCATCCGGAGATATCTTGGCTGCCCTTCTGTTGCATCCAGATTATATGCAGACCTAGGCACAGTCAGGATATATTTGTAAAAGAGCCAAAATGGAAAGGCCAAAACCTAAGACAACGAAAGTTTCTTTATGAAAATTTCCGTAAGTTCTTACGTACCACATAAGGTATTTGCCCAACCCTCGTAAGTCACTATAGGTCTCTCTGTTGTACGAAAGTACTGACCTGTTCACCAATAGCCTGATGTTGTAAAATAAAAGGATGACCACAGTATACTCACCTGCTACGATGAATTGTTGTGCTTACCATAATCGCGGGGGTATGTCATGGTATGGGACACACGAGTATCATAGCATAATACTACCTTAAGTCTATCATAATGCTTGAACTGGAAGGGTTGAGTTTTAGATTTAAATGGACAAATATATTGACAATCGCTTAGACCAATTGACCTTGCTCATACTGAAAAATGTTCCATAGTTAACCTTTGAAACGATTTGATCCCTTAGCAAGGTTTGTTAATATTTATGTGTGCGTTAAATAGTTTCTCTTTGAAGAATGTTAAAAGGTGGTTGGATGCTTGGTTAGTCTACTTGATGATTTTTGTTTAGATGGTTTCTATCAAGAGATATTGGACTGGCCCAGTGCGCTTCGAGATTTGGGCCAATCTAATAGAAATGGTTAAAAGTCTTAAAAATTGGAAAACCAGATTATTGTTCCGGATTGGGCTTCTTTAGGCCTAAATGGTACTGTTCCGGATTGGGCTTTTCCAGAAAGGCCCAATTGGATTGCTTTTCGGACATGCCCATCTGACCGCTACTGTTCTGGATTGGGCCTGTCACAAGCCCAATCCGGATTCAAAATTTTAGGCCCAAGCCCATTTCAGAAAGTATATAGGTATCTCTGACATTTCATTTCGGATTATCCACAAAATTCCGAAATCCAAATTCTTCTCTGATTCTCTCTATTTGAACTGTGTATCTCAGAAAATTCATCTGGATTAGGTATATTATGTTAATGTTTAAAGCATTCTGGATTTTATCTCAGATAGATCTTCAAGGTCATATGCATTTCGGATTTCATTTCGGATGAGTATTCATCCGTATTGATGAACTCGGATTTCATCTCGGATTGGATCTCGGACAATCTTCATCCGGAATGATAATTCATCCGAGATACTATGGGTAATCCGGATTGCATCCTTGTCCGAAATATATTTGACCTCTCTCTAATCCGGATTGATGAAAGGATTCATCCGGATTAGAATGGACCCGTCAGTAATCCGGATTTGAGGTTTTTGAACCTTTCATCTGGTTTGAACCTTTTCAACTGTTGAACCCTAAATTAACTTGAACTCTTATTTATTTGAACCTTAACATCTGATTGAACTATCCAGTTAGTTTTAACTGGCATTCTGGTAAACTCCGTTAACTTCTGTTAGTCGGGATTTAACTTGGTTGATGTCTTGACAGATATGGTTGAAGAAGCTTTCGATACTGTGATGCTGGTTGAGGAGCAATTCCACAACCAAGCGGGATATCTTTCAGACCCTCCAGCCGAGTTCTTTCAGGAGCTCCCATCCATGATTATGGGACTAAACGCTTGTAAGATTGCATATGCTCTCCGAGCTAATCCGGTCATCTACAGAGACATAGTGCATTCTTTCTGGAAAAGAGCACGATTTCATCCAAGAGGTGAAGATGGGAGACCATATATTCGTTCGCAGATACAGGGAAAAGAGATATTGGTAAACGAAGCGTGTATCAGAGAGGTGCTGAAGATTGCTGATACTTTTAGCGATCCAACAATATATGCCAAAGAGAAGGTGCTTCCTGTGTTGATGGAAATGGGATATGAAGGATCGTATCCACCGTACTGAAGAAGATGTTTCCAGCTCTTGGCGGTTACTTGTTCATATGTTCATGAAGTGCGTCTCGGAGAACAAAGGCGGTCCTGATCAGCCGAACCAAGCTCAGACATCTGCTATAGTATCGTTGGCTATGGACTGGAAGTATAACTACTCTGGTTATATCTTCGACAATATGAAGAAAATTATGGAACAGTCCAAGAAGCGAATGTTTCTCTTGTACCCGCGTTTTGTCCAATTGATTCTAGATGCCTACTACCCAGACTTGGCAAAGGATGCGTCCGATGCTAACTTGCTGAACATGAAGCCGATGGGGCCAACTATTTTTAGTACGATGAAGAAGAACCGTTCAACATCTAAAACGGTGTTTGTGGGTCAATTTGCTCTGAAGAAGTTTGGGAAGTTTGCTGATGTTGTTGGTTTGGATATTCCACCACCTCCTCCCCCTCCCATCAATGCAATAGTAGCCGAAGAACATGATATACCTTCTAAAGAGAAAGAGATAGAGATAGAGGATTTGGTTACTGATGACGAAGCCGATGCTGGGCAAGTTTTTCTTGATGATCTCACAGAATTCAACGCCAATTTGACTCCCGTTTTACCAGGGTTATCATCGGAGAATTTAGAAGCTTTGGTTGCTCATTTGAAGGATATTCAGGAGAAGCAGGGTGATCCTCCACTTGATATTCCACCTATTGTTTCATCGACTGATTTGGTTGAGGACGATGACGAAGATGAAGAAGATGAGGTGCCACTGATTAAAAGGAGAAGAACCAAGCTGAGTATTCCATCATTTGAAGGATATTCAGGAGAAGCAGGGTGATCCTCCACTTGATATTCCACCTATTGTTGCATCGACTGATTTGGTTGAGGACGATGACGAAGATGAAGAAGATGAGGTGCCACTGATTAAAAGGAGAAGAACCAAGCTGAGTATTCCATCATGTCGACCTGAAGCTCCTATTATTGTCACTGCTGCATAATCTGAGTTTATAACTTCTACCGTTGTTGAGTCTACAATTGCTGAATCTATTGTTGATACTTCGATAATTGATACATCTGCTTTATCTGCATAGACAACCACCCCTACTATTATGCAGTCTACTTTTGTGTCTATTCCCGCTGACACAGTACTTCAAATGATGGAGTTTGGGGGAAGTTCATCAGGTGCTACGGTTCTGAAGCAGGTGGAAGTGAAGTTGGTCGTGCTGATGATGTTTCTGAAGATTATATGCGCAGATCAGAAAAACGAGCGTTTAAATTCGAGGGATGGATAGTGACGATGATGATGATGATGTGGAAGTTGATGTCGTGGATCTAAAGAAAAGGGTGGTCGTCTTGGAATAAGAAGTTATTCTGAAGGATGCACAAATTGCCTCACTGCAAACTCGTCAGGACGTCAGAGATCAAACTATTGATCAGTTGCAGGGAGATGTAACTATGCTTATGACCCTAGTATTGATTTGAGCAGGGAGATGTAACTATGCTTATGACCCTAGTATTGATTTGAAAGCCAAGCTGGAGAATAAATTCGGAAGGGAATTCAGTGATCCAACAGACGACCCAATGAACATTGAACACAGGCATCATGCGGCGTAACAAAGAACGGCTGAGGAGACTGAAGCAGAGAGACTTGCGGCTGAACAGTTGGCTGCTGAACGCCAAGCTGGTTTGGATGATTATTTGAGCGACCCACATAAGAAATTTACTACAAGTCAAAAGCGTGCCACTGGTCAGAAGAAGAAACAAATGGTTCTGATTAAGAATGTCAATGTAAATCCACTTGATGAGTACTTTCAGCTCAAAGATCTGACGAATCAGTCAAAAAGGTATGTGATGGAGTTAGGGTCCAACTATTACAACAAAGTGGGAAATAAATCAAGGGTGCTCAACTGATGTAAGACCACGTCAATAATATGTGGATTATTGTGTGTCAAGATGGAACACGTGAGTATTATTCAAAAGAATCCTAATTCGAGACATTAACAAAAATTGCTCTAACTGATCTGTTGCGGGCTCCGTATACTGACGATGATACTACCGAGCGTGGACCTGGATGGAGGTTTTTCAAAAGGCTGGAACATGAGGTTAAAAGTGGTTTCAAGACTATGAAGACTGCTGAACCATATCTGAGATCTGCTAAAGGAGTTCGTGATGCACATATTGGGAAGAGATTTAAATCAGTGATGTGGCCACCAACTGACAAAGAATTGGTTATTCCAGTTGCTCCTACATTTCCACGCGGGATTCTCAAGAATTTCAATTGTTGGTTATACGACCCCAAAGTTGGCAGTGTTGCGATTGTGACGAAGGATAAGGCATTCAAAGTTAATGATGTGGTAGACTTGGTGAGCTTTCATGACGAAGACTTGCAGATTCTTGCGGCTCATCAAATCAGAACTGCAAAGCTGTATGAAGTTTGCGCGAAAGATTGGACTGCAGCGGTAGCCAGGATTATTGTTGGAAGACTTGGTGTGGATGCTTAACCGAAAGACTAATGTAGTAAACCTAAGGGGAGATTGTTGGGCCTATATTGATTAAGTTTTACACATTAGGGGTTCTTTTGGGCTTTTGTGTGTCTTGTGGGCTTCCTAGTGCCTTATGGGCCTAGGGTTGTAAATAGTGTGCTTGGTAGTGATTATAAATAGAGATGCTAGGTTAATGAAAGGGGGTTAGAGATTTGTATTCACAGAACTTGTATCAGACATCTTTTGGTGTATGCAAGTTGATTTTATTCAAAGTTGTTCTTCTTCCTAATCATTATTTCCACTATTGATTAGGTTAGTGATACCTGTTTAATCCGTTTACGGGACTTACACTTCGTGCGGATGACAGAGCTACTCGTGCGATTGAGATGGTCGTGCGTGTAATATACTCATGCGAAACACGGATTCCTACGAGCAAGGTGCTCGTGCGAAGGAAATAAGTTACTTGTGCGAGTGACTACATCACGCGAACTACTTACTCGTGCGAATGACAACTTTTTAACTTGTATTTTTTAAGAAAAACCAGTTTACTTGTTCGTATGAGCGTCTAATTTGATAGAGGGCCGTTCGTACCAGTTGTCTTTCTACTTGTACGAGTCAACTTAGGTCACCAAACGGATGATTTTTACAAATTTCGACATTATTTAGTTTTCTTTTAGATCTGAAATTTTCAAGGATTGATTTGAATTGATTTTAACATGATATACTAAAATCCTAGTCCAATTTGTCCATGAATTCATCCAAATCTGAGATCTGTATGAGAAAGTGTAGATGTAGAAAACTCCAATGGTTGAATTTGGATCTGAAACTGTTGAAACAGTTGGTTGTCTACTAAAACTTGTTGTTTGTCCTCAAATCAGGCCTCAAGGCTTTGATACCACTTGTGAGAGGGGATCGACTCTCCTCTTATGAGCACCGGACTGATCTGACTCAACTAACATAGGCGGAATTCATTATTAGCGAGTTGGACAAACAAACAAGAAAGATATACTGCTTAAACGCCTCGATTTGTATTGATAAACGTGAATAGATACAGAACGAGTAAACAGTTTGACAGGGCTTCGCCGTAGATACACACCAACAGATATCCAACATAACACCCAAGCTCCTCTATTTATAGGTCAACATGACTCGCATAGGAGGAGTATGTTTTGACTCGTGCGAGTGGTGCCTTGTACGAGCGACAGGGTGTTGCTCGTACGAGCCATATTACAAACATATAGATCATATATTAACAAACAATATTTGACATTCTAAGCCCTATATACATAACCAACATATCTTAGACTTAGGCAATAGACATTATCTGACTCAACTAACAGAGGCGGAATTCATTGTTAGCGAGTTGGACAAACAAACTAGAAAGATATACTGCTTAAACGCCTTGATTTGTATTGATAAACGTGAACAGATACAGAACAAGTAAACAGTTTGACAGGCTTCACCGTAGATACACACCAACAGATATGCAACACAACACTCAAGCTCCTCTATTTATAGGTCAACATAACTCGCACAGGAGGAGTGTGTGTTTGACTCGTATGAGCCACTTGCTCACTCCTACGAGCCATATTACAAACATATAAATCATATATTAACAAACAATATTTGACGTAGGTAATAGACATTGTGTACCAACAGTTTATTAATGTGTAGGGAGTTTCTACTTGCCTTGATAGTTTATTGTATGTAGATAGTGGAGGCTCTAGACACATGACAGGATGTAGAGCCCTACTCAAAGATTTCATGGCACATTGAGAGGGTGATATATCCTTTAGTAACAATTCATAAGGGAAGGTGTTAGGGTCAGGGACAGTCCAGGTTGGGAAACTCAAGTTTGAACATGTCAATCTTATTAACAATCCGAATTTAATTTTCTTAGTGTATCTCAAATGAGTGACAAAGGCTATGGGTCATTCTTCACTAAGAAAACTTGTGAGATTGTTGGGCCAGGAGTGGTTAAAAAGATTGATCAAATCATAGCAGAGAGCAAAGCACAGCTTGTTGCTCACAGAAGTGGCAATGTGTATGTAATTAATATGTTGAAAGATAATCCAATGTCCAATGCATGTTTGTTCTCAATTGCTTCTAACAAAGAGAGAAAACTGTGGCATAGAAGAGTTGGTCCCACAAGTCTTCAAACTACACTACACTCTCCAAATAAGGTCGTGTAAAAGGTCTTCCATCAAAACATTGTGTTTCTTGTTTAAAAGGTAAACAACATAAAAGTTCACACAAATCAATTGAATAGTCCAAAACAAGTTAGTGTCTTCAATTGCTACATATGGACTTGTTTGGCCCTTTAAAAATCATGAGTCTTAAAAAAAAGAGATACTGTCTTGTCATAGTTGATGATTTTTCAAGGTTTACATTGACCTTTTCACGCACTCCAAAGATGAGACTGCATGTATTTTGCAAAAAATTGTAAAACAAGTTGAAAAGCAATTTAACCTGCTAGTAAAAGTCTTTAGAGTGACAATGGGATAGAGTTTAAAAATAAGGAGTTGGATGATTTCTGTGTGTCAAAAGGGATTGTTAGGCAAGACAGCATCCCAAGGACACCAGAACAAAATGGGGTGGTTGAAAGGAAAAATAGAATTTTGATTGAAGCTGCTAGAACAATGTATGTAGACTCAGGTTTACCCTTGTCTTTTTGGGCAGAGGCTGTAAACACTGCTTGCTATGTACATAATAGAGTTTTGATTAACCTAGGCATCAAAAGACTGCCAATGAAATTCTATAAAAATTAAACATCTAATCTCATATTTCAAAATCTTTGGCTGCTCATGTTTCATTATAAACTTAAAAGATTCAATTTCAAAATTTGCATCAAAAGTAGATTGTGGTTATTTTCTAGGATACTTAACCACTGCTAAAACCTACAGAATCTTTAATTCAAGGACTACGTGTGTGGAAGGGACATTGAATGTAAAGTTCAATGAACTTTCTTCTTAAAAAATCCAAGCAAATCCTGATAAACTGTTTGATTTAGATAAATTTACATTTGAAGATGTGTCTATCAAGGCTAATAATGCAGGTACACCACAATCTTTCACCAAGATTATGGATATGACATTGTGATTCCACAATACAAAGTCATTTCATCCACCAGAGAAACCGATGTTACTAACAACTATGAAAACTCTTCCACTACTAGATCAACAATTGTTGATCCCCAAACCTCTGCTAGCTCATCTAATCAAACCTCTGTTGACAAAAGTCCATTGTCTATGAATAAAAGTAACCTATCTATACCCTGATTCCACCTATACCTCCACCTACATTCCAAACAGACGTTGGCTCTTCAAAATTGCCAAGAAATGTTAGCTCAGATGATTCTCATCTACAGTCTTCACTTCAAAATGCCATCATTCTATACAAGGGAGTTATAATCTACCTTAAAAGCCATCCATCTAACCAAATCATTGGTAACATCAATGAAGGGGTTCTCACAAGAAGTCAATCCTAAAACCCTTGTCTTTTTGTTGGTTTTCTATCACTCACACAGCCTTTCAAGTATCAAGAGGCACTAAAAGACAACAATTGGGTGGAGGCCATGCAAGAAGAACTCCTTCAGTTCAAAAGACAAAAAGTATGGAAACTTGTACCATTGCCTCAAGATGTATGTCCCAAAGGCACAAAATACGTCTTCAAGAACAAAACAGATGAAAGTGGCATTGTTGTCAAAAATAAAGCTAGGCTTGTGGTTCAAGGCTATAGACAAGAAGACGGCGGATTATGATGAAACTTTTGCTCCTGTTGCAATACTGGAGGCCATCAGACTGTTTTTAGCCTTTGCTTCCAACCACAACATCAAGGTGTATCAAATGGATATCAAGTGTGCATTCCTATATGGCAAGATCAGGGAAGAGGTATATGTATGCCAACCCCCTGGTTTTGAAGATACTTCTTATCCAGGTCATGTTTACAATCTAAACAAAGCTTTATATGGCTTGAAATAAGCACCTAAAGCCTGGTATGAAACTCTTTCCACCTTTCTCTTATCCATAGGCTTTACAAGAGTTAAATTGATAAAACTTCGATTTTAAAATGGAGGGAAAGGATTTCATGCTTGTCCAAATTTATGTGGATGACATCATTTTTGGATCCACATGTAATGGTATATGTGAAGAGTTTAGAGAACTCATGACAGTAGAGTTTGAAGTGGCTGTTATGGGTGAACTCCAATGCTTTCTTGGTCTTCAAGTTAAGCAATTGCAAAATGGTATTTTTATTCATCAAAGTAAGTATGTCAAAGAACTACTTACCAAATTTGATATGAATGGTTGTAAATCATGTAGTACACCCATGGCTACATCTAAGCCAATCACTATTGTACCTAACTGCATCTAGGCCAGATATCATGTTTGCTACATAAAAGGTGCTCCCACACTTGGTATCTAGTATCCTACTAATGGGAATATTGAGCTTTCAGGTTACTCGGATAGTGATTTTGCTAGATGGCATGCCACAAGGAAGTCAATTTCAGGAGGTTATCAATTTCTAGGAAATTGCTTAGTTTCTTGGCAAAGCAAAAAAGCAAGTTGTAATTTCCACATCCACAACTGAGGCTGAGTATATTGCTGCTGCAAGTTGCACTGCTCAACTCCTATGACTTCAAAATCAATTGTTGGATTTTGGTGTAACTGCTCTAATGTGACAAATGGCAAATAACCGGTAATTCGTACAATCTAATCACTATTTTTAGTACATAATCTCATGCATTTTATCATAATTTTGATTACGTAACTGAGTCATACGTCATAAGACAAGTGTTAGGACAAGTGAATCATGCTATAACATATTTGGTTTCCGTTACGACGCGAAACAAATCAAACTATGCCCTAAAAGTGTTGGTAGAAAGTGTTGGGCGCACTATTCGTGGTTGCTCTATTCATGTCAGCAAAACCGTTGAAACAAAACAGAACAATGAATAACGACATACTAATAACATACATGAAAACACTAATGTGGGAACACATCTTGCAATAATACGTAACTTTCCAATACAACGCCTAAATTTAAAAATTGTCCATTTCGACTAAAATGGTGACAATTTCAATTCATCCGCAACATTAATTTGGTATTTTCTAGATTCCAGAATTATAACGGAACAATGATAAACACCTTAAAACGATATGAGGATACCAAACATACATAAAAACATCGTTTCCGGTCGTACGACAAGAAGTGCACAACTTGACCGGAAAGCAACCGATTGTTGAACCGACAAAGATTTCAATGGCCGATAGTCTCATACATTTATCTAGAGAGCTAGTTAAGCTTCATTTGTGATCCGAAATCCCTTCAACTATCTTGAGGTCACGGAAACACAACTCTCGGAAATGTTCGACAGTAAAATATACAAGCGTCATTTTTGAGCGAATGATGAAACTGAAAGCGTTACAGCCACCCAAACTCAACATCTACCTGACTAGTGAACTAGTTAACCATATTTCTATGTTGGAAGTGCCCTAAATAAACGACATGGCACTTATGGTAAACGAAAACCAAAGTTTCCAGTACGAAACAATAGCTTTCGTAGATCAACTGGTATCGCACAAATGAGCAAACTAGTGGTGTTTTTGCCATCCAAAATTAATACCAATTAGTCAAGGGGACTAATTTATATTAACTAACACCCTAAACCCTAATTTCTCACTAATCATGCAAGACCAAATCCCTAATTACCATACTTAACCTAAACATCTAAATATCTTAAAAGTTAGCACATGTCATAAAATAAATTCAAGTGGGCCCCCTTTTACTCACTATAAAGCCCCCACAAGATCATCTAAGGTGTTTACAAGCATGGGGAGTCATTAGAGCTTTCTTTGGAGCTTCATCTTCTTCTTAATCTTCACTTAATCTTGTGCAAACTTGTAAGCAAATCTTTCACTATATTTAAGCTCCTTATGATGTATTGTTTATGAAAGTATTTGTTGATCATCTTGAAAATAAAGAAAAATCCAACTTGAAAACCCTAATCTCACCTTAATAATCTACTAAATATAGTTTATTATGTGTTGATTATGTGTATTAGTGTTAACTAGTTAGCATGATTATGTTGATTATATTAAAGTAAGTTGTAAAAAACGGATGATCTTGTAGGATTAAGAATATAAATAATCATTTAAACATGGTGATGTTTAAATCTAAACAAGATCATCAACATCATGATCCATGAACTTTACTACAACTTAAAAATGATTTATTACATATACGTGACTTTTATAAAAAATAAACACCGTGATTTATGTTATGATCATCCTAAAAAGTGTAGTAAACAAAGTGGTTTAAAGTGGAAACCTTGATTAGAAGATATGACAAAAATGATGTCTTAAATGTTATAATAAATATGTAAAGATCTCATTATTTTTAAGTATGGTAGTTAAAATATATATTTACTAAATACCATGGAAATGAGGATGAAAAGTGTATAAATGATGCATACAAAGGTGGTATGTAAACTTGAATTGATGATTGATTGTGATTATGGGTTTAAACATGATTTAAATACGTTTTTGAAACATAGAAAAACGTCATAGTTTAGGGGTATAGCGAAATTTTCTAAAAATCTAATCGCGATTAAAGTATGATTAACGGGGTGATTAACGGGACTAAACACGATTAGTGACCTAAACCGTCATTAATGAAGTTTTAATGACAAGGGTTAAACGCTACCCTCCAAGAATTTAACACATACTTACAAATATTTTTACAAGTTAAAAAATAAGTATTTATTACATATATATTTTTTGGGGAATAAAAATATATACATATACTTTGTCACCAATTAATGTATAAAAATACATGTGTATGTATGTGTATGTATCTAGAAAGCCTAGGGTATACAACACAAAATACCCAACTAATACAACTTACCAAATACTTGAGGATTACCAAGTATAAATAACATGAACACATACACTTTTACACAATTCTTGAAACAATAATGGACAAGCGGACTAGATGGACAATGGTCGAATTTATATAATACACCGTCTCGCCAACGGTCAACAAACATATCGCCAACATGAAGAGAGCTACTACCACACGTAGGCGATTTTTGACACGGAAATATATATATTAAACGACAACGATAACATGTCTAAAAATAATATATTTTAGACACTTAACGAATATATATATTAGCGATGACAAAATCCGGAAAGTTAGGATGTATAAAAATTACTATGTGATTCTATAAAAGTATATAAACATACTTAAAAGTATAAAATTAGTAAAAATTTCTAAGTGCAAGATTATAAAAGTTGGGCTAGGCTCATTATAAAAAAAGACATGGGCAAGGCCCAAATACACAAATCACACGATAACATGGACTAAGCCCAAAGACACAAAATACATGGGCTAGGCCTAATCACATAATTTCATGGGCTAGGCCTAAACATATAATTTCATGGGCTAGGCCCAATCACCTAATTACATGGGCTAGGCCCAATCACATAATTACATGGGCTAGGCCCAATGACATAATTACATTGGCTAGGCCCAATCACATAAAGACATGGGCTAGGCCCAATGACATAATTACATAGGCTAGGCCCAAACGTATAATTTCATGGGCTAGGCCCAATCACATAATTACATGTGCTAGGCCTAATCACATAAAGATATGGGCTAGGCCCAATGACACGCGTGCAAGGCACGAGGACATATGAAGGGCGAGGCACGTTCACACACGATCTAATAATGATATATATATGTGTGTCTGTGTGTGTGTGTATTTTTGAAATATATGTATATAAATAATGATCTAACAAACAAACTACCAACACTATAAAGATTTTTAAGTTGTTATAATGTTAAAAATAATTACACAACAAGAATTCAAGATGAACAACTTGTACGAGGTCCAACCAGACCTAGGTGTCTAATGAAGTGAATACACATGTAGGTTACACACGTGTACGGACACTCGAATTCCAATAAGTAGGACTTACGGAACACAAAACTGTGAGTTCATGTCCCTCCTTTCAGATATTTCAAAGTTTTGTTTTTTAAAACAATCGAGGGGAAATACACGTTATAACAACGGTATGTTAGCTATGGGGTTAGATGATAACACGATCAATGTGCGTAAGTAGGATAATGACAAGAGTAAACATTAATCACTTAATGACCAAGGTGTAAAAGGTATCGATCTATCGAGTTTGAGGCGCAATCCACTCCTGGCTTGTTAACCCTTTAGGAGTACTTTTGTGATCCCAATTGATGTCAAGAGTTGTCTCAGTTTGGTTACTTACTTATGGCACATATGTCAGGTTGCTAGCTACACACTGATAGATCCTTAAACTCCATGAATGCTAATAACATACTAAGATTTCATTACTGGATTACAAACAAGAAATCTCACACGAAAACAATAACTAAATGAACTCGCCAACTTTATGTTGACTTTTCAAACTTACAAGTATTTCAGGACGCAATACTTGAGCCTGTGAAAGATTACGGGAAGTGGGAATGAACATGACAACGAATGCCTTTTTGGAGGATTTGTCTCTTATATCCCAACCTCGTATGGGTATATAGGAGTCAAAAGCTCACTATGCTTTTACGATGAAAACAATCTTTTATTTTGAAGTATTGTGTTACAAACTATATTTTTGGATGAGAATGTGAAACCATTGGAAACTTGTAAATGTTGGTTGCAAATTAACATAACTATGGCATCGTTGTTGATTTACACTTGTTTACATGATTGGATGCAATGATTACCTCATAGTCATACGATTGCGTATCCGCTACAACCAGGGTGTGACATCTAAAGACTCCTCTCATTTTGGATAGTCAAGTAGCTGAAAACATCATTAAAAATCAATTTCGCATTCAACAACCAAGCACATTGACATCAGACATCACTTTGTGAGAGATTGCTATGAAAAAGGTTTGATTTCTCTACATCATGTTCCAACTAAGGATGAGCTAGCATATGTTCTAATAAAGGCTTCAGATACATCTACTTTTGAAAGCTTGATCTCTAGAATTGGCATGCTTAACATGGATTAAAAGCCAAATTTTTGTTTCCATAAATAAAAAGCATTAAAATGTCTTCAGAAAATCAAAAATCCATCCATAAAAATAGCTAAAATTGAAATTTTCAATAATCCTAAAAGTCTGTTTTAAACCACTATTTCTAAACCTATGCTTAGCATAAATGTCTATCCACTACTAAATGTAACTTCTATTATCCTGTCCACTATTAACATCCATTGTTTGGCTAAACCACTGTTTTCCCTTATCCACTGATATCTTGTGACGACCGGAAAAAATAATGGTAATTTCCGTACAGCTTAACAACTTAATCATACAGTTAACTGCGTTCGTTACGACTTTATTGATGCATGATTTGGTCACGTAAAGTCTAGCAATCGAAGGACATTGTTAAATGTGTCAAATAATATCGATATATTCGTCGTGTCGCAGGAAAACAATAAACTATGTCCAAATATGTTGGAAAAATGCTAAAAACACTATTCACCAGAACACACTATTCATGCCAGCTAGTTCTGAAGACTGTCAGAGCGAGCAACGAATGGCATGAAAGCATACTATAGTTGAAATACAAATTAAAATCCCTAATTAGGGGCGCCAAATGTTAGAACACATAAACTTTCTAGAAAAATGAATATTTGTAATGTGTCCAGACCCGCGCCAAACTGTAACAAAAATAAATTGTCCACAACATAAAATATTCAGCATTTTAGTGTCTGTAGGACTTGTAAATAATATTTTACATCCTAAATAAGCTTGAGGATATATGTGGGATATCGGAACATAAACTCCCGGTGCTACGCCGCATTGTTCGAAACTTGACCAAATTCGAGCCGATAAGCGAATAAATTATATTTCTACCATCAATATTTGTAAACTAAAAGGCTAGCGAACTAGTTAGCCATATTTTGGCGTCGTAAACGCCTTGAATAAACGCCATAGCGTCGATGGTAAATTCAAACCATCGCTTCCCATACTATATTACACCTTTCATATCTTACCCGATATCGAACCGACGAGCGAACTAGTGGCATTTTACCATCAAAAATCAATAGCTACTAAACTAATAAACTTGTTACACTTTGTTAAAAACCCTAAACTATCATTAACACCCTAATTACCCTGATTAAATTAACTTCCAAATATCTATAACACTAATTCTTATCACATGTCTAATATAAAAATATATATTATAATCATAACACCATACCCATCAGCCATACCCCTTCATATCACACTAGATTTATTGATTATATGTATGGTATGTAAGATCATGCTTTGACTAAAAGATTGTGCAACAATTTAAACAAAACCTCACAATCCTTTTTCCTTTCATTTCCTCAAAATAGTTTAACGCATAAAACTCCTTCTACTCCCTCTTCCCTCTTATAATCGGCAGCCCCAAACACCCCTATTTCCTCGAATTTCTAACAATTAAACTCCCCAATTTAAACTCATTTAAACCATTTCAAGATCATCCAAGAAGGTTGCAAGCATGGAGGGTCATTAGCACACTTTAGAGCTTTATTATCTTCTCTATTCCTCATCTTAAGCTTGTGCAAAATAGTAAGATCATCTTTATCATTTTTAAGCTCCTTATATTATATAGATTATGAAAATACATGTTAATCATCTTGAACTTAACTTAAATCACAGATCAAAACACTAATCTCAACATAAAAAGTCTACTAATGTGATGTATTTTGTGTTGATTATGTTGTTTAGTGCTAGTTAGCTTATATATTCTTGATGATTATGTTAAAATAAGTTGTTTAGTTTGATGATCTTGTATGGAACTTGATTAAAAATGGTGATTTAAACAACTTTATGTTTAAATCTTAACAAGATCATCATCCACATAATCCATGAACTTTACCACAAAAATAAAAGTAATTTTTAACATTTTATAACTTTCATAGAGATTAAAAATCATGATTTACACTAAGATGGTTTTAAAAGTTTGTTAATAAAAGTTGTTTAGGTGGAAGAACAAGATTAGTGTGTTAATTATTATGGTTCAAATAATCTTGTTAAAAGAATTAAGAAGTGTCATCATTTTTACTAGAAAGTGTGGTTAAATATATATAAAGTTCAAGGATTATGAGGATATTTATGTGTGAAATTGTTACATGCAAAAGTTGGGGTTTGAAACTTGATTGGAAATTGATTGTGATTATGGGTTTAAACATGGATTAAATACGTTTTTAAAACGTGAAAACGCCATGGTTTAAGGGAAACCATGATGAAATTTTCTAAAATCGTAATCGCAATTAAAGTGTGATTAACGGGGTGATTAACAAGGCTAAACATGATTAGTGACCTTAATCGCCATTAAGGAAGTTTTAATGAAAAGGGTTAAGCCCTAACCTTCCAAGAACTTTAATAAATACTTATATATTTTACAAGTTAAAAATGAGCATTATTTGTTAAATATATATTTTTATGGATAAAAATATATTTATATACTTTGTCACCATCATATGTGTATGTGTATAAATACATGTATATTGTGTGTATGTATTAAAGTTAGGATCCTATTAACTAAATACAAAAAACACACCATCTTTGAAACCTCTATGAATGCTCAAGGGTATAAAAATAGCCATGAACCTTCATGTATATCCTTATCGGAAAATAATACACAAAATATACACATATGAAGTGCACTTATGTACTACCTTTAAACGAGATGCGGACAACGAACAAGCAGACATTAGACAAACCGTACAAAAACATATATATTGACAAGATAATAATATATATCCAAAACCGACGCAAAATATAAACTAAACACGCTAATGAAATAAATGCATCGCCATCGGCTACGATTGCCCTAGCACCACGACACGGAACGTACATATATCGCGGACAACTTTTGGTCACTCTCGACACGAAAATATATATTTTTGGTTACTATGACGAAACATTAAAATAATATATTTTAGACATCGGAAATATAAATATATTTCAATACCAATAATTCTGGAATGTATAGAGAAAATAATCACCAAGTGTAAAAATATAATTATACATATAAAAATACGTAAGAGATACTGACAAAATACACTTTGTGGAATTGAAAAAATACAATAATTGTACATGTATGTAGATACATATAAAATACGTACATAAATACCAATCATGAGACATACAAGTATACGTATAAAATACGTTATACGTATACGTATAAAATACGCAAGTACATAGTGATGTACTCAAATACACTTGTTGAAGAGTACACTCACAAAAGAATAATGTTCATGTACATTAACATAGATACGATGTTAAAGATAAATATTTTTTAACAATTATATCTTGTAAGGATATACACATATATTTGTGAAACAAATATACACAAGCAAACCGAACATATTATTACAAGTGGACGAGGTTCATTAAACATAAAACTAAATATTTGAAGAATATATATATATATATCACACATAACGAACATATGTCGTACATGGCACGGAGACTCTTCTGGGCTAGGCCCACTCATACCGTGTGAATCACGGAGACTCAAATGGGCTAGACCCATTCTCACTTGTGCGAGGCACAAAGACTCTCATTGGCTAGGCCCACTTATACTCGTGCAAGGCATGAAGACTCACGAAGGACGAGGCCCGTTCGTACACATGATAAATACAAAATACATTATATAAAGAAGTATAATATATATATATATATATATATATATATATATTAAATACAAACATACGAAACAAATGCCAATATATTTAAAGTACACAAGGGATCCAAATACGTAACTAATACAATAACGTTCAAGATGAAACGTGTACGCGAATTAGCACAAACTTAAGTGTCTAACGAGTTAGAGCACTTGTATGTTATTACGCGCTTTTGGATACCCGTTTTGCTAGCACACTATTACGGACGCAAACTACTGAGTTCATGTCCCCCTTTTCTCTTAAATGTTATCGGTTTATAACTCTCGGGGGAAATATATGTTTTTCGATGGTATGATTTAGCTATAGAATGGAATAGTAGATCATGTGAGACAACGGTATCTCTTAAGTGCCATTAATTTTGTAAGACCATGGAACCAAAAGTGGTAGATCTATTGGGTGTAGGCGAGCCCCACTCATGGGTCCTTGTGCGGTCGCATGTAGTGCTTTTGTTGTCCCAGCCGGGTGGACCGGATTGAAATCGTCTAGGGTTGAGTGCTTCCTATGTCATCACACATATTAATGTTCTTGCAAAACATAATTGATCATCAAGTTCATTGACGCTTTACATACAACATTTTCACATACCGATATTTCAAATGTTTTAAGATCATATGATGCACATTTAAAACACATGAACTCGCCAACTTTTGTTGATGTTTTTAAACTTACATGTATTTCAGGAAATTGAAAGGATCTTGGCGCAGTTGGTTCTCAAGAAGCTTTTGGGTTATCATGTTAACAATGTCATCCTTTTGAAAGGGTTTGATCCATATATCTCATCTTCAATAAGATATAGGATGCAAAGCCTTTGCATTTTAAAACTATGTTGAAATAGTCTTTTGTAAAAACTTATAACTTATGTTGTCTTGTAATTTGAACAACTTATCATGTATATCTGTTAATTATGTCAAAGGATGAACATCGTGTTTGTTTTTACTCATATAGTTGTTTACTTATATAGTATGCGATGAAAACTAATCAAGTTCACACTGCGCGCTTCCGCCTATGAACGGGTGTAACATATATATCCTCTGATAGAGTAAAATCACCACTGTTCATGACCACTATTCTCAATCACTGCTAGTTCTCAGTAACGGTTTCCCTAACAACAGTCATCCATTATCCATTAGAGGTTACACGTGGACAGATGATTAACCATCAGATCTTTGAAACTGCTGCCACATCAGCATTCACTTTTTCCTTTATATATGACTGTTCTATCCAAACAGAGTTTTTACTTGCTGTCTCAAATTCAAAATTCTCTAAAGCAGTTTTCAGTACTCTCATCTTCTTCATTACTCTCATCTTCTTCATTACTCCTCACTTCCATATCCGATCATGGCTCTCAACATCAAACTCCCACATAACTACCTTCCCACTTTCGAGAAAACCGACACTAATACTTCATTCCATTTAATAATTGATGTTCTCACATCATCAAAATACAAAGACATCATGGTTGCAAATCTATGTGGATACACTCCGACAGTTCCAAGGTCAGAGAAACCCTTGTCCAAATTTCCCCATCCTCAATTTCCACAACTTTTGGTCTAAAACCTAGAAGGTAAAACTTTCTTTGGCAAGAAATAATTACATGTTGAGTTTATAGAACGTGGGTATGAGGGTCAGCATCTGGTGTTACCATTTTTAGACCAAACTTGCTTGCTGAAGTGAGATATTTTTTTATACCCTACTTACTTGTCTTTCAGCAAAGACCACCTCATTTAATGAGATTTCACAAAATATTCAATTTCTTGGATATGCTATTTTGACAAAATCGGATTTCAATCCATCCCAAGTGTTGTTTATGGACTTAGTGGCAAACTATAACAAAATATCAAAAAGTAAAGAATTTCTTTTGTATCCTAGAATTTTTAGCTATTATTAACAAAAACAACTTCCATAAAAAGATTTTAAACAAGGCGTTATTTTTGAGATGAAGAGTCTTACAATTGAAACTTTTATTAGAATAAAAAATATGGAGTCAAATGTTTCTAAAATAAAAGCAAAGGGGGATGAGAAAATTTTGGATGAGTCCACATCACAAGCTCAAATCTCTGTTGCTGAGCCTACTGCTCCTTGTGATCATGACACCACTACCAGTGTTGTGAAACTCACACTAGAAAAATCCAAAAAGAAACCATCCAGATCTAAAAAGTCCACCAAAACCAAAATTCATAAAAAGGCACCCTTTTGAAGATGAGATCCCAGAGGATAACCTTGTGGTATCACAAAAGCCACTTGAAACCACTATTGTTGCTTCTTCACAACAATTGGAAAGATCTCCACCTCAAAGCCAAACTCCTCCTCTTTCCTCACAAAAGGAACAAGATGAAAGCATAGGGATCCCACATTTGAAGCAGATGATTCAATTGAATCTTTGTTTCTAAGCCCCTCTCCCAGGGTAAATTCTCTTTCTACTCCACAACCATCACCCTCAATTCCACCTACTATCATACCTCTTTTTTGTGCAATTGAGATAACTTAGACACAAATCAGTTCCTCTCAATCACCTGTTCTTGAGAGTTCCCCTCCACATGTGACTGAGTATGAGTTAGATCTCTTTACTAACCTAGAAACAACTAAGGAGGTAACACCCCATGAGTTACAAGTAACTCTTGGTGGTAATTTAAGTGAAGCAGCCACTACAACTTATGACACAGTGGTTACGTCCATAAGACTTCCTTAAAGACAACAACTGTTGAGGCTACAATTGTACCTCTGCTCCAGTTGGAAGTCCCCAATACCAAGACAAGGGGCATTTGGCTCTGATAACATGGAGATTCCTCTTTTTGATGATCCAAATACAACTACCTCTGGTAGGAATTCAGATGATCTTATTAAATTAGGTGATGAATTGAGATACAAAGAATTGACGGAGAGAATGACATCAATGTAGTCTTCAATTACTGAAATAAAAGATATGATGAAGTAGATGTTACAAAATTCTCAAAGCCATCCATCAACACAGCACATAACCAATGAGCTATGGAAATCTATGCAACCAATCATTTTAGCTCATAGGAATTTTGCTGACATTCACCATGAAAATCATATGAAGCTTATCAGAAATATTGTTGATGCCAGATACAAAGATACTAAAGCTGATATCAAGGCCATTAAAGAACATTTGGTAAAGACCACTAGCTCTGCCCCTACAATAGTCCTTCATGAAGAAGTAGAGGATGATGCCAAAAAGGGGGAGAGTGATAAACTGAGAAAGTTGTAGCCAGACTCAAGGTGCAACAAAAGCCAGGTCTGTTACAACCACTTCTGCATATCAAACTTCTGCTGCGTCATCAGATGCTGGTGTTCAATAGGGGATTGATGAGACCCTTAACAAACTAGCAGAAGAAATTGCCACAGAAAAGCAGAAAAGACAAGATGCACTAGAAGCTAAAGCTTCTAAACTAATTGAAGAAGAAAAGGCCAAGCAGATGAAAAAAGAAGACATTGCCACTTCAAAAAAGAAGAAAGTCAACAAGAAATGTCAGACAGCCAATAACCACCTCTTCTAAAACCACTACCATGCCTACAACAAGTGTATCCTCTGCTCCAACAAAACCAACACCACCACCTCAAAAGAAACAAAAACCTTCACCTAAGAAATCATCTCCACCACCAACAGATGTTGGTACAACAAATGTACCAACAGATGTTACACCTCCACCCTCAAACAAACCAACAGATGTTGTTACATCAAATGTATCAACAGATATTACCTCAACCTCTGCCATGATCATATTTCCCACTTTAACCCAACCATTATCCACACCACCAAGAATTCCATTATAACAAACCCTTCACACAAATCAGATTCCAACGCAAAAGAAAAACTTATGTTGTTGAAGATGATGATGAAGGGATTCCATCACCAGTTCCTTTGTTATCAAAACCTATCACTTCCTCCCCATCCTCATTGTCACACCCCGACCCGCAGCGGAAAAAGGTGATCGGGGCATGATTGGGTTTTCATCAAAGCTCATGACATTTATTATAATGTTTCATATTTATTATTACAATTTTAAAGAAGATCATACAATCAAGTCATACAAATACAACATGTTCTATACATCTTCCTAGGCTTCATTATTTTTCTTTTAAGGCACTTTCCTATGTGTTCCTTGCTTCATCCTGTCCACCTGTATCATGTGTAAAAATGGTTTTTGGATCAACAAAAAGTTGGCGAGTGAATCCTATGAAAAATATTTAAACGTGTTTATTGTATTGATTATAAAATAAAGTGCATGACCACATATGAGTAAATGTAGATGTAAATTTATTCACAATACACATAATATTAAATATTGCACACACATACAACAATTGATTGTTTTGAGGCACGAGTTGTTCAACTCGTCTCCCACGAGGAACTGATGGGACTAATGAATGAGTTTTGAGGCACGCGTTGTTCTACGAACTGATGGGCCTAATGAATGAGTTTTAAGGCACGCGTTGTTCAACTCGTCTCCCACGAGTAACTGATGGGCCTAACAAATAATTTGCATACAAATTGACAATATGTAATACATAACAACAAACAATATTTACATTCTAAGTTTAGATCATAATATGGTATAGCACGAGTTTGAATAAGCGAATCAGTTTAAGCGACACATGATACACCCCAAAACATGAATAAAAAGGGGAATTTGTAAGAATTCACTCACAGTGGGTGCGTTTCTTGGATTGATGATGAATGCGCACGAATTCGGATTTAATCGGCAAGGAAACTAACCTAAATAATAACATGATAGTCCGATAAATAAATAAACTTTTATTTGCGACTAATATTTTTAATTAGTGTTCTTAATGAGATTGTTAGGTTTATTTTTGTGAGTTCAAAGAAGTTTTCTAACTTTAAAAATATTATTTTTAAGTATTTTTAATTGATTTTTAAATAAAATAAATAAATAAAAGAGAATAAAAATTTTTGACTTTTTGACCAGTTGACCGTTGACCAGTTGACCGTTGACCGTTTGACTGTTGACCGGTTCGGTCGTGTATATGTATGCGCTGGGTGAGGCTCGAACCTGAGACCTCCAGTACACGTGCATGCAGCTCTACCAACTGAGCTACGTGTCTAACCCGAAATATTTCTGTTTTTAATTATATTTATACACTATTTAATTTAATCAGAAATCATTTATTTTTAAAAAGGATTTATTTATATCAGACCGGTGCACACAACAGGTCTCGAACCCGGGACCTGTGGTTTAGTGTTGCACACAGTCCACCGCTGGACTGTGTGTCTAACTTGGTTAATATACTGATTTTTATTATACTTAACATCTTACAGTGAGTTAACCCGGTTCGGTTTTTAAAAAAAAAACATTTTTATTTCTGAGGATAGGGTCGTGATAGGGATCGAACTCGAGACGTTTGCTGTGTGTTTGCACACAGTCCACCGCTGGACTGTGTGTCTAACCCGGTTTATTATCTTGTTTTAATTTCACTTATACATTAGTTCGAATTCATCTTCTTCGTTCAAAACACAGACAACAATTATTCAACTGTTTCTTGTTAAATTCAATTAACGAACTTTATAAGCGATTGTAATGCGATGAGATAGAGAGAGTTTTGGAAATGAATGTACCGAACAGATGTCTTTCTCAGAACTCCGGCAAGGATCGTCGGCTCTGTTTTGTGAACTCCGTCTGTTCGGATCGATTAACAGTTTTGATTGATTAGATGTGAAATTGAGTTACTAAACAATGATTAACAGAATGTTTAGGTGATTATACCGATTCACAGCGTGATTCTGGAAATTCCAGAAGTTTTCCGGTGAAAGCAGAATATTCGGCAACGTCGTCTGGGATTGATTCTGGGTGATGGATTGATGTTAGTAATAGTCTAACAATGGATTGAAACAGAAAGAGTCGAGGTATTTACCGTGTTGATGTGAGTCTCGGTTTTCCGGCGAAAGTCCGGTGATGGGAGAATATTTCCGGCGAGTGAAATTGATTCGAGAAATGGTGCGATTTTGAGCGAAAAGATTTCCAGAGACTTGGGTGTGTATTTATAGGAAAGAATTTCGATGAATTTGGTCCGATTTCTGTCTTGATTCGTTGGTCAGCTTTTCTCCGGCGGTTTTGACGGATGTCGCGGGATTAGACATCGGTAATAAACCGACGTTGAGATTAATACATCCGTTAAGTCAATAGAAACCGTCAATGATTGGCGAAGTCGTCGGGATTTCCGGCGACTGCGAAATAGGCGCGCTGATTCACTGGGTTTGAATTCGAGTTTTATTATAAATGTTATTTGTTTCATTATAAATGGGTCAAGTGGCGGAGTGGTTAAGTGAGTGTGAGTTAGGTCTTGAGATTTCATCCGGCTGACCCGGGTTCGAAACCCGGCAGCCGGTTTCTTTTTTTATTTATTTTATTTTCACTTTTTATCAATTATAGTTTTTTTATTCTAAATTGTTTATTAATTATGTATTGTTTAAGATTAAAATAACTCATAAATATACAACGAAAATTTTAACTGGATGTTCAGTTAATAAACGAAGCGGGTTTGGTTAACCCGGTTTTTGATGGATGTTACACTCATCATCTTCACCTAAAACCACTTCACTTCCAACCATTTATCAACCACCATCCATCATACCTTTTGCTGCCAAATATCCTCTTGAACTGATAGTTGTGTGAAATGAAATTGAAAGCAGAGGATAATACAAAACTTGACTTTCCATCTCTCTTTGGTTAGAGAAAGCCAAGAAATTTAGATGAATAAAGTTGAAGGCTAAACAGGCTGAGAATATTGCCAAAGAGAGGCAACAGAAAAGAGCAGGACTACTCAAAGCATTTTGTTTTATGAACTGAGCAAAGTAAGAAAGATTGAAGACTTTGCCAAAGAGATGAGTAAGTCTATGTCAAAAAGGCCTGTAAATGTTGAGCTTGATGAAGAACTGAAACAGTATTATCTTGACCACATTATGCAATACAAACCTTACAAACCTACCAGAGCACCGTTCAAAGATTGGTCAACAAATGATCTTAAAGAAGAAATTGACAAAACACTAGCAATGCTCAAAGATCCTCTACACAAGCCAACACCACCTAATTGGAAGAAAAACATGCAGTTGGATCAGAATAGAGCTTTAAAGCTTAAAAGGATGAAACAAGAGCTGGTTGCTGTAAATTATGTAACTCCTCGTGAATTCAGGTCCGGTAATATACCGACACATGTATATACCCTCGGATTAAGCCAAAAATGAATTAGTCACTCATCTCGCTCAAAAGTGTCCAATTCGCATTTTTCATGCACCGGACCATAAGCTTTGTTGTTCAGAAATAAATCATGACCGTAACCTACGGTCAAGGACCGTAAGCTATGGTCCAGACTTGATGAATTCAATTTTTATCAACCGTAAGCTCTGGTCCAGCGACGGTAGCCTACGACGAGGTCCTGAAAACTCTTTGTTTTTTTAACTTTCAAAAAATGACCCAGAGGCCCATAGACTTCATTATTTTCATATTTCTTGCATAATCAAGCCACCACTCGACCCAGACGACTCCCGGTTGATGGGATACCTTTTGATTTACCATCCTTGAGTGTTCCGCATCATCACTGAACCTTTCGCTTTACTAATTTACTGATTTAACTTATAAAACCATTAGAACTCATATTTATCGCATTCTAAGCTAGTACCCACTTAAAATTCACTAAAACTCATATTATAACACACGTTAACATCCGAGTATTCACACTCTTCATCAATGTGCCACGCATTGAACGAGAAGAACTAGTTGTGTCATTATGTCATTTGTATTAGTCAAGGGACAATTCATAAAACTATATTTTGAGGGACTAAAAGTGTTAACATGCCAAAGTTCTGCCAAGTTACCTCATATCCTACAACACCTCTAACACCTGGCATCGTCCTCATTCATCCCCTTGCACTATAAATAGCCCACAAATCATACTCCATTCATTGATCGTTTCCTCTTCTTCTCTCTATTACACTCTTGGAAGTTCCTGGTCATCTAGGAGCATCCCTTTGAGTTCTAAACTTTCTTTTAGATCACTTGTAAGTGTTCCATCTCTACTCTTTTCATTTATAGACTTTGAATAGCCAAAAGTCAAGCATTTCGATAAACGCTTGGACTTTCGGTTAAAACCATTATGGTCTAGCCATTGTTCAAGATGGACATGGCTAAGTGATCATAATTAGGTAGGTATTAATCCCGTAAAAGGGCACCTCCTAAGAATCATATTTACTAAGTCAATTGACGGGTCAAAGCTAAAGTTTTAAAAGGTCAAACAGGTCAGATTATATAAATGTTAAAATCTGAGTTTATATATGTTATAAATATATTTTTGACACTTAAACAAGTTGGTAATAGTTATTAGAACATGTGGGAACATGTTTGGCTCGTCAATTCCAGTCCTAGGGTCGGTTCGCAACCGAAAGTCACAAAGTTTGGCTTCTTCTTTGGCTTTCGATTCTGAGCCGATTTAGATTAGTTTACTACTATTTTATGGTTGCATTATGATCATAATATAGTATAGCATAACTCACTGAGGTTATATTACATTATCATAATCATAATTTGAGTTTATGCACAAGTTCCGCTAATATGACAAACTTTGACTAAAATGTCCTGTTTACAAAAAATAAGGTTTTAATCAACAACGAACTTGCATATGAATTACCTATTAATAAGTTAATGTAATTAACATATTATGATGTTACTATTCTGATCATAAACTAAGTTCTATTATAATATCATAAATTATACTTTTAAAAGGACCAAAATGCCCTTTCGGTGCATAGTTTGGTCCTAAACCATAAATCACACTTATATTTGATATCTTACTATAAAAAATCATAAAGTAAGTATTTTTACAAAATGTTTATGATCATAAAGTCAAAATATATGCAAGTTCCTTTTATACGTCATATAATGATCAAAACGCCTTATGAGGCATAGTTTCATTTTAAAACCTTAAACGGGCATATAAGTTGATATCCTACTGATATTACAACTTATTTAAATTATAATAGCATACAGAACTTGTTCATGACTCACCCGGTTACCCGATATCGCTTATATGCGTACGGTTAAGTATATGTAACTAGTTACAAAAATTAACTGAAACGGGTTTAACGTTATCATTTTAATCTCAAATTCCATAATGTTAATTGTTTATCCATGTCATACAATTCTTAGCACTTGGTGGGTTTAAACTACATTCTATCCGGTCGTCGCTTAATCTAGCGTATCGTACTGTTTTAGTTCTTAAAGCTAGCCGGTCTAAGTCTATGACTTAAATAAGACCCGTTAGCATTCTAATTGGTTAGTTTATGCCATCATTCCACACTAGAAGCCTTCCTTAAATGCTATCTACACTTACCTATTGATTAAACGGTCGAGTTAATATAAACTTTGCTGTTAAAGTCACATACTAGCTCAGGTAAATAATTTTAACTTGTTTTCCCTATACGGGCTTGGGAGACGGTAAATTATTACCGCTTGGTCGGGAATGGGATCAATCGAATGCAGGATTGTGGCTAGTAAATCCACATATTCTGTTTTGATCAGTTTTGTTTGATAACTTAAACATTGGGGGTTAACGACCATATCCTAGATATCCTCAGCTCATTTAAGTTATATATATTTTCGAACTTTTGACATTTTGGTTTGTAATAGTATTTTAAACTCCAAGACTTCCACTGTGCTATGTTAATTGACTATGATGATATCAACTTACGTCATGATATCCCCCACTCGGGCCACCGAGATTTGTTTGGAAATTCGGGGTGTGATAGGTTGGTATCAGAGCTAACGTTTGAGAGAATTAAACACTAGCCTTTTGTGTTTAATCTCAAACTTACACAATAGCACATTCCTTAGACTTCTGAGTCTAGGCATTGACCTAGGATTACTCATTTCATTATTAAGTCATTATTATTGTTTTTGACATGATGTTAACAGAAAAATGCCGCCAAGATTCAGAGGACAAAGTGGAAAAGGAAAAGGTCCAATGAGGGGAGGACCATCATGGCGCATCCCTTCACAACCTCACAACTCAAGCTCTTATCAAGATACAGGAGATTCATCTCCTTGGCAACCAGCGAGACACTCTATCTATCATAAATATTCGCCCCCACATTCCTAAAACTTTTACCATTCACACCACTCCATCATTCCCACTCACATTCATACCATGAAGAATTTAACCCAGACCTTTATTTTAACCCACCTCCAACTGATCAGAATCAGTTGGATCAACCAAATGCTATGGACGAGGACTCCGATCCGGAGATGCCACCGTCGGGATCACACGGACACCCTATTGAAATTTCTAGTGGCTTTAACTCTTATGTAGGGTCACCTTATCACGACCCTAATGAATGGGACCAGTATTGGAGTCAATTTACTTTTGTTAACACTCCTTCGTACCACTCCCCAACACCACCTCCTACATAGGAAGACATCCAAATGGAACCGGTGGAGCAACCTCAGCCACCACCTAAGCTACCAAGGAGGAAACATGGAGCACGTATGTCTGTGCGTGCGGGATAACGGTCGGGTTTGCTACCACCATTTCCCAAAACCTACCCTACTATTCCTAAGGACACACAAAGGGGTGGACCTCAAATACTTCACCAGTGGTTCAACCACCACCGTTGGGTTTTAATAACCCTATCCCTACATATCCAGATACGTCTGAATATAATCCTTTTAACCCGACTACGCCGATGAACTTAGACTATCAGGCACTATCACATGACCATATATGCAAGTGTTCCTGCATAATGCACTTTACCCATCTCCTTTCTCACCTGCTTATCCACCTACCAGATACCCAAGTTATGGGTACCAGTACCCTGTTGTGCCTAAACCACAACCACAACCTCCGCCACCCTTGAGGCCATTAATGAGGCCTTGGAGCGGATGAAAGAAATGCAACAACAAGCTGAGAAGACAGAGAAGAAGACAAATAAATTCTTCAAGAAACTTTCCAAGTTAGTCAAAGGAAAGAAGGACGAGTGAAGTTTCTTCTATTTTATGTTTTGTAATTCTTTCTCAGCCCCTACATGGACATGTTATTTCTCCTAGTCCCTACAAGGACAATTAGTTTAATTTACTTCGAGTTTTGTTATAGGCAACGTATTGTAATTTTCTATTGTTACTTGATGAAATAATTGGAATTACATATATATATTATATATATATATATATATATATATATATATATAATCATCATATCCTCTTCAAGCGATCATCTTGATTTTAACTCGAAATTTATGATCCGCTATATAATTCAAAAAGATCTTCTTAATGGTTTTGATTAGCCAAATGGCAAAGTCCATATTAATTGGCAAATTATAAAAGATAGTTAAGGATGAAAGCCCTTCTATCATGATAGTTAAGGAAGATTATCCCTTCTATCCAGAGGTGGTGAACTATGTTCAAGCCACCAAGTCATTAAGGTCAAGTGCGACCATGACTATTATAAATCAACCATTAAGATAATTATATGTTAACATTCAAGCAATGTTAATACTCCTGGCAGTGTGACTTGAGGAACCACACTAACCGTCTAGGTAATGGACTACGTCCTAACCATATAGCCTATGTGATCAAATTTGATCCCGGCTAATATCATCAACGCGATGATAATAATTAACATCCATTAGTGATGAAGTGCCTATGGGCTATGATTTAACATCCATTAGTGATGAAGTGCCTACGGGCTATGATTTAACATCCATTAGTGATGAAGTGCCTACGAGCAATAATATATTGTCAGTTAAGACAATGATAGTTGTAACCTTATAGTTCCTTGTCCAAGGTGGTGAGCTATGCTCAAGCCTCATAGTCTATATGATCAATAAGATCATGACTAGTATCATCAGTACGATGATTATCTATCTTGACATCTTAGGTGATGTTAATTGAGTTGCCTACAGGCCATATTTTATTGTCAAATATGACAATGACAGTTGTAACCTTATGATCCACTGTCCAATAATATATGGACTATGTCCAAATTTAGAAAGCCTTTTGATGGTCCCTTTGAGACCTAGGCCAATTATACCTAAATATCTCAAAGAATATTCATTTCAAATATTAAGCCTGACAGTTGTGATTCTATGCACACTGGTTCAAATAGGCAATGAATTTATATATCCAAACTTAAAAGCCTATATGGTTATTAATTCCATGGCTAATAGTATGTTTAATTAATATTTAGTACCAAAACATCAAAGATGGGTAATTCAGATGAGGCACAAAGTAGTCACCGTAATAATAATACTGACAATGTTGAAAACATAGCCATCAATGTTGATGATTTCCAAGCTTTCATTAATGCAGCTATAGGAAAGGCCATGGAAAACTTTAAGGAATCAAGCGCTAATCGCTCTAGACCTTTATCTATTCCACCATCTTCCGCTCGAAAGGAGAGCTCTGTTCAGTCATCAAATGTAAAGAGTGAACCAAAGAAACTAGAGTTTCATGATAGGTCCCGTTCTTCCAAAGACGAATGTACCTATAAATACTTTGTCTCCTGCAAGCCCCGAGACTTTAACGGACAAAAAGAGGCTATAGAAGCCTTGAGATGGCTCACCGAAATGGAAACTATTGTAGATATCAGTGGTTGTGCTAATAAGGATGTGGTGAAGTTTGTATCCCAATCCTTTAAGGGTGATGATGGTGGAAGGCTATGGTCCAGTCAACAGGAAAGGTACACCTGTATAACTTGGGATGGTCCAAGTTTGCGGACCTTATCAAAGAAACCTACTGCCCACCTCATGAGGTGGAGAAGATAGAGTCAGATTTTCTAACTCTTACAATGAAGATTTGGGTTTAGAAAGAACCAAGATATGTCGGGCAAGAAACTGACATGCAAAACTTGCAACCGCAGGCACTGTGGACAGTGCAATTCTGGCCTACAGGCTAAACCCTGTGGAACTGCAAGAAAAGGGGGCATAAGACTCTAGAATGCAAGGATCTTAAGGATGGCGTCTGCTACGGTTGTAATGAAAAAGGACATATTAAGACTAACTACCCTAAGAATCCCAACAATAACAATGTAAAGGCTGGAGAGGCTAACAAAGGAAATGCACGGGCCTTTCAGATGAATGCTAGGGAGGTTGTTAACGACAACAATGTCATAACAGGTACCTTCCTCATCAATGACGTATATGCTAGAGTTCTTTTTTATTCGGGTGCGGATAAGTCATTTGTAGACCATAACTTTAGCAAACTATTACACTTAACCATAAGAACTTTAGACATAACTTATGAAGTAGAACTTGCTGACGGAACCTTAGAAACAACATCTTCCATTCTTGATGGATGTTTTATATCCATTAAGAATCATTCTGTTCCTATCTCTCTTCTGCCAATGAAATTGGCGGGGTTTGATGTAGTCTTAGGCATGGATTGGTTATCCCATAACCAAGCCCGCATTGCCTGTGATAAGAAACTCATCGAAGTTAAAACCCCATCTGGTGAAATGCTCACCATTCTTGGAGATTCACACTATGGGTTGCCAGACAAAGTGTCATTACTTAAGGCATCCAAGTGTCTGGGGAAAGGTTGTGTCATTTACATGGCACAAGTAACTATTAACGGGCCAAATGCCAAAGATTGAAGACCTTCCAGTCATCTCAGAATATCCTGATGTTTTCCCTGAAGAATTACCGGGTCTACCTCTAGATAGGCAAGTGGAGTTTAGGATTAACATCCTACCAGGAGCGGCACCTGTTGCAAGAGCTCCGAATCGGCTAGCACCGACAGAAATGAAGGAATTGAAAATACAATTAGACGAAATTTTAGAGAAAGGCTTCATTCAGCCTAGTTCCTCACCTTGGGAAGCTCCTATCCTTTCCGTTAAGAAAAAGGACGGTTCAATGCGGATGTGCATTGATTACCACGAACTAAACCAAATAACGATCAAGAATCGTTATCCTCTGTCCAGGATCGATGACTTGTTTCATCAACTCCAAGGGGCTAGTTACTTCTCTAAGATCGATTTGAGATCAGGATATCATCAACTGAAGGTTGGAAGTGAGGATGTTCCCAAGACTGCCTTCAGCACCTGTTATGGTCATTATAAATTTCTAGTGATGCCTTTTGGGCTTACAAATGCACCTGCAACATTCATGGATCTCATGAATAGAGTCTGCAAACCATATCTTGATAAGTTTGTCATTGTCTTCATAGACGACATACTTATCTACTCTCATAATCAAGTTGATCACGAGAAACTCCTTTGGTGCATGATAGAATTGCTAAGACAAGAGAAGCTTTATGCTAAGTTCTCTAAGTGCGAGTTTTGGCTTAGAGAAGTCCAGTTTCTTGGACATGTTGTAAGTGAGCGTGGTATCCAAGTGGATCCCGCCAAGATCGAAGCCATAATGAATTGGGAAGTACCCAAACCTCCAACGGAAATTCGTAGTTTCTTAGGACTGGCCAGTTATTATAGGAGGTTCATTGAGAACTTTTCGAGGATAGCCACTCCTTTAACCACTTTGACCCGTAAGAATGTCAAGTTTGACTAGAGTCCAAAGCAACAAGAATCTTTTGAAATTCTAAAACTCAAGTTGAGTAATGCTCCTGTGTTATCTCTACCTGAGGGAATTAAGGATTTTGTTGTATATTGTGATGCCTCGCACACGGGCATTGGCTGTGTGCTAATGCAAAGAGACAAAGTGATTGCTTATGCATCACGACAATTAAAGGTGCACGAAAGGAATTACACCACTCATGACTTCGAATTGGGTGTTGTTGTATTTGCACTTAAGTTGTGGAGACATTACTTATATGGCACAAATTGTATTATATACACTGACCATAAGAGTTTCCAACATATGTTCAATCAAAAGGAATTGAACATGCGACAACGCCGCTGGAAGGAAACGCTTAATGATTATGATTGTGAGATTCGCTATCATCCCGGCAAGGCAAATGTTGTTGCTGACGCCTTGAGTCGCAAGGCAAGGGTTAAGCCTATTAGGATTAACTTGAGCTCTGAATAACTTGAATGAGTAGCTATTAGATGCACAAAAGCAAGCCCTGTTAGAGGCCAACATTTCTAATGAAAGATTAGGCGGAACTGTTGCTCAGTTAGTACCTGAAAAAGATGGGATCCTTAGATTTAATGGCATAATATAATCCTCCATGAAGCGCATAATTCGAGATACTCAGTTCACCCGGGTGGTTTAAGAAGAATTATTGGTGGATGGGTTTAAAGAAATTCATAGCCGCTTACTAGCTAAGTGTCTGACGTGTTCGCAGGTTAAAGCCGAACATCAGAAACCGTCGGGACTTCTACAACAGCTTGGAATTCCCACCTGGAAATAGGAAATGATAACTATGGATTTCATAAACCAAGTTACCTAAGACCAAACGTGGTAATGACACGATTTGGGTCATTGTGGATAGGCTGACAAAGTCAGCACATTTCTTGCCGATTAAAGAGACCTATAATTTTGACAAATTGGCTAAGTTATATGTGGACGAGATTGTGTCCCTGCATGGCATGCTGGTACCTATTGTATCTGATAGAGATACTAGATATACATCTCACTTTTGGAAAAGTTTCCAGCAATCATTAGGCACAAGATTAAACTTTAGTACGACTTACCATCCACATACTGATGGGCAGAGTGAGCGTACTATCCAGACTTTGGAAGACATGCTTAGAGCATGTGTAATTGATTTAGGTGGAAGTTGGGACGGCCACTTGGCCCTGATAGACTTCTCCTATAATAATAGCTATCATACAAGCATCAAGGCTGCTCCTTTTGAAGCCTTGTATGGGAGGAAATGTAGAACGCCTGTCTGTTGGGCTGAAGTTGGGGAAGCCCAACTGTCTGGACCCGAGATTATCCTAGAGACCACAGATAAGATAATACAAATCCGTGATCGTCTCAAAGTTGTCCGTGATAGGAAGAAAAGTTATGTAGACAAGAGGCGAAAACCTATTAAATTCCAAGTAGGGGACAAAGTCTTGTTGAAGGTATCACCCTGGAAAGGTGTGATGCGCTTCGGAAAGAAGGGCAAGTTAAGCCCGAGATACATTGGACCATTCGAGGTAATCGAAAGTGTGGTTCTCTAGCTTATAAGCTTAAGCTACCTGAGGAGCTCAGTGGAATCCATGATGTGTTCCACATATCTAATCTAAAGAAATGTCTAGCTGATGGGAAGCTAGCAATGTCACATCAAGATGTGCAAATTGATAAAAGCCTGACGTTCATTGAGAAACCAATTTTGATCGAGGAGCAACAGGTTAAAAAGCTCCGAAGAAAGTTTATACCTATTATAAATGTTAAGTGGGATACCTATCGAGGCCCCGAGTATACATGGGAGGTTGAGTCCACTATGAGACAAAAATACCCCCATCTTTTTAATAAATTCTCGAGGTCGGGATGTCTTTTAAGAGGGTGAGGATGTAATACCTCGTAAATTTCAGGTCCTATAATATACCGACATGTCACACCCAAACCGATGGCGGAAACATCAGAGTGAAACGATAACGAGATTGCTCATTGCTCACAACGCTAATAATGACAATATTTAATTTAAAGTCGAATTTCATTTCAAGAATACTTGTCAAAATACAACATTGAAACAAATACAACAATTAAACTTAACAAGTTTAAATAACACAATACAACAAAATTGATACAACATTAACCTAAACGTCTAAATGTGTGTATCTAAATCCTTGCTATTTGATTTCATAGCATCCTCTTCATCAACCTAAAACATGTTTTTAAATAACAATTCAATGCAAAAGCAAAGGTGAGTACACCAGTTTAAGCATAGCATACGTATACGAATAAAGTTTAAACAAATCCTCATGGCAACTATGATTCTACAAGAGCATATACAAGGCATGCAATACTACTAATCAAACCCTTAATGTAATCACGATGTTTAACCATGGCCTCAAGATTACAAGATGGAGGGGGGTGCTTTACTTCCTATAGCGATTATACATGTCAAACGAAGGCTTAAGACAAGTTAATGACAAAAGTATCACATAAAGAATGTCCAAGATATAAGCATCAAGTAATCGTATCAAGTATTCATGTGTATAGGATTGTTTGTGCATTTCATAAAGTTTAAGTGTTGTGGTTTTGGTTTAAGTAAACATGTTACACCCAAAAGTGTTGTAAATGAAAAGTGGGTCGAGTGTACTCACGGTTTTGCTAGCTTCCACTTGTTACTTTCGTGAAGAGTTTGGAGGGTTGGAGAGGCACCAAGTTATCCTACAAGAGGAAAACATGGGTTGGTAAGTATTCGAATGATAACAGAGGATTTAGGAATTTAAATGCAATAAAGTGCTTTATACGGAAAAGTAATCATCTAGACTTAATACTCGTTTCTGACACTATAAGACCCATTCGGGTTGGTGTGTTTTCACGGGTTAGGTTACCCATTAGAATCGTAACGAGATGTTAAGTACGTAGGTGATGTAACCTAGTACCATGACGGATAATCATTTTATTACCCTCAAGAGTTCGGTTAGTGGATATATATACATATATATATAGTATACGTAATAAGTAAATCATAAACATCATGGATGTTCATAGAAGTCATGCATGGAGGTAGGAGGATAACCTTCCTTTTTAACCTCTTTCGTTTAGTTCACCAATGCACAAGTCGTCACAAAGACGACAAGGATGGTCATGAGTAAGTTTAAACAATAAAGTAAAGACGAAAAATAAACAAAAACATAAAGTGAGGTGGTGGATATAAAGTAGGATAGCCAAGGCTTCCAAGTGATCACACTCTACTAACTCAAGTACAAACTTGGAAGGATACAACACTTGTGGGTAAAAACCCTATTAAAACAAGAAGGTTCTTACACTTGGGACCTTAAATATGGTGATATTCCTAGTTGGTTTTCCATGGAAAACCTATGGAAGTATTCTCAAAGGTGTTTCAAGTGTGAAGAAGAAAAGATCAAAGGAGAGGGATAAGGGTGTGTTAGAACTCACTTTTGAAAACCTTAAATCTTTAGAAGGAGAGAGAGCTCTTAGAGCTTTAGAGAGAAGAGAAGAAGAATGTTTGAGGTGTGAAATGAGAGTGGGAGGAGGTGGATATTTATAGTTGAGGTTAGAGGGGTTGTTGGTTGAGTGCATTTAATGCAGAAAACACAAATTGGACCAATCCATGGGCTAGAAACTACTTTCTCTGGATTATGTCATTTTTAGTCCTTGAACTTAGTTTATCTTTCATTTCAGGCTATAACTTGATATTTTTGCATGTTTTTAAGTGTGTAATACATATGTAAGTATATTTTAGGTATCAAATATGAATGTAGTAGTATTTGCACATATAATAAGTATCGGTTTGTATGTAACCACGTATTTAACAATTGAATGCATGTAAGACAAGTATGTATCAAGTATGAATTTTATTATGATCAAAGTCTCGGATTACAAGATTGGAAAAGAAATACTAATACAAGTTTACATAAATAAAAATACAGTTATACTTTTTAATTAAGGAAAGTACGAAAAAGCGAGGCGTTACAGTCTCCCCTCCTTTAGGAAATTTCGCCCCGAAATTTATTCAAGAGGAAGACTTTGGGTAAGATGTCATTTTGGTGAAAATGTTTGGCCAAAATCAAGATTTTGAAGTTTAAAGTTTTTGCGGAGTTCATGTATAAGTGTGTCAATATGTAATGAAATCTTGAAGGATAAATATGGTAGGTTCGTGAAAGTAATTTGTTTGACTAAGACGTTTTGAAACAGCAATCGTAAACGTGTATAAGGATAAGTAAAAACATGTATGTGCAAGCAAGTGAATTTGACTGAGTGTGGACAACTCATTTGAAGGAATATTTTAAAAGAGTGCGACCTAAGATGAAGGTTTTAGTATGCCTAAGGATGTATTTTGATTAAAATGAGCAGTCCGCATCGAAAGCTGTAAGAAAAGTTTTGTCAGTTCTAAGGCGTATTAGTAAAATCACTTGTTGTAGAAAAAAATGTTTATTGGAGAGAGCTAGGATGGTATATATTTATTGTTTCTAAAACGTTTTGGCGGTAATAGACTGACTGGTTGAAGTTTGCGGGTAGATAAGAGTGAAAGAGAGTTTTAAAAGAAAAGGAACATTTTGACTAAATTGAGCCGGTGGGGACGTTTATAAAAATGGATTGAACGTTGTAGGCTGATTTGCTGTAAATAAACTTTGGATGAAAGGTTAAGGGGAGAATTGGGAAAATCGTGGTATGGTAGTGAATGATTTGGTAGGTGTATGCGAGGGGTTGAATATCGGATAAAATGCGACATGGAATGTTGAGAGATGCTAGTGATAGTTGTGGCAGTTAAAGCTAATGATTTTGAGAATGAAGCTTTGTCATGTGTAATCGAGTACTAATCATTTCGAAGTGGGGTCACCAAAGTTTGTTATGAATCAAATGTATTTAACAAGGTCCGGGAAAACACTGAATTTCTCATGGCACGTTTTACGAAAGTTTGGTAACATGGTAGGGACACTTATATATAGGAAGTACCAGTGGCGTATCCACCATGTTCACACCATGTTGCGTCGTTTCGCTATTCGGTGTCATGTTACATTCCGTGTTGTGATACATAGTAGAACCCACTATGGTTTTCATGCGCCTACCAATATAATCTCGTGTGCACCCGCGATTATTTTGGTTTGTGCATGATCCGCATAGTTTGTACTAGTAGTGTATGAGTCAGGTTACATCTAGTAAGCAAAGGGTATGTAAGATAAAGTATAAAAATTAAGTATGTAAGCATGATTGTATGTATGTATGAGTGTGTCGAACGTAGGCGAAACCACTCGGGTTATGCCTACTTATAGATTTCAAGTATGACTATCAAGTAGTGTGAATGCATAAATTTTGAGTATGATTGAGAAAAATACGTATAGCATGCAGTATCGAGCGTATAGGAGGAATAAAATGGGATTTAGCATATATAAGTTACTATGAAGTTGTGAGTGTGTAAAATACGAAGTGTAATGGTGATATGTGTAATATTGTCATGTAATATTGACAGTATAAATAGAAACGTATAAGGCGGTATGCATGTGTGTGGTTGCTTGAGTCAAAACATTGAGTTGGTTAAAATAAGTCGGGTTTGTCAGGAATGAAGGACCAAAATTGTGAATGTCGGGTAAATATTGAGAAAAGTATTAATTTTTGATGTAAAATGTGGTTTGTAAAAAGAAATGGTACTTTTGTTTAAAATTTGTATTCGCATATGAAATTTTCTTGCCCATGTGAGGTCGACACGTTTCGCGGCTCGGTTCGGTTCGGCTATTTATTTATTATTATTTTTTTTTATAACTAATAATCGCAAAATCAAGGCGTGATACAATAATCTACAAAATATACAAACGTTTAATAACACATAGCACGTAATTCACCCAATAAATTCACAAAGTTAGCGTAGTTATTGCGAGCGTGTAATTTAATTCTCCGAATTAAATCAGCGTAGGAATGAATAACCGTGAAGTAGCGCGTTTAAGATACCTGAAAAGCCGGGATGTACATTATCCCCATGTTGAAAGAATTTTCGCCCCGAAAATTGAGTAAACGGGGTTTAGAATGCAACGCACAAAGATTCAGTTTGTTAGAAATGGTACAAGAAATTCCCAGGCTGTCACATCATCCCCATGTTGAAAGAATTTCGTCCCGAAATTTAGTTGGTGGTAACGTCAGATTGCTGCTCAGCTGCAAAAAGGTGTGGGTATTTGCTTTTCATTTGATCCTCTCTTTCCCATGTGAACTCCGGTCCACGCTTAGAGTCCCAACGAACCTTGACAATCGGTATCCTACTGTGCCTTCGAGTCTTAATCTCACGATCCATGATCTCGATAGGTTGTTCCACAAAATGCAGTTGCTCATCCACTTGAATCTCATCCAATGGAATAACTAGGGTCTCATCTGATAGACACTTCTTCAGATTGGACATGTGAAAAACGTGTTGAACTCCACTGAGTTCGGTAGGAAGGTCTAATTGATAAGCTACGGGCCCGATACGCTTCGAGATCACAAATGGGCCTACATACCGTGGGTTTAGTTTGCCTCATTTCCCAAAACGGATTACACCCTTCCAGGGTGATACCTTCAGTAGGACGCGGTCGCCTGCTTGAAATTCGAGTTGTTTGCGTCGTTTATCAGCGTAGCTTTTCTGTCGATCTCGTGCCGCTGCCATGCGGTTTCTGATTTGCACAATTTTTTCAGTAGCCTCAAGTATCAACTCAGGACCTGTGAGTTGACTGTCACCGACTTCTGCCCAACAGACCGGTGATCTACATTTGCGACCGTATAATGCTTCAAACGGTGCTGCCTGAATACTCGTATGGTAACTGTTGTTATACGAGAATTCCACTAAAGGCAGATGGATTTCCCAACTGTTCCCGAAGTCTACCACACATGCCCTAAGCATGTCTTCCAAGGTCTGAATGGTCCTTTCACTTTGACCATCCGTCTGAGGGTGATAAGATGTGCTCATATCTAAGCGTGTACCCAACGCTTTCTGAAGTGACTGCCAAAAGTTGGACGTGAAACAAGCATCTCTGCTGAGATGATGGATGTTGGCACTCCGTACCGAGAAACTACTTCCTTAATGTAGATGCGAGTCAACTTATCCATCTTATCTATTTCTTTGATCGCTAGGAAGTGTGCAGACTTAGTTAGATGATCCACGATTACCCAGATGGTATCGCAACCACCCGGAGTTCGCGGGAGTTTAGTGATAAAGTCCATCGAGATCTGATCCCATTTCCACACTGGGATCTCAGGTTGTTGAAGTAGCCCTGATGGCTTCTGATTATTCCACCTTGACTTTCGCACAAGTCAAACACTTGCTCACGTAGGTGGCTATATTCGCTTTCATGTTGGGCCACAAGTACGCGGCTTTAAGGTCTTGATACATCTTATCCGAACCAGGATGGACAGAGTACCGGGATTTGTGAGCTTCGTCCATAACTAGCTTCCTGAGGTCTCCGTAGAGAGGTACCCATATACGATTCATGAAATACCGGGCACCATTGGTTTCACTTCCCAATCGCGTTCCATCTTTCCCACAGATTCGGCCTTGATGTTTTCTTATTTAACTGCTTCTAGCTGCGCGTCGCGTATCTGTTCGGGTAACCCCGAATGAATGGTGAACTGTAGTGCTCGTACCCGACGAGGTTTCAAGTGCTCCTTCCTACTGAGGGCATCAACTACCACGTTAGCTTTACCCGGGTGATACCGAATGGCACATTCATAATCGTTCAGGAGTTCGACCCAGCGACGCTGTCGCATGTTCAACTCCTTCTGGTCAAAGATATGCTGGAGGCTCTTGTGATCTGTGTAGATTGTGCACTTTGTTCCATATAGATAGTGTCTCCAAATCTTAAGTGCAAACACAACTGCTCCCAATTCCAGGTCATGTGTTGTGTAGTTTTTCTCGTGAACCTTCAACTGTCGGGATGCATACGCGATGACCTTATCACGTTGCATGAGTACGCATCCCAATCCCTTAATGGAAGCGTCACAATATACCACAAAATCATCTGTCCCTTCTGGCAAGGACAAAATGGGTGCACTGCAAAGTTTCTGCTTCAGCAATTGAAATGCTGCTTCCTGCTTGTCACCCCAAGCATACTTGGTGCCCTTCTGGGTGAGATTGGTAAGCGGTTGTGCGATCTTGGAAAATCCCTCGATGAAGCGTCTGTAGTAACCAGCCAAACCCAAAAATTGGCGGATCTCTGTCGGTGTCCTGGGTGCTTCCCAGTTCTTGATGGCATCGATCTTGGCGGGATCAACGTGTATACCCTTTTCAGTCACGATATGCCCGAGGAACTGAACTTCCCGAATCCAGAAATCACACTTCGAAAACTTGGCATATAGTTTCTCCTGTTGAAGTAGTTCCAGCAATAATTGTAGATGCTCAGCATGTTCTTCTTCACCCTTAGAGTAGACGAGTATATAATCGATGAACACGATGACAAACTTGTCGAGATACGGCTTACACACGCGGTTCATGAGGTCCATGAACACCGCAGGTGCATTGGTGAGACCGAAGGGCATGACCAAGAACTCATAATGGCCATACCGAGTACGAAATGCTGTCTTGGAGATATCCTCATCCCTGACGCGTAACTGGTGATAACCGGACCGTAGATCAATCTTGGAGTAGTAGCTTGACCCTTGAAGCTGGTCGAAGAGATCGTCGATGCGAGGTAATGGGTATCGGTTCTTGACGGTAACCTTATTGAGTTCCCTATAGTCGATGCACATACGGAAGGTCCCGTCCTTTTTCTTGACAAAAAGGACCGGAGCTCCCCATGGCGAAGTACTGGGTCGGATAAATCCTTTTTCCAACAATTCCTGAAGTTGGGTAGACAGCTCTGCTGGAGCTAGGCGGTACGGGGCCTTGGCGATAGGAGTCGCATGGTTCGCTAATTTGATTTCAAACTCCACTTGTCGATGTGGTGGAAGACCAGGTAACTCCTCTGGAAACACATCGGAAAAGTCACGGACGACAGGGATATCTTCAATCCGCTTCTCGTCCTTCGGCTGCTCGGTGACCAATGCGAGCAAAGCGAAGGAGTTCTTTCTCCGAAGATACTTCTAAGCTTGCATGTAAGAGATGATGTTTGTGACGGCGCCTGCCTTCTCGCCTTGCACCATCAAGACTTCATCGTTAGAGAGCGAAATACGGATATTTTTCTCGAAACAGAGAACTTCAGTTCGAACATCGGATAGCCAGTCCATTCCGGCTACCACGGCAAAACTACCCAGGGTAGTTGTCATCAGATCAATGGTAAAGGTGTGACCCGTGAGTTTAAGTTGACAGCTGGTTACTAAATGGGTCACATCTACAGATTTACCATCGGCTAGTTCTATGACGTAAGGGGTCTATAGGGTTTTAGGCGTGAGATTTAGGTTCTTCCTAAAAGACTCAGATATAAAACTCTTATCCGCACCCGTATCAAAAAGTACAGTAGCAATATGATCGTTAAGAGGAAACTTACCGGTGACCACGTTCGAGTCGTTTCTGGCCTCTCCGCGGCCCAGCGTGAATGCACGACCTTTGGCACCTCCTGTGCCACCATTTCCATTGTTGCTATTGTTGTTATTGTTGTTGTTGTTGTTGTTGTTGTTGTTGTTCCCACCATTGTTGTTGTTGCAAAGCTGCGGGAAGTCTCGCTTGAAATGGGCAGTGCTACCGCACTGATAGCACCCCCGGTTAATACCTTGCTGTTGACCCTGGTGCTGTTTTTGATTTTGTCGAGACATGATTCACCGCGACAATCCTTTGCCGCGTGTCCCGCTTTGCCACATCGTTGGCAGCGATTTCCGGCGCAAGGGCCATGATGATGGAGGTTACAACGATTATATTGCGGCTTTCGACCCGCATAGCCGCTTGAGTTCTGGGTGTTGTTGGCAGACTGATTATTGTGACCCCGATTGTTTTTGAAATTGTTGGACCGCTTCTGGTTTCCTTGTTGTGGCTGGGCTGACGAAGACTGTCGAGCAGGTGAGTCTTCAAATTTTCTTTTGTTATCGGGGACAACTTCAGTTGCACCCCGAGGTGGCAACTTCCTTTGCTCCACCGCCTTATCGGTGAGTTTTTGCGCCAGCCTAATCGCTTGATGCTCCGTCGTAGGGTTGCTAGACATTACCATGCCCTGGATCTCAGGGGCCAGACCCCCAAGATAAAACTCAAGTCGTTTTTCGACGGTGTTAGCCAGATCGGAACATCGGAACACAAGATCATGAAGTTTTGCCGTGTACGCTTCAATTTCAGACCCTACCATCTTGTTGTTCCATAACGCTTGCTCCAACTGCTGAACTCTGTCCCGTGGACAGTATTCCTCCTTGATTAGGGCCTTAAACTCGGTCCAGGCCATTGCGTTCGCCACAACAAGTCCACGCGTTTGGACTTGTACGTTCCACCAGGTTAATGCCCCATCTTCCAACATTGAGGCAGCATACTTGACCTTATTGACTTCAAGGCAATTGCACATCTCGAACACCGATTCAGACTTTTCAATCCAACGGACCAGTCCTATGGGTCCTTCCGCACCCGTGAACTTGCTCGGTTTTGCATCAAGGAACATCTTGTAGGGGTTAAGACCCCCTCCTGGAGACAGAGGATAGGTAGTCAACGAGAAAGTCTACTAGCCCAACTATTAGATTTTCCCATGAAAATTTAATAATGGTTACCTGCTGGTGGGTTTTGAACACCTGCCAGAGCAGCATTCACGTGTTCTTGGATCAATGCGGCCAATTCTTCAGGTGACATGTTGAGGTTTCCGCGACGTCTAGTTGCCATTTCAGATCTTCGCAAGACAACACAGACACACACCGATAAGTATATATATCCAATATAGTTATCACATTCCACACTTCAATCATCACACAAGTTACGTCAACCCAACAAATTAAATAATCAAAAGGAACATTCGATTAAATAAATTGCAATGTCTCCATCTCCCAAGTCGCTATAAAATTTCAAGTTCAAACATAAGTGGAAACAAACAAACTAAAGAAAACAAAGCGGGGATTGGCGAGACGAGTTACTCTTCTACGTCTCCATCTCCCAAGTCGCTATCGTTGCCGTCATCCTCTGCGGCGTTTTCAACTTCAACAGCCAGGTCCTGTTCCGGCTCCTCTTCCTCCGAATCCTCCTCCGGGTCTTCCTCTGGATCCTCCTCTGGATCCTCCTCTGGGTCTTCCTCTGGATCCTCCTCTTCTTCCTCTACCGGCGTTGGAGGGGCCGGTGCTGGTGCGGGTACTGGGACAGGTTCTTGATTCTGCTCCAGTTCTTGAATCCTCCAACTGGACTCAAGAACTCTGTCTTCGAGCCAGTCAGCCCTCAGCTGCTCCGCACGAAGATCCTTAGCTAAAATGTTTCGAACTTTCCTATTCTCATGTGCTCTTCCTCGAGCCTTCCAGTTTTACCAGTTAGTTGACGTATCATCCATCCTTGTGCTTCGATAGTCTCCTGCATTCTCTCTAGTTGTTCCTATTGTTTCCTTAACATATCCCTAAGTAGGTCGTCCCTACTTCTAACGAGTTGACCGGTTCGACCGGTATAGCGGTGGTCGGACGGGAGGACGACTCCCCTCCTAGAGCGAGTCTGTTCCTAGCAGCTGAGCGTGTCTCCACGCCATAAGGTGGTGAGGGTTCGACCATGAGTGCCTTCCCCGGCGCCCTTGATTGTCGAGATTTGTTGGATGATGATGATGACATTGCATGTTGGGTTGTGTACTTAGTTACGAGTTCGTATATCACAATATGCATATATATCTCATATAGAACAATTGTAGTATAACACACAACGAGATACCACAGTTCGGTGCCAACTAAGTCTAGTGTCGTGTAACAGCTATAGTTTAGGTCTACTTTTAAATGCAAACCTGGTTCTCTATAGCTAGAGGCTCTTATACCAATCTGTCACACCCTCAATTTCCACTTGCAGAGTTTTACCGCAAGGCGTATGATCAAACTAGAAACTGAGACACTAGTAAATATCGAACGACTCTATATGATTTATTTAAACGTTTTCCAAAAACATTTGTTTAAACATTCATAGTTATTTTCAAATTATCTTAGTTTCAAAGTTTAGCGAAAGCATTAGTTTCAAAGTTTAACGGAAGCATTAGAGTAAAGTAAAGTAACGGGCGCCAACATAAACGCCAAAACCAAAAATCCCAAACAATATTCGTAAATAAGACTCGATAAAAATGTCTTGATCAAATGCAAGTGAGTGCACCTAGCGCTCCTAGCGTCCTGAGAAACATGTAAAGAAACAAGTGTCAACGTTAAAGAAGAGTGAGTTCACAGGTTTTTGTAAGTTCACAAGTTCGGTTAAAAGTTTGTTTTCCCCCATTATCCCTAACCCGGGATAACGATATAGTTCCATTATTCCTAACCCGGAATAATAATGTTGGTTCGTAATTAAGTTCAATGTTAACATGTAGTTAGCGAGCCTAAAGTTACAGCACATAAGAGTTCGCGATCGAAGCTGACTGTTGTTGCCTCAGTGTTGCCAGGCCTATCACTGACCATGGCGAAAGTTAGGCCAAATTAATCACCCGTTGACCATACCCGGTCGGCTAGCGCGACTAGCTCGGGTGGGGCTTGTCGGGCCCAGTAGTACTACTTATAATTTCCCCGCTATCTAACCAAATACTAACGATCCGAGAGTTGGTTGAGGACTTCCGTGATATAGCTACTTAGTGACCATAACGTACATTAACATTAACTTAGTTACCGAGTAGTTTAACGACGTTAATTTCGCATAACGTAAAAGATAGAGTTATAAAGTGTATACATGTTTCTCCCCCTGTTGTTTAAAACCGGATAAAATAGGGGCCGTGAACTCACCTTAAATTGCTTGGTTAGAGTAACACAAAATTAGCAAATGATGGGACCGCTAATCGTGTCCTAACATGTCAACCGATTTAAAGTTAGTGTGTGAACACACTAATACAAAACCCTACGCATAACTAACACACAGTGCGGCACACGTAATAACCAATTCGAAAACACAATCATGCATGGAAAGTATCATCATACCAAAATAATGATCAAACCAACTTGTCATAAACACAGATTAACTCATACAACACTTTGGTACACACAACACAAGTTATCATGTTTCAGCTTGTACGCTCATAACTGGGCTGTTTTCGAGGATTTTTATAAAATAGTTCCAACGTTTCAAAAATTCCAATTTTTTACAGGAGGTGTCAACTAAACTTTAGAATTTTATGTAAACCTTTCAAGTCCTAAAGATTTACCAATTATTTATAAACATTTATATACTAGGCTGCAGTCAGATTCATCGCTTTCTGACTGCAGTCCACGGGAAAAATTATTTAAAAATCATCGTTCATCCAATTAACAAAATTCCTGTGGGAGGTTTCCGTAAATTCCCGTCTCCAGTTATTGTACAAATTTCGTGACCCAACCCCCTACAGACTATGAGATCCGACTCGATAAACAACTAGCAAATTTTGCAGAATTTATGCAGCTTCAGCTGCTGCACTAAATGACCACTTAAAAATAGTAAACCACCTCAGAAAAATATGAATCTGGCGCCATTAGAAGCATTTTTCAAAAATACACGTTTTAGGCTTCAGAAAATCTACTTTTCGATAAATAATGATCAGGTTACAGCAATTGAAGTTGGCTGTAAATGTCATTCAGCGAACAGTTTTTGACTTTTATCGCATTAGAACATGCTTAAACGATCATGACTCTTAATAACAATGATTAACAACAGGTTTATTTGTCAAATATCATCATGTATATCAATATTCATGCAAACCCTAATTATATAACATGATCTTTATCGCCAAAACACAGCTTATGATTTTAGTAGTCAACGTAACATCAAAATCGCAAAGATTCGCACAATCATCTGAACTAATCATAAATCACAACACTTTTCATACTAATAATCCTACCATTACACACAATCATGATCAAGATTATAAAAACCCTAATGTGAATCGCAAAACAATTAAACCCTAACCTTGAAACGATGATGATTAGCGAACCGGGACAAGATTGGAATCAATCCGGAAGTTGGAGACTTGCGATCGTGAGAGGGGGGGCTGCCGTCGGTTCTCCTAGGGGTTAGGGTTTCTCCTTTTTTTAAACTATAACATGCATACATACAATTATATAGCACAAGGGAGAAGAAGGGGAGGGGGTGGGGGGGCGCGACCGCAAAGGGGGGGCGGTTTGGGTAAGTGGCTTTGGCCTCAAGTTTAGGTTAGTTCCTTGGGCCACAAGGAGGTGAGGTCGACACGTTTCGCGGTTCGGTTCGGTTCGGCTATTTATTTATTATTATTTTTTTATAACTAATAATCGCGAAATCAAGGCGTGATACAATAATCTACAAAATATACAAACGTTTAATAACACATAGCACGTAATTCACCCAATAAATTCACAAAGTTAGCGTAGTTATTGCGAGCGTGTAATTTAATTCTCCGAATTAAATCAGTGTAGGAATGAATAACCGTGAAGTAGCGCGTTTAAGATACCTGAAAAGCCGGGATGTCACATTATCCCCATGTTGAAAGAATTTTCGTCCCGAAAATTGAGTAAACGCGGTTTAGAATGCAATGCACAAAGATTCAGTTTGTTAGCAATGGTACAAGAAATTCTCAGGCTGTCACATATTAGGGGTAAGTGGTCATCCCAACTTCCACCTAGATCAATCACACATGCCCAAAGCATTTCTTCTAGTGTCTGAATAGTACGCTCACTTTGGCCATCTGTCTACGGATGGTAAGCTGTACTAAAGTTTAATCGTGTGCCTAAAGATTGTTGGAAACTTTTCCAGAAATGAGAGGTGTATCTAGTATCTCTATCAGATACAATAGATACTGGCACACCATGTAGTGACACAATCTTGTCCACATACAACTTAGCCAATTTTTCTGAATTATATGTTTCCTTTATTGGCAAGAAATGTGCTGACTTAGTCAGCCTATCCACAATGACCCAAATAGTGTCATTTCCACTTTTGGTCTTAGGTAACTTGGTAATCAAGTCCATAGTTACCATTTCCCATTTCCATGAGGGAATTTCCAATTGTTGTAGAAGTTCTGATGGCTTCTGATGTTCGGCTTTAACTTGCGAACACGTCAGACACTTAGCTACATAAGTGGCTATGGATTTCTTCAAACCCATCCACCAATAATTCCTTTTTAGATCCTGATACATTTTGTCACCTCCAGGTGAACTGAGTATCTTGTATTATGCGCTTCTTGGAGGATTAGATCTCTAAGTCCCCCAAAGACTGGAACCCGGATTCTTCCATTAAATCTAAGAATTCCATCTTTTCCATGCGCTAACTGATCAACAGTTCCGCCTAATCCCTCATTAGGAATGTTAGCCTCTAATAAGGCTTGCTTTTGCGCATCTAATAGCTTCTCATTCAAGCTATTTTTGAGCTCAATGCTCTATTCATTAATCCTAATGGCTTAATTCTTTCTTTGCGACTTAAGCCGTCAGCAACTACGTTTGCCTTACCCAGATGGTAGCGAATTTCGCAATGATAATCATTAAGTGTTTCCATCCAACGACGTTGTCGCATGTTCAATTCTTTCTGATTGAACAAATGCTAGAGACTCTTATGGTCAGTATATATAATACACTTTGTGCCATATAAGTAATGTCTCCATAGCTTTAGTGCAAATACAACGGCACCCAATTCCAAATCATGGGTGGTGTAATTCCTTTCGTGCACCTTTAACTGTCGTGATGCATAAGCAATTACCTTGCCTTTTTGCATTAGCACACAGCCCAGGCAAGTGTGCGACGCATCACAGTAAACAACAAAGTCTTCAACACCCTCGAAGGGATACCACAGAAGCATTGCTCAACTTGTGTTTCAGAATCTCAAAAGATTCTTGTTGTTATGGACCCCAAATAAACTTAACATTTTTACAGGTCAAGGTAGTTAAAGGAGTGGCCATTCTTGAAAAGTTCTCAAAAGAAGCTATGAATCTCTGATGGGGTCTTGGGCACTTCCCAATTCATTATGGCTTCTATTTTGGCGGGATCCACTTGGATACCATGCTCACTTATAATGTGTCCAAGGAATTGGACTTCTCTAAGTCAGAACTTACACTTAGAGAACTTAGCATAAAGTTTCTCTTGTCTTAGCAGTTCTAAAATGCACCGAAGATGTTTCTCGTGATCAACTTAATTACGAGAGTAGATAAGTATGTCGTCTATGAAGACAATGACAAACTTACCCAAATATGGTTTGCAGAGTCTATTCATAAGATCCATGAATGCTGCTGGTGCATCTTTGAGCCCAAAAGGCATCACCAAAAATTCAAAGTGACCATAACGGGTCCTGAAGATTGTCTTAGGAACATCCTCACTCCTAACCTTCATCTGGTGATATCCGGATCTTAGATCAATCTTGGAGAAATAACTAGCCCTTTGAAGTTGGTCGAATAAATCATCGATCCTAGAAAGAGGATATCGATTATTGATTGTTAATTTGTTTAGCTCACGGTAATCAATGCACATCCGCATTGAACCGTCTTTCTTTTTAACAAAAAGAATTGGAGCTCCCCAGGGCGAGGAACTTGGCTGAATGAAGCCTTTCTCTAAGAGTTCATCTAACTGTGTTCTCAATTCCTTTATTTCTGTTGGAGCTAGGTGGTATGGAGCTCTAGCTACGGGTGCTGATCAGGTATGATATCAATTCTAAACTCCACTTGCCTATCTGGAAGTAGGCCTAGTAATTCCTCGAGGAAAACATCGAAATACTCCGAGATAACTAGTAGGTCTTCAATATTTGGCTTAGACTCATTAATAGTAACTTGTGCCATGTAAATAACACAACCTTTCCTCAAACACTTGGATGCCTTAAATAACGACACCTTGTCTGGCAATCCGTAGTGTGAGTCTTCAGGGATGGTGATCATTTCACCAGATGGGGTCTTAATTTCGATGAGTTTCTTATCGCAGGCAATATGGGCTTGGTTACGAGATAGCCAATCCATGCCTAAAACTACATCGAACCCCGCCAATTTCATTGGCAAAAGAGAGATAGGAATGGAATGATTCTTAATGGATATAAAACCTCCATCAAGAATGGAAGATGTTGTTTCTAAACTTCCATCAGCAAGTTCTATCTCATAAGTTTTATCTAGAGTTCTTATGGGTAAATTTAATAGTTTACTAAACTTATGATCAACAAAAGATTTATCTGCACCCGAATCGAAAAGAACTCTAGCATAGATATCGTTAATGAGGAATGTACCTGTTATGACATTGTTGTCATTAACAGCCTCTCTTGCAGTCATCTGAAAGGCACGAGCATTCCCCTTCTTGGCCTTTCCAGGCTTCGCATTATTACTTTTAAGATTCTTAGGAAAGTTAGTCTTAATATGCCCTTTTTCATTACAGACATAGCAGACGGCATCCTTAAGATTCTTGCATTCTAGGGTCTTATAACCCTTTCTCTTGCAAATACCACAGGGTTTGGCTTATGGAACATAATTACACTGTCCCCAGTGCCTGTTGTTGCAAGTTTTGCATGTTAGCGTCACAGTGGACTTGTCTTGGTTCCTTCTGAACCCAAATCTCCCTTTATTTTTCTTATTAAACATGTGGGAGTCGTCATCTTCTCTCTTTCTTTTCCCTTCAGTTTCAGACTTAACTGACTTTTGCCTTACTAGATCAAGGGTAAGGGAGAGAGATAGGTCAACAGTGGATCTATAGGTACTAGGCTGAGCGGCTTTTACCATACCCTTAATTTCAGGAGCTAACCCATTGATAAAACGTGCAATGCGTTTGGTTTCAGGGGTGATCAAGTAGGAAACTAACCTAGATAGGGAGTTAAAGTCAGAAACATACTTCCGACAATCTAGGTTCTTCATTGTGAGAGACAAAAATTTTGTCTCTAATTTCTCCACCTCATGAGGTGGGCAGTAAGTTTCGTTGACTAATTCGACAAACTTAGGCCATCCTAAGTTGTACATGTGGACTTTACCCGTAGATTGGATCATAGCTTTCCACCAGATTAGGGCATTGCCTTAAAGGACTGTGATACATATTTGACCACATCCTTATCAGCATAGCTGCTGATATCTATGATTGTCTCCATCTCATCCAGCCACTTAAGGGCTTCCACAGCTCCTTTCTCCCCATTAAAATCTCGGGGCTTGCAGGAGACGAAATATTTATAGGTGCATCCGTCTTTAACAGAACAGGACCTATCAACAAAATCCATTTTCTTTGGTTCTTCACATTCGAAGAGTGAACGGACCTCTCCTTATGAGCTGAGGATGGGGTAATCGATAACGGTCTAGAGCGAGTAGCACTCGACTCTTTAAGCTTTTCTATGGCCTTTCCCATGGCCTTTTCAACGGCTGCATCAATGCGAGCTTAGAAGTTTTCATTATTAATGGCTATATTTTCTGCGTTGTTAGAGTTAACATCCCGGTGGCTACTTTGTGCTTCATCCGAGTTAGCCATTTCTTCAAAGCTTTGGTTCTAAATACCAAATAAAATTCTTTCTTAGCCATGGTATTAATAACCATATTGGCTGTAAACATTGGATATGACAATCCATTACCTAATCAAGCTAGTGTGAATGACATCACAACTCTTAGGCTTAATATATCTATTTTTGGCCTAGGTCTCAAAAGGACCATCAAAGGCAAATTACAGTTTTGGACATAATCCATATATGATATTGGACCGTGGATGTATTGTCACAACTGTCATTGTCATAATTGACAATTATATTTAGCTCATAAGCTTGTCACGAAGGACATAAAATTTATGGCACATAGGCTTGTCACTAATGGACATAAAATATGGCACATAGGCCTGTCACTAATGGACATAAAATATGGCACATAGGCATGTCACTAATGGACATAAAATATGGCACATAGGCCTGTCACTAATGGACATAAAATATGGACATGGGTTATATTAACCACAACTGTCGTTGTCATTTTGATAATATAATATTACTCAAAGGCAAATCATAACTAAATGGATGTTAAATCATAGCCCCAAAGGCAATACATCACTAATGGATGTTTAATCATAGCCCCAAGGGCAATACATCACTAATGGATGTTAAATCATAGCCCTAAAGGCAATACATCACTAATGGATGTTTAATCATAGCCCCAAGGGAAATACATCACTAATGGATGTTTTAATCATAGCCCCAAGGGCAATACATCACTAATCGATGTTTTAATCATAGCCCCAAGGGCAATACATCACTGATGGATGTTTAATCATAGCCCCAAGGGCAATACATCACTAATGGATGTTTTAATTCATAGCCCCAGGGGCAATACATCACTAATGGATGTTTAATCATAGCACCAATGGCAATACATCACTAATGGATGTTTTAATTCATAGCCCCAAGGGCAATACATCACTAATGGATGTTTAATCATAGCCCCAAGGGCAATACATCATTAATGGATATTTTAATCATAGCCCCAAGGGCAATACATCACTAATGGATGTTTTAATTCATAGCCCCAGGGGCAATACATCACTAATGGATGTTTAATCAGAGCACCAAGGGCAATACATCACTAATGGATGTTTTAATTCATAGCCCCAAGGGCAATACATCACTAATGGATGTATAATCATAGCCCCAAGGGCAATACATCACTAATGGATATTTTAATCATAGCCCCAAGGGCAATACATCACTAATGGATGTTTTAATTGATAGCCCCAAGGGCAATACATCACTAATGGATGTTTAATCATCATCACACTGATGATATTAGCCGGGATCAAATTTGATCACATACGCTATATAAGGTTAGGACATAGTCCATTACCTTGAAGGCTAGTGTGGTTCCTCAAGTCACACTACCAGGAGTATGAACATTCCTTAATGTTAACATATGAGTACCTTAATGGTTGATTAATAGTCCCGATTGTATTGACCTTAACGACTTGGAGGCTTGAACATAGTCCACCACCTCTAGATAGAAGGATATCTTCCCTTAACTATCATGATAAAAGGCCCTTTCATCCTTAACTATCATTTATAATTTGGCCAAATATGTGGTCTGTGCCACTTGGCTAATGAAAATCATTAAGATCTTTCTGGAATTTATTTAGCACAGCAAAAATTTCGAATAAAATCGAGACGCCTGCTTAAAGAGGATGAAACCCTATATATATTCCAAAAATACTTCATTAAATTCCAAATCGAAATTACAATACTAGAAACAATGAAATAAATTGTCCATGCAAGGACTTACAGAAATAAAAATGTCCATGCAGGGACTAAGGAAATAACAATGTCCTCGCAGGGACTAACATAAGTTATTAGAAGAGACTTCACTCGTCCTTCTTTCCCTTAACCAGTTTGGAGAGTTTCTTGAAGAACTTGTTCGTCTTCTTCTCCGTTTTCTCCGCTTGTTGTTGCATTTCTTTCATTCGTTCTAAGGCCTCGTTAATGGCCTCAAGTGGTGGTGTAGGTTGTGGTTGTGGTTGTGGCATAATAGGATATTGGTATCCATAACTTGGATATCCAGTAGGTGGATAAGCAGGTGGGAAAGGAGATGGGTAAAATGTATTATGCATGACCGCTTGCATGTAAGGGTCATGTGACCATGCTTGATAGTCTACTGATGTATTCGGGTTAAATGGATCATACCCAGACATGTCTGGATATGTGGGGATTGGGTTACTATAACTCGATGGTGGTGGTTGAACTGTAGGTGTTGGAGTTGGTTCCACCACAGGTGAGGCGTTAGAGGGTCCACCCATTTGTGGGTCCTCGTGAATTGTTGGGTAAGGTTTGGGCAAAGGTGGCAGTGATCCCGACCGTTGGCCCGCACGCACTGACATACGTGCTCCTTTTTTACTCCTTGGCAGTTCTGGCGGCGATTGGGGTTGTTCCACCGGTTCCAAGTGCACATCTTCTTACACGGGAGGTGGTTGGGAGTGATGGGAAGGAGTGTTGGCAAAGGTAAATTGGTTCCAATATTGGTCCCATTCATTAGGACCTTGGTAAGGTGATCCGGCATAAGAGTTCGAATCACTTGAGATTTCAATGGGATGCGCATTTGAACATGACGGCGGCATCTCTGGATCGGAGTCCTCGTCCATTGGGTTTGGCTGATCCAACTGATTCTGATCAGCTGGGGTGTGTTAAAGTATTGGTTGGGGTTAAATTCATCCTGATAAGAATGATGGGAATGCTGAGAATGATGTGAATGGTATGAGTGATAAGAATATTGGGTATGGGAAGGTGAATGTTGTGGTAGTGGCCATGAATCCTCCGAATCTTCATAAGGGTTCGGGTGATGTGGATGTGGAGGGATATGTCCTGAAGGTCCTCCCCTAATTGGTCCTTTGGTCCTTTTCCTCTTCCTCGTACACGTGGCGGCATTTTCTTGTTAAAAATCAATTCAAAAAAAATACTAATAACTTAATAATGAAACGAGTAATTCTAGGTCAATGCCTAGACTCGAAAGTGTAAGGAATGTGCTTCTGTAAGTTTGAGACTAAACATAGGAAGGATAGTGTTTAATTCTCTCAAACGTTGGCTCTGATACCAACCTATCACACCCCGGATTTCCAAATCCATACACCGATGGGCCCGGGTGGGGAGTATCCTGATGTAAGTTGATAACATCATTGTCAATTAAACATGGCACAGCGAAAGCTGACGTATTTTCAAAATACTAAGCTTGCAGGTACAATACGAAATAGGACGGAAGCTGTTCGGTAGTGAAATAAGAGGATCTTGCAAATCCTTAGATCTGCCCTAAAGTCTGTTTTATATTCTTTCTTTGTACATTTATGATCCGCCTGTGGATCTTCTATTACAAGCATGTATATTATTTTATTTCGAACATTTGGTTTGTAATAGTAATTTTATTCCAAGACTTCCGCTGTGTCGTGTTTAATTGACAATGATGTTATCAACTTACGTCACGATTCTCCCCACCCGGGACCACCGGTGTATGGATTTTGGTTGGAAATCCAGGGTGTGACAGTAACTAATATAGAATGATTTGTTTTATAAAGAAAGTTCGGGTAATGTCTAGTTTGTTTAAATCGCAGTTTCTGTTTTCGCCGTATGGGGACTTTCAAACTAACGTGTAATGCATCCCAATTACCCAATTTACCTAGAACAGCTTGGAATTACTCCAGCTTTCCAAATATCTCCAATTAAGCCATCGGCCAGTTCAAAAGTTCTGGCAGATTCGTTAAATGTTTAAATTGTCGGTTTATGTTAAAATATATATTTTAAATGCACAAATTCCAAAATTAAAATTCCCAATTTTATAAAATTTTGAAACTTTTTATACGACACTTTATTAATATATATATATATATATATATATTACAAAAAATTCATAATTTATTAAACTCATTTATTATATTTAATAATTGTACTTTAAAATGACGTTTAACCGAAAAATTGGCGATTACCACCATCTGATTTCCGAAACATCTCAAATTTTTACTAAACTATATGTCCGTGATTTTTAAAACCATATTTTAACTCAGTAAATGAAGCCCAAAGCTTTTGTGAGTCATTCTTATGTCAAAAAAATCTCTACAAAATTTGGTGATTTATCGAATCCGTTTTTTATTTTCCCGAATTAACGCCATTAAACACCAATAAATTCGCCAAATATTCTCATAATTTCCAAAAATTACCAAATTTTGTACGATTCTTACTTTCTATAAGATCAGCCTATAAATTTTCATATGCTAGCAATACCCACACAAAAAAATTTGTTAAAACAAAGTTTACGGCCACCAATTTCAGTTTTCGGGTAGCATACCTCGCGTTTCTCGATCGGTTAAGCAGTTTCTAAGCTTCCTGTGTAACATTTGTAAAAAAAATGAATCCTAAAACCCGACCCATTTTTGTAACTCGATCCGTTTTCATATTCCACGTAATTTTGTTTAATGTTTAAGCAATAAAATGTATTGAGTTTCTATGTTTTGATCATACATGTTATCATATCTAGTGATTTATAATCTTATAACATGTTTTAGACAACCTTGTAAATTCATTTCCATATATTTGAAGCAACCCTCCATATCTCAAAGGTCTAAAACTAAGGTTTTTCTTAAGTTAATCAAAAACTTTTCGTGAATATACCTAGCACATCATATCCTAACCTTCTTATCATCCAAACTTCATTATATACATGCCTTAAGATAAGACATTGTGTTTTGGAGGGTTTAGATGTAAATGATAGCAAGTAAGAAGCTTTACATGTATTCTTAGTTTTGCCATAAGATGACTTTCTGGTAACTTTCTTGCCAACTTTTCTCCATCCTTGAGCTATCATTCTGGTCCATTCAAAGCTCCAAGATATACTTGGTATACTAAGGATCAAGTAGATTCAAATGGTGCATAAAACTGAGCTCCAGCGTAATGGGAATCACAAACACAAGTTTTAGAACATAACCCTCGACCCGCATCAAGACCCAAGGTTTAAGCCCAATTCTTGACACCATGGATGTTGGATTACTCTCTACCATATGATAGTACGCTGAAAATAATGAACGTAGGCGAAAACCGTGCGCGAAACGGAGTTATAACGAAGCGGGAATCGCGAAAACAAGTTTGGTGTTTGTTGCTGATTTAAAAGACGCGAAAATCTTGTTTTAAGGTCATCCCACATCGCCCCTATCACCATTTTGTGCTCCATTTCACACCTATAAATACCCTTGCTTGGTTTTTTATAGCTTGCAACTCCTAGTTTGAGTATAAACAAGTGGCATAACCAAATTTGGTGGCTCCACAAGCACAATACCCCTTTGGGTGTGGTGTGTAGTAGTTTTTATTTCCGCTTTCGACGAGGAGGTGCTGCCCTTCAAGCTCTTCTCATTTTGTAAAGTTCTTCTTCGAGGTAATCTTCCTTTCTTTGTTCTTTTTTTTTAATATTCATTTATTTAATGCTTTCTTAGTTTAATTAGTTTAGTTTAGATTCTTAGTTAAGGAGCATTAGGCTCATTAAGGTAGCCTAGTTTAGGCTCGCCTTTAGGCTTGTTGTAGCCTTGTAGAGGTTTGTTAGGCTCAACGAGTCTAACATATCATGTTCGTTCATTTAGCTATGCCTAGCATAACGTTTACTTTTTTTCTTGTAGCATTCGTTGTCTAGCTTAAATCATGCTTATCAATTGGATTTCTCCTTATTCTCGTGCGCTTTTCCACTAAGGACTAAAAACGCAAACACTGTGAGTGAATCCTTACAAATTCCCCTTTTTATTCATGTTTTGGGGTGTATCATGTGTCGGTTCATATATTTCGTTTATTCAAACACTTGTGCTATTACCATTATATGATCTAACGTGTGATGTAAATGTTATTTGTTGTATTGCGTGTTTACATTTTTGTCAGTTGCGTGCAATCATTCACATTAGGCCCATCAGTTCCTCGTTGGAGACGAGTTGAGCATCAGGTGCCTCATTAGATCGGCTCCGTTTGATTGAGCCTTGATCTCATTGTTCATAATCTGTCATGCTTGTGTGTACATTGATTGATAATATGTGGTTTGTAGTTAGATTTACATATGCGTTTACTCATATTTGGTTTATGCACATTTTATTTAAATTAATCAACATATTATTTCATTCAACTGTTTAAACAGGATTCACTCGCCAACCTTTGTTGACCCAAAAACCATTTTTACACATGATACAGGTGAACAGGTACGAAGAGAAGATTGGACATATGATGGACCTTAGTTAACAAGAAACGGATTAGTGCAATATACTTGTTATAAACATCGTCTTGTGTTTGTAATTGTTTATGTGAATATTTGTATTGTGAGACACTTGCTATGAATTAATGAATATTTAAAAAAAGTAATAGCAAGTAATAAGCTCTCGAGTTAACCCAATCATGCTCCGATCACCAATTCCGCTGCGGGTCGGGGTGTGACAGATTGGTATCAGAGCTATTAACTTTAGCGATATAGGATAGGTTATTAGACTCTTAGAACCTATACTTTAGTCAACTAGGACGTATGTGCTTATGTGATTTCATGTTTTGTTTGACTTATTATTTGCTATTGCTCACACATTTAAATTCCTTTCCCTTCACACACAAACGCATGCAAACACTCTATTTGTTACTTGATTATGTGATACGTGCAATGTGTTATAATTATGTCATGAGTCTACATATATGTTAGATATATACATATCACTCCACCTGAAATGTACCTTACGAAACTTATAAAACCCTTATTTATAAGTTCTCGATTTCCTTTAAATTTTCGAAAGTATTATACTCCATTTTCCAAATACTAATTTTTATGTTATTCAAACTTTTGTGATATATTTTTTTTTTCGTTTTCAAATCTCATCAAGGTGAGTTCTTGTGACGGGCATGTAGTAACTAGAAGGGTTCGAGTACCGGTAGTCAGGATGTCCTATCTAGGATTGGCATTCGTATAAATCCGAATTAACGGACCAGTTTGCCTACCTGGGGACATCTGACGAGAGTACGAAGGACCTATTAGGCCAAAGCATGCCACACCAAACGTCGTGTGAATTAACCGCACTTTGAGTTGTCACCGTGTCCACACCTGGAAGCACTCCGACTTTCATACGTTACATTCATATTTCTCGATTTTCTCCGGGTTTTTGTGTACGTTACCAAGCTACCACATGCAAACCATAAGAAAGCCCGGTAATCATGAGGGCCCACATGATTACTTAGGCGAAGTATGGCGGCATGCAAGGCCAATTACGAGCAAAGCCCAAGAACACTTTAAAAGTGTTGTATTATCATAAGTTATTGTTTTCAATTACACCCCAAAAGTTTTTATTTTATCATATGTTTATATTTTCGCATCTTCGTAGCGAATCCATAAAATATCTCACAATCTTGTTTGCGTAAATTCCTGTAGATGTCCTCTAGGCACCTTCGCGGAGGAAAAAGAATCAGAAACTCCGGTAAACGCATGGCTGGCTGTCGTGATTCCTAACATTGTGATCCAAGTCCAACAAGCTCTTGCTAACAACCAAGTCAATCAAGTCGAATCAAACGATGTAAATTCTCCCGCAACTACATCCAAGTGCTCCTATAAGCACTTCAAGTCTTGTGACCCCCCAAAATATGAGGGAACAGAAGGGGTCATTGCACTTCTTCGATGGTTTGAGAAATGGAAAGCACCTTCCTAATTGTGATTGCCCTATGATCGTAAGGTTCGTTATGCTATCGGTCGCCTCGTTGGAACAACTTTAACCTGGTGAAACGCTGAAAAGGGTCGAAGAGGGGCTGAGGCTGTTGTGGCCCTAACTTGGGAACAACTCAAGGAACTAATGACTAAATGGTTCTGTCCTAGGAGTGAGATCAAGAAGTTGGAGGACGAATTCTACCGCTTAAAGCAAAATGATGGAGACCATTAAGCGTTTCCTCGAGTAGAACCAAATGGTCCCAAATATGTTCACTCCTCCTTACCGTCTCATTGAACATTACATTAGGGGTCTTCCTTCTGGTATCCAGGATTCCGTGATGAGCACTGTACCCACAACATTGGAAGCTGCAATAGAATTAGCCACCAAACTCACCAAAAACCATATCCGAAATGGAGACTTTAAAAAGAAGGGCACAACTGAAAAGGTTTCATTGGAAGAGCCAAAGACAACCAAGATCGAAACATTCTCCCGTTCCTATACCAAACGAAAGCGTGACGGTAAAACTACGCTATTGCCTCGACTAACCCAACTTCACAAGCCGTACCACTCCAAGCCATCCCAATCACCCAAATGGCACCTAACCCAGCTTACCCAAACTAGAACCCTACACTGGTCCCCACCCTCAATGCAACACCTGCCACTATAACCACCAACTCACCGTACCCTGTCGTCTATGTGCCAATTGTGGGTGTTATGGCCATTTGAGTAACACGTGTCGCACTCCTCAAAACCAAGTTTCACCTTTTGCCCAAAACATGATCCAGCCCTACCAACCACCGCATTACCCCATGGTGCCATATGTTCGAGCTTGCTTTAATTGTGGTGATCCTACTCATTTCAGAAACACGTGCCCTAGGTTGGTTAACATCATCAACGCTCAAGCCCAAGCAAATCCAGTTAACCAAGCGCACCTAGTTAACCAAGCGAACCAGGCAAACCCAGCACCCCCACACGCAAGAGGGAGAGCCTACAACGTCAACGCAAACCCAGTTGAGGTCAACGACGGTGCGAACGAACAACCTAACTAGTCTTTCTCCCATCATGAAGACTCAAGACTCTGCTCCAGTTGTTAATTTTATTTTTATTCCCAATCCAAGCTTTAATATATTATATTTCTTGTCCTGACTATTCAAGTTTAACCGTTGTTTTCAATTTGGGTAATAATGTTTCAAGATTTCATTATTTCAAATTAATGCCATTAATGCAATTTATATCACACTATGCCAATTGTTTCATTACATGTCTCTATACATCGATTAAATTTCATGTCATCATACATCACGACAAACCCCGTCTCATCATTTAGGGAAGTTGGGTCGTGTCTCACTTTTTCATAGACTGACCACTTCCTCATAACACACGAGAGAGGTACCACCGTCATTTAGTCTTGCTTTCTTCGGATTCGAGACTCAAGCATGGGTTGTTGTGTTTATTTATGTTTGGTAGATTTTAGGATGAGTCACATAGAACTATCGTGACTTAATAACAAGGCCAATGAAAATTTGACAAGGACATGGTGGATACGCCGCAGGTACTTCCTATATATAAGTGTTCTTGTCAGGTGATCAAAAGCATTGTTAGACGGTTATGGGAAGTTCTATGTAAGTAGTGTCAATCTCAATTTGGATAACGATGTGGTTGATGATTTCGTTTTGTGAGGTAACTTTATCATTATGACGCTCTGATTTTCTCAAAACCCTTTATCATGAGACAATATCTGGTTAGCCATCTCCGTGTTACAATTCTTTTCACTTCTACACCTCAGGCATCAAAAAGTGATTCATGTAGCAGGGTATTCAACCCTTACTAGGAACGTTACCGCCTCAATCAAAATCCAAACTTTACACTCACCTAGTTATGTATATCCTGAGCATCATCGAGATTTTTATTACCTAGCATACTCGAGATCCAATCTATAAGAACCCTATTAACTAACCCTCAAGAATGGTTCCCTCCTAATTTTGGAACGAAATTCCTAAAAGTAGGGGAGACTATAACATCCGCCAAAAACAGGTATCCAGAAGTCCGACCCACTTTGAAATCCAGATCCTAACCTTTAAACCTCGACAATTTTCGTGACATAAATAACCGTTGAAAGATTTTACTCTTAAATTTAAATTCGTTTATCGATTTAAGTATTTATTAATTTAATTTAATTAATATCACAATTAAAATCATTAATAAAATCTGGTTCGTTTTGTTAGGTTTTAAAGTGAGTTTTAAGTTAATATGAGTTGGTAGCCAAGTTAGTTTGGATAGTAGAGTTAAGGGGTTTGATTTATAACATTTCAAAACTTTAAATTTAAAAAAAAATATAAAATAGTTGACCAGGGATTCGAAACCGGGTCTCGCCAACAAACGAAACACTTGAGCCACTCCACCACATCAAACCTTTGTTAAAATTTCCATTTCCAAAATCCTTAAACACTACAATCCCTTTTGAATTACCTTTACCACCTAAATGTTAAATAGCTGAACGGTTACCTCCTAATTTCGGGACGAAATTTCCAAAAGTAGGGGAGACTGTAACATTTGTAAAAAAATATGAATCCTGAAACCCGACCCGTTTTTGTAACTCGATCCGTTTTCATATTCCACGTAATTTTGTTTAATGTTTAAGCAATAAAATGCCTTGGATTCTATGTTTTGATCATACATGTTATCATATCTGGTGATTTATAGTCTTATAACATGTTTTAGACAACCTTGTAAATTCATTTCCATGTATTTTGAAGCAACCCTCGATATCTCTAAGGTCTAAACTAAGGTTTTCCTTAAGTTAATCAAAAACTTTGGAGACTTCGTGAACATACCTAGCACATCATATCCTAACCTTCTTATCATCCAAACTTCATTGTATACATGCCTTAAGATAAGACGTTGTGTTTTGGAGGGTTTAGATGTAAATGATAGCAAGTAAGAAGCTATACATGTATTCTTAGTTTTGTCATAAGATGACTTTCGGGTGACTTTCTTGCCAACTTTTATCCATCCTTGAGCTATCATTCTGGTCCATTCAAAGCTCCAAGATATACTTGGTATACTAAGGATCAAGTAGGTTCAAATGGTGCATAAAACTGAGCTCTAGCGTAATGGGAATCAAAAACACAAGTTTTAGAACATAACCCTCGACCCGCATCAAGACCCATGGTTTAAGCCCAATTCTTGACACCATGGATGTTGGTACTCTCTTCCATATGATAGTACTCCGAAAACATTGAACGTAGGCGAAAACCATGCGCGAAACGGAGTTATAACAAAGCGGGAATCGCGAAAACAAGTTTGGTGTTTGTTGCTGATGTGAAAGACGCGAAAATCTTGTTTTAAGGTCATCCCACATCGCCCCAATCACCATTTTGTGCTCCATTTCACACCTAAATACCCTTGCTTGGTTCTTTATAGCTTGCAACTCCTAATTTGAGTATAAACAAGTGGAATAACCAAATTTGGTGGCTCCACAAGCACAATACCTCTTTGGGTGTGGTGTGTAGTAGTTTTTATTTCCGCTTTCGACGAGGAGGTGCTGCCCTTCAAGCTCTTCTCATTTTGTAAAGTTCTTCTTCGAGGTAATCTTCCTTTCTTTGTTCTTTTTTTAATATTCATTTATTATTGCTTTCTTAGTTTAATTAGTTTAGTTTAGGTTCTTAGTTAAGGAGCATTAGGCTCGTTATGGTAGCCAAGTTTAGGCTCGCCTTTAGGCTTGTCGTAGCCTTGTAGAGGCTCGTTAGGCTCAACGAGTTTAACATATCATGCTCGTTCATTTAGCTATGCCTAGCATAACGTTTACTTTTTTTTCTTGCTACATTCGTTGTCTAGCTTAAATCACGCTTATCAATTGGATTTTCTACTTATTCTCGTGCGCTTTTCACTAAGGACTAAAAACGCAAACACTGTGAGTGAATCCTTACAAATTCCCTTTTTTATTCATGTTTTGGGGTGTATCATGTGTCGTTTCATATATTTCGTTTATTCAAACACTTGTGCTATTACCATTATATGATCTAACGTGTGATGTAAATGTTATTTGTTGTATTGTGTGTTTAAATTTTTGTCAGTTGCGTGCAATCATTCACATTAGGCCCATCAGTTCCTCGTTGGAGACGAGTTGAGCATCAGGTGCCTCATTAGATCGGCTCCGTTTGATTGAGCCTTGATCTCATTGTTCATAATTTGTGTGTACATTGATTGATAATATGTAGTTTGTTGTTAGATTTACATATGCGTTTACTCATATTTGGTTTATGCACATTTTATTTAAATTAATCAACATATTATTTCATTCAACTGTTTAAATGGGATTCACTCGCCAACCTTTGTTGACCCAATAACCATTTTTACACATGATACAGGTGAACAAGTACGAAGAGAAGATTGGACATAGGATGGGCCTTAGTTAACAAGAAACGGATTAGTGCAATATACTTGTCATAAATATCGTCTTGTGTTTGTAATTGTTTATGTGAATTATTTGTATTGTGAGACACTTGCTGTGAATTAATGAATATTTAAAACAAGTAATAGCAAGTCATAAGCTCTCGAGTTAACCCAATCATGCCCCGATCACCTATTCCGCTGCGGGTCGGTGTGTGACATCCTGGGCCTGAGTTAAGCTAGGGTTAGTACCTACACATCATATACAACACAAATATGCATTCAGCATCATCAATCAAGCTTATCATACCGGGCCCAGCTCTTCCAAGAATCAGTGGGCCAACCGCTGGACAAAACGAATAATCGGAGATAATGCAGGTCTTTGCCTCCCTCATGGGATTTGATAAGGTCTCTTCATTTAGTGATCTACTCTGAAACACAAGCAAGACCGCCACCCTTGTTGTCTTTCCCAGCCATGCATTAAATGCCGGAGAGTAGTCATGTCGTTGATCATCACATCGGAACAGTGAGTTGAGATGTAGGTTCTCTTTCCGATCTCCTTCCTTTTACCCGGTCACTTGCGTTGAGATACTAAATCAATGTCAGATTTGGTCCTATGGTAAGAGGAAGCCCAGACAAGGAGCCCCGCAATGGACCCTCGTCATCATATGCATCGATGGATTTTTATGGAGTGAAACAGAAATGTCGCAACTTCTCTGTCTGAGGAAGAAAGAAGAAGTGGTAATAGTGTTTACGAATGAGTGGCATTGAAAATGGTTTATAAGGCCATGTGTGGAGTAACACTACCACTCTGAGGTGTTGTTTGCTTTTTAAAAGGTAAAATGTTTGTAGTCTGCAGACCACATCTTTAGACATTTGTAGATAAGAAGTGGACTAAACCTCTGTAGTCTGCAAAGAGAAGGTTGTTTGTTTTTTTAACGTATGTATACTTCGAAAATAAACTTGAGGTGGTGTACGGACAGTGATAGCGGGGGTGGTGGTGGTGGTGTTGGACGGTGGTGGTGGACATGGACGGTGGTGGACGTGGATGGTGGTGGACGGTGGACGGTGGTGGGTTGTGGAAAGTGGTGGTGGTGGTGATGGAAGGTGGTGGTGGGTGGTGGACGTGATGGTGGACGGTGGTGGTGTTTAACCCTCTTCAGACCTTAGAAGATCTTAGAAGTGGTTGGGCCAAGTCTGCACCAAGAAGAGCTCACGCAGACCTTTTTTAATGAAACGTCTTTAGAAAAACAAATAGTCTGAGATGGCAATATCTGCGTGTGGTCTGCACAGCGCAAACAATAGATCATGCGCAGATCTTTTTAGAAAAACAAATACCACCTGAGTGTGATACATTACATAAACTTAAACGTTACACATAATTAACACTTAAAACTTAAAACATTACATAAACTTAAAACATAAAACCTAAAAAATTTAAACTTAAACATAGGTCGCAAGAATGCGCCACGCCGCTACATGGTTAAAGTCCTCATCGAAGTTGTGTTTGTAGTTTATACGATCCTTGAACTACATAATGAACTTCTCCAGCTAGTACACACTCTCCAGGGCCACAAAGCCCACAAGGCCTTCAGCAAAAAGAAACTGACATGAAATTCCTAAAGGCACAACTTATAGACCTAGAGAGAACAAAACAGCAAAAGGTCTCCACCTTTGTTGATTGGAGATCGCCATCGTCTCTATTTGTACGAACGTCCTTTAATCCTCTACCAGCATCCTCCGAGAGCTCGTTGTTAGGGTTTGGTACATTCAAGAACGTGGCATGGAATCTAGAAATTTGGTAATGCATGAACTTGAATTATGAATCTAATTGATTTACAATTTGGTCCGTGTCACCAACATAGGTTACAAATTACCAGTGTACCTGGTTCCAAAAGGTGGCCCGTCGAGTAGGAGATGTGGGTTCGAGTTGGACAACTACATAAGACAACGATAACGTGATCTCTTCCTCTTCGGTACACGGGTTTACCATAGTTTTTGAATGTGAAAGATGGAAAAGGTTTTATGAATGTGAATATAAAATGGAGAGAATTTTGTGGTTTGGTTGTGTAGTATGGATGATTTTAAATAGACAATGGAATAAAATATTTGAGTTGAATATATATTTTTTTAATTGACCAAACGGTCAAAATAAGTGCCAACGGTAAAAAATTACTTGATTAACGCGAATGTCAAGCGGGTTTGGGAGTTGGCCCAGCCAACTCGCCAAGCCAACTCGCATGGATAGCGGTGGTGTGCTGGTCCGGGTTACCACTTGTGGAAGGGTACCCGCAAGGTGCCCGGTCTCCCTAATAGCGATGTTATATAACAATTCATAACATTAACATCACATACTCAATCATTACTCATTTTTTTAATTTCTTAATTTAATAAATATAAAAAATAACATTTCATTAAATCAAAAAATATTACAATAAAATAAAAAACATTCAAAACCTTGTGATAACCACTAACCTCTCGTGTTAAAGTTCAGATTAAAACCAAATTGATTTTGGTACCATGAAACTGGGTTGATTCAAGAGGTTCATGAAACCGGTTTGATTGTCTAAAAAAGTCCGCAAACCATGTTCCATAGGCGGTTGGTCAGGTGGGAACTGGAACAAAGGGTTGGTTTGGAATGTGGTTTTAGTTTGGGTCTTACTCTGAATCGCCGCTTGGATGAGGAGGAAGAAACGCGGGATGTAGTGTTGCATTGTTCAGAGTAAAACCTTATTTCTTTAAATATATATATATATATATATATATATATAAAATATAGGGTAGGGTTCTAGAGCGAACACTAGTGTATTTGCGAACTGGGCAACTAATCCTGGCCGTTGATTTACACACATGTGTAAGGCCAGGATTAGTTCGCTCAATTCGCGAATACATTTGTGTTCACTCTTGAACCTAATCCTATATATATATACACATACATATACAAGAGAGTAAAGAAAATGAGAGATGTGATAGTGGTATGAAAATATAAAATGGTTGGTTTATATAGGTTATAAAAAGTAAAAAAATAAATAAATAAAATTAACGTGTTTGACCGTTCAACGGTAAAAAAAACAAAACAAAATTGAATTTCTTCTCGTTATGCACATCGCGGAGAACAAAATCACCAACCCATAGCGTCGAGTGGGGGCAGTGTTCCACCGCCTGGTCGCGCTCCACTACGCAAGCTCTAACATCAAATGGAGCCCGCGCCCTCGCCCATACACAAGGTGCAGTTTGTACCACATCTTACTCATATATTACATATTATAAATATTAATTTTGACTTAATAAATTAAACATAGATGTAGATGCTACTATACTCACAATTGTTTCTCGTGCTACAATTTATTTAACACTATCCACTCTTTAACACGGGCGACTTCCCATTATCAAATGTATCTTGCTTTCGTATTCTATATTGATGTTTATGATCCTTTCAAAACATTTCATTAAATTTAAAGTCTTCATGGTCTTGTGTAACTTTGATCACTATATCAAAATTAAAGATCAGCCCAATCCATAAACGCTAATAAAGTCAATGAAATCCCTTTTGTTTAGAACGTGCACTCGCTATTATTATTGAGTGCTCAAAGCGACTAATAAAATTAGGGCGAAAAAACATACTAAGTAGCAACTATCAACGATCAAAACTTGAAAAAGATCAAGTGAATCACGTGACGTAAACGTAGACAAACTCGAATTTATACCGACTAGAGGGGTGGCATACAACCATTAAGCATACAACAACCAAAAATGAGAGATCCTACATAAAACGTTTTTTTATTTTCTTCGCATCTTATACATTTTTGAACTCTACTTATCTTTAGATTGAAGATAACTAAATTAAAACTATAAAGAAGGTTACTACAATCATTATCATCATTAGTATCGCTAGTATCACTAAAGAAGTACCCCGAAGAGTAAATGTAATTTGTGTCCCTGAGGTAAGTAGCCGGTGTCAGCTCGCGTCCCCCAAATGAAAATTTCGCTGCCTAAGTCCCTGTTGTTTGAAATTCGGTATTCTCTGAGTTCCTCGGTTAAGAATCCGTTAGTTTGATCATTAAGTCAAAAGTATTTTGGTAATTTCACCATATTAAAATTAAAAAAACAAACTCTAATTACTAATCTTCATCATCGTTATATCTCATAATCTGCAGCCGCATCGAATATCTTCATCTTCATCATACTTCAAACAACAATCTTCAGTTCATCATATTTCAAAATAGTAATCTACATCCCTTCATCCCCATCTTGTTCTTAATCTTCATCCATTCAAACTAGAAGTTCACCATTATCATGCTTATACAACAGATAACCCAAATCTCTCTATCTTTCTCTTAAACTCTACTTTCTCTCTATACAAAGCACAATGAACACAGATCAATATCCTCTTCAATTATTTTTCTAATTCTGCAGGATGGCGACTGAAAGTTGGGGGTTCCATTGGTGGTGGTGGTTGTGCCGAAGAAATGTGGTTTTTAAGAGGAGATAGCGAAATCTGTGATAGTCCGCCAATGGTTTTCAGATTTACAAAAGGGGAGAGCCGACCATAAGATATGCAAAATGAGATGGTCCATGATTGTTTTTCAGTTTTGTAGTTTTCAATGCTTGATAAAGTCAGCAATTATTATGGAAGTTTAGGGTCAGGGTTTGGTTTGTGATTGAGTTTGATCTGAGACAAGGTTTGATTTGAGTATTCGCGGATTTAAAAGGATTTTGTTTTGAGATGAGATGAAGATATCTTGATAATGTTTGCAAAAACCCACAAAAAAAATATCAAATTTTCGGACTAAAGATGTGCATTGATCTCCCAAGCCGTGACGAATTTTGAAATTCTGTTTGGTGGTTTTGTTCATCTCGAAAAGTTACACAATTTGCACCCAAGAACCGCTTGATTTCATTAAGAATTTAAGGAGATATGGTGTCTTAAAGTTCTAGAGTTTATAAAAAAACCGATTATTATTATTATTATTATTATTATTATTATTATTATTATTGTTGTTGTTGTTGTTGTTGTTGTTATTGTTGTTTCATCTAGATTTGGATTTGAAACTAGTTATGAAAAAAAATATGTTAAGGGGTTCAAATAATAAAAGAGTTATAAACTATATGGACGTAGACTAATATGAAAAAAAGGGTAAAATAGTCATTTCAGTAATATAAACTAACAGAGTTAGCTGTAGGGACTTAGAGTGTAGTGAATTTCAAATAATAAAGACTCATGTAGCGAAATTTTCAATTAGGGGACGCGAGCTGACACCGGGTACTTATCTCAGGGACACAAATTTCACTTTCCTCTGCCCTAAACCCATGTAATTTGAATCCCCAAAATGAAAGGTATCCTGATGGGCTTAAGAAGCCAAGATCAACTAAAACAAAGTAAGAACTTAGTTTTACGATTATATACCCACTTTATTGAACAATAAGATTCAAGAATTTGAATATTATACATATAAACAACCTGTAACTTCTTTTCTCTTTAACTCTACAGCTATAATACATATTAGAAATATAATTTTAATAAGATAGCTATACAGATGCAAGGAATCAAGGATTTCTCATTGTAAAAATCTTTGGATTTTGGGTTGTTAGGCTAATTGGGGAAACAAATTTTGAATCCACCAATATCAGAAGGGTCCTTTTGGCTGAAGTTAGTTCATTAGGATTACCTGAGAGTGCCTATCCTATGTAAATCAAGTCTTACACTTGAAGAACCAAAGCTCCAACTACCGAAGATGACTACCTGACCCAAAGTGACCCTTGCAGCAACAATGGTTGTGAAAATCTAACCAAAATTTTGGATTAGGCCTCATAAGAGGAAATCCTACTAACACATGCTTCATATACAATTAACAAAAATGGATGCCAACCTATAATCATGTTAATATAATAACTCTTTCACACTTAAAAAGATATGAAATATATGCATTTATCCATTTAATTTGAGTTTTTTTTCTTTACACCTATACATGGATTTTATGGTAAACAAAATTGAACAATAAGACAATGCCATAATCAAGGACGAACCATAATCCAAAAAACAAAAAAAAGCACAATTAGTCAATGCCATAATCAAACATAAACCATAACTAAATTGCCAAAAACCTATCAGTTTTTTAACATTGCATATGGAAAATTATATGCAAAACAAATGTAATGGTTCATTACCGACTATTTCAAATTCTTTGTTCAAATAACCAACACTTGTTTTGGGGAGTGAATCTGCCACCAACTTGTGTAATTGGAAGAGTTGAAGCGAAGGTCATAATGCAGTAAGTATGCTTGACTTACAGATCTTTGCACATGCGAATGAAATATAGTGGTTGGGACATGATTCGCTACGTAGGAACATTAATGGAAGGCTACACCACCCCCTTACTTGATCCACCATGGTTCTCATGGATTAAACCATGGCAACCATGGTTCTCTTTTCCTTTTTCCAAGATTTTCTTTCCTTTTTTTTTCAGACAAGAATAAATTATAATAAATAAGAGGACAAGGGTTTGGGTCATGACCACACCCTCAGGGTAGTAGTTTTAGATGGTGGATTAGAAATGAGTGACATGGCGCTGACATGGAGGATCATGGTGGTCACGAGGATCATGACCACACCCTATAGTTTTGTGATTACCATATACATTCTATAAATAGTGTTTTGTAATTCATCATCAAACACGTACCAATTAACCTTTTAGCAAGTTATGGGGTCATTCAAACTCTCACTTGCACTTATTTATTTCCCAACTCTTGCCATGATCCACAGCACCCATGCCCAAAACTCCCAACATTACTTGAATGCTCACAATGCTGCCCGAGCCCAAGTCGGCGTTGGAAACATGGTATGGAATGCCACCGTTGCTGCCTATGCTCAGAACTATGCTAACCAAAGGATAGCAGACTGCAACCTCATTCAGTCTGGTGGACCTTATGGTGAGAACCTTGCCAAGGGCAGTGCTACTTTCACTGGTACTGCAGCTGTTAATCTATGGGTACCCGAGAAAACTTACTATGATTACACGACAAATACTTGTGCTAGCGGACATGAGTGTGAACACTATACTCAAGTCGTGTGGAGTAATTTGGATCAACTTGGGTGTGCTAGGGTTTAGTGCACTAATAGTTGGTGGTTCGTTATTATCCTCGTGGAAACCTCAGTGGCTCAGTGGCTAGTCTCCTACTAGTAAATATTTGTGTATCATGAATAATCATTGCATTCTGATTGCATGTACTCTTAAGTGATAAAGGAAAAAATGTGTTTGAAACATTGATTTTGTTGCATGTTATAATAGATGTCATCATCATATCATAAGAAATCTTGCGATATACTATTATTAACTCATAAGATTGAATCATACGAGCTTGAAGCCTTGAACCAACCATCCAATAAATAACTTCTCGACTTTATCTTACAACTTTGGATCACTTGAAAATATACATCACATATAATAAGCAAATGGTAGTGAAATATGCAAGTGTTGCACTATGTAGCAGTACCCAAAAATATGTGGAAAAGGTTTTAAAATGTATATGAAAAAGATACTTAAGGGTTAGACCTGGTTCAATGCTGACATCCATTCGATGTTTGGTTTGAAGGGTTTAGTGTGTGATCTCATTTATACGATTTTACTAATATTTAAGAAAGACAACATTTCATTTCTTTTATGCAGAGGTCAATTCAGTGGCTTGGTCACTTCTATCCAGGTTGCAATTAGACGTAAGTGTCAGTTCAGAGGGTTACCATGGTTCACGAAACGTTGGACATTAGTTGCGAATGCGACTATGGCACATGTCATTGAACAAACAAATGCATCTCTTCGAATGGTGGTTAGAGACGATTTTAATAGCCACAAAACCATGAGAAAAACTTCCATTTGAAAATAGAAAAAACGCTCCTATTCATCACATATATACAGAAAAGTCACTAATACGTAATATATGTGAATTAAATTCTTAAAAGAGAAAAAAAATGAAACATGTGTTAAAAAGAAAAGTATATTGCAGAAAACGTCCTTTACGTTTGTAAAAAATTATATGTTTCGTCCTTTATCTTTAAAACTTGCCGAATACATCCTTTACATGTATTTTTTATTGCTGATTTAATCATTTATCACTAACTTAGTTTGTTTTAACAGTTGAATCCCCCCACATTGCAAACATGTGAGGGTATATTTGTTAATTCCTCTTCAACACCATACTAAAACCCACAACATCGTTCAACCAACCCCCCCCCCCCCCCACGATGTTTTAAAACCCTTAACCCACACCATCATCAATCCATTTTCCGATCATCATCCCAATCGACTCCGCTCACTCCCCACCCTACTCCAATCACTCCCCAAACGGCGACAAACAAAGGAGGTGGATTTCACATTTGAATTGAAGAAGATGGATGATCGGGGGTTGAATGGTTGTTGATGGATTTATAAGAATGGTGTGAAGTTCATCATACATATTGTGTTTTACACTTTTACCAAGTATGGAAGTTCAGTGTTAAGAGTCAAATAGTCAACGACTGATTTGTTCTGTTAACCAATTTTGTAAACTGGGCAAATATGAAAATCAAAATCAAGGTTTTAACCTCCATACCGCCCCTGAGAGAACATAGTAAAACAGATATCGTTTTCTACTTATCTGACAACACAAACGTTAACCAAACACCATTTTATCTCAACTGTACATTTATGTAAAGGTGAAAGTGGGAGACAAAAATGCTTCCAAATTGCCTTTTCGTGGCAAATTCAATACAATAACTTGAAAACGAGTATGCTTGACTAAAATTTTATCCTAACGAGTCGAAGTGGCTCAAATTTTAAAACATACCCAAAGAACAAAAGAAGTCAAGCATTTACAATGAGTTGAAAGTCACCAAAATTGTTACTCAAATATTTTCAACCATCTAAATCGATTTATTCAAACAGTTAATTCTAGTAACTACTTTAATAATTAAAAAATAGATAAAAGAAATATTGGCAGCTGAACCACGTAGAAAAAATAAATCATGTTAACAGTTAACATGTTCCGGACCCATCCATTTTACAATCTCTAGAAATAAATATAAAATGAAAAAGAATATATATATTTTTTGACCAGTCACCCAACCTGTCCATTGTGTCACTGTAGTTACAAGCTACATACTAGAGATGACGTGGAAAAAGGGGAATCCAACTTGGGCTTGATTCTATAAAGGAGTTTTAACTCCTAGGAAGCTGGTTAAGCAGCCCTAAGTGATAAATAAAAACTTGCAATTGCACAAGTAACAATTGTCTAACTCTAATATGAAGAGAGTGCCAATAGACAGTACCGAAAAGCCTTGAATCCACGTTTCACATACGCGATAACCGTTCTGAGTTACAAGAGGATAACACCATCAACCTTGGGTAGCCCATGATGGCAAAGGTGCATTAATGACGATAGTAGAACCCGTCACAGGATGCTCAAAAGACAAACGCTCAGCATGAAGTTGATGACCATCATAAACTCTCCCATTCCACTCATAAACACCCTCATATTTCACATCTCCTTTTACAGAAATCCCAAGATATTGACAATGCAACCGAATTTGATGTGTCCTTCCACTTCTAGGATACGCCCTCACCAAAACCGCAACTTTATTTCCCACAAGTTCAACCGATGATTTCTCTTCAACCAAAATATTTATTTCGCTCGACTCTTGGTTACATTGGTCCCCGTTGATTGATAATACTTCAAATAAAGTTTCCATGTCTCTAACGGAAGATCCACCTGGTAACATCCTGCCCACATCTTTTGCAGCATACACCCGCCAAGCTCCAAACTTTGACCGACCATGACCTGATTTAATAGTCATCTTTTTCCATTTTGGAGCCTGCCCAACACAACTAGCAATGTATGTTTTTCTCACATTGTGATCTGTGAAAGCCTTAACAAGTTTTGCAGCCACTTTATGTGATTTTGTGACTAATATCACACCACTTGTATCGCGATCAAGTCTATTTGCAAGATGGAACTCCGTCTTCTTGGTACCTATATAAAAAGACATGATTACCAAAAAAAATTGTTTTCAATGGTGTACAGTAGCTCAAACTGCAAGTAAAAGGAATGTAAAAAGAATCCCCCCCCCCATGTTATAATGTTACAAGCAGTCATATATCACCTCGTTGAGGGTTAATTGGTTATATAGGTAACCATGTATCTTCTTATTTTATAAAACAAGGACCCTTAAATAATGATTTCGAAAGAACGGTCGCTAAAATGAGAACTGACACACAATATCCTTGGCATTTTTCACATCCTAGATGCAACCCATTCATGTTCAATCTTCAAGGACGGAGCATGCATTGAAGCGCATACATTATATGCATAAGAAAACAAAGCATCATCTAGTACCCCCTCTATGGCAAGAACCAGTGTCCATTCTTGATCTTAGGGATTTAGAATTACAAATAAACAAACATACCAAGTAAAGTCCCCATTGTAAGGTGGGGTCTGAAGAGCGTGAGCTCACCGAAGGCAAACTAGCAGTAGAAGAGAAAAATAAGAAGGAAAGACAGAAAACCGTCATGATACAAACACCTACACAGTAAGTATATGAATCTGGACAAGCCAAGACAAATCCATACACCTCCGTTAAAATCTGTATCCTACGTCTCCGTAAAACTAGTATATTTCGGGATTCAAATATACTAGTTTTAAATGTTTATATTGTTCAATGCTAAATGGTTATCAGGCTAATTGAGCCGGGGATTCTATCATTCAGATATACATATACTAAACCATAACCTGTCATCGGGTATGGCATTGTTATAAAGTGATTAACCTAATTGAGCCTTTTTAACTCTAATCTCAAATCCCAGGATTAAAATCAAGCATCTAAAACAATGCCTAACAATATTGATTTCACTAAAAGAGAATATCAAAAACTATGACTATAACTGTACCCAATAACCTTACCTCTATTTCTAGAGATAGAGATGCTGCTTGAAAACAAACCACACTAAAAATATAGGAATTGAAAGCAACTAATAACAAAGGAAGGGGTGTAAAAACAGAAACATATATACCATCAGAAAACAACGTAGGACTACAAGTCCAAATCCGCATGTTTTGATACAGCTAACTATAATATATTAACCAAATCATAATCAATGTGACCAATTTCAAAACAGTCAAAAGGCAAAATAAATGTTCACCTGATCCACAAACACAATCGTTGACCAGACTCTGAACAGAACTCAAAATCGTCTCACAATAAACCCCCTGGGGTTTGTTCAAAGCAATGAGCCACTCATCCTCGTGAAGCACATCACTTCTAGACAGAGAAAAGAGGCTCGATTTAGAAGAAGCAGACATGGCTCTGTTCAGCTCTATGTCCTTCGATATGAGCGGTAATGGTGGGGAAAGTGGCACCGGATACTTATCCAGAGAATCGCAGTGGTGGTGGGCCGCCATGAATGGAGACCGGTAGACGGTGGTTGATGGTGGTGAGATTGACGGAATTGAGGGCAGGGAGCAGACGGGCATTACGGTCACAGGATGGATTCCACAATTTTGGTTTGGAAGGTTTATTATTTATTTTATTATTTTACTAGGTTAAATATAATTTTATATAATAAATATAAAAAGAATATATTTTTTTTTAAAAACTCATATATTACACGTGTTTAATAAAATATAATGTCACATTCTAACACATACAGTGATCAAGATTTATCCTTAAAAATTAAACTTTAATGTACTATTTACTTATTATAACATTAGCTTACGAACCTGTGTTTTACACGAGGGAAATATAAAAAAATTTAGATTGACTATATTTTATTTAGAGGTGTTAAAAATCCATGTATTACACATATGAATATCGAAAAAATATAAATAATAAACTTCTATGTAATCTTTATTACCTGGTTAAACATTGTAAGAATGTTATAATCTTATACATTTATAACTCATGAATTTTATCACACAGGTTAAGGAAATATAAACTATAATCTTATAAAAATGTGTAATACCATTAATATATGTAATAATATTATAATCTTATCATACGCTTCAACATGTGTATTATTGATAGATATATCATTTTTTTCATAAATTATAATATACTTCAATTTTTTGTGTGATAAATTCAATCGTTTTTGTAAGGTTTATGTGAATGTGGTATACTTATAAATTAAAATTATAATATTATTTGTATTAGTATATAACGTCTTTATTACAATAATTATTTTATAATATTAGGAAATTGAGAGAATTAATAATAATTAATAATAATAAGATAAGGATCAAAAATATTTTTAAATAAAATATAAGTAAATATGTTAGGTTGAAGGAGAGACTGTGATGTGACATTAATTAGAATCCTTTATTAGAAGCAAGATTATAAACCTGTAGATTACTCGGGTTGAATATCGAAAAAGATGTAAATTAGAAATTAGTATATATATTTTATCAGTGAAATGACTTAATAAGTAAAATAGTGAATAAAAATGAAAAGTTATTTTTCTAACTATGCAAATATAATTTTATAAGTTTTTACCTTCTTCTCGATTCACTATAAGCCATCTTATTATTCACGATTGGAAAACTGTAATGTTGATCATTTCTGTTTAATCATAATGGAAAACATGAATGAAATACCTGTGATGGCAAACAGGCCAGCAGAGAATTCTGTCAGAGACGTAGCCATGGAGTTCAACATCTTTGTCAATGTGATCTGGTTCCTCCTTAAGGTGTAAGACTATGGTGGTGATAACCGAACTAGGGATGAATTCGGTTTTAGTGATGGAGAGAGAGGTGGGTGGAAAACTTTTATGATAATGATGTTATTGTGAATGTCTAACCCTAAATCTCTCTAATCATCTCTTTATATATACACCCAGAAGGAAACCATAATTAGTTAATAAGGGTAATATGGTCCATCAACAATTACCAACTAATAGATAATAGGATCAATATTATTTTGATCTAATATAATATAAATGATTATAATGGCTACATGATTAAATATTATAAATATAATATATTTAATCTTACATTCTTCCACTTAGCTGAGTAATCATTTATTATGAGTATTAGATTAGTCTGATAAGAGTTAATACTCATTTTAGCTTTAAACCAAGAACCGTAGCAGAGAAATACAGCCGTTGAATCATCATTCGACTCAGGACCCCCATTAGTCATACTACAGCCTCAATTTAAAACCTAACAGTTATGATTAAAATACGCAAGTAAGCCCTTTAACGTTTGATTTGTATTATTATTTGTCTATATGTCATTATACCGGTAGAACATATGTTAGAGACATAAAAAATCAAACTGATGAGGAAATTAATAATTAATCATTCATAGTACGATATGCAGTTGTACATAGTCATCAATAAACCCGTCATTATTATAAGCGCTTACATAATAATTATGGGTGTTAGATTTTCAGTTATAGGATCCTTAAGCATATCATGAATGCATTCGATACAAAGATTTAGTTTCCTCAATTCATTCATAAACGAATAATTAATTTTGTATCGAAATTTAATGCAACACCTCTCGAACTGTTACTGTCCAAGGAGACATGGTAGTTGTCTTTATCACAATAAGTCTTCAATATATAATTTATATGGAGTTAATAAACTTATGAGTCCACTGATAAATTTTTAACAACATTTAGTGACTTTTGCTTTGTGATCACCAACATATTATGTCTTTATATCTTAGGTTGTTGTTATCAGTTCATTATGACTCCTCCATGAGATAGGTTTTGTCTGCTGACATAAGGATATGGCCGGAAATTACATTTTGTTATCTTTGAATATTACAAAGTTAGAGTAATCAACCGGTTTGAGTTCTCACTTCTTCTTTAAATTATGGTCTCTCATTTCCTTTATAGATATTTTAATACTCCATAAGATGCTTCACATTAATCTAGATATATCTAGTGTGTTGTAACGTGAGTAATATCTAAACGAGTATAGACTTAAACTACATAAGGCTTCTAATTAATGAAGCGTAAGGAAATAATCTCATTTACCCTATTATCCTCTAAAGGATAGTAGTATTGTTTGTTACATATGTAAGGACCCATTTAAAGTTAAACTTATGAAACGAAAATAATGTCTCATTAGGTCTATCTCGGTATGTTATGATATCTATTACATAAGAGATATCTTTGAGATCTATTATATCAAAGTTTTTTTTAACAATGCTTTAACTTATGTAACATATACTTATCAAAAGAATGTCATCTTTATATAGACAAATTTAATTTAGTTGCTCCCACTCATCTTGAGGTAGGTACATTAATCCACTTAGTTTTTGATGAAAATAATTGTGTTAAGATTTTATTGCATTATGATGTTTGCATTAACCCATACATAGATTTTATCGGCTTATAGATAAACTGTTCTTTAACCTTAAGTTTAGAACTTTCAGGTTGTTTTATGAACATGTAAATATGTCAGCCAGTTGTTAGGAAAGTTGTTTTAATGTTCAGCTAATGTAGCTCTAAATTGTTATAAGCTACCAGAACAGTGATAATCCTCAAAGAACCTTTTGTAATATAGGTAAGAAGATTCTTTGATAAATTATCTCTTCCTGAGTTTAACCTTTGATAATTAATCATGCTTTTTGGTGTCTTAATGTTTATATTAGGATTTGGTTTGGTTATTAACACTCTTAGGTAAATCAATCAAATCTCATACGTTATTCGAACACATCAAATCAGTTTTACTAGAAAACAGTTTGATTACATTGAGAAGATTGATTGACGCTCATGGTTTAATTAGAAGAGATAGGATTAGTAAAATTTTCCAAAATCCACTTCAACATTAGTTAGGGAGGTTATGTAATCATCAAAGTTTGTAGGTTTTAAACCTAGATGACCTCCTGAGTTAATTATTGGGTTTATTAGAAGTTTCAATTTTGCAGATTAGCTCTTGGTTAGGTTGCTATCTTTTTCAGGATTCTAAGGGTGTAAGAGTTGGTGCAGTATGATGTACAAAAGGTGTAAACGGAGTTAAATTCGGAGTAAAATTTAGTGACTCTCTTCCCCCCGCCTCTTGTATTCCTTGCAAGTCATGATAAAGACTTTACTGCTACCACTGACCTTAGAAGTCTTTAGGAATTCAACATGCTTAGGGTCAATATTTAACGACCAACATATTCTAATAGAGAAACGAATTAATGACGTTAGTCGCTGTAGTTTCTCTTGTTGAGGATTATATTACTTTAGGTAAGAAATCTAAGTGTGCCCACAATTAAGCAACAATGAAACTTTTGTAAGAGTAGCATTAGATTTTAAGGAGACAAGTTTTGATGAAACGTGCCGAAATGGAGCAGTGTCTTGTACAAGAGGTGTAAATTGAAGTAATTTGAAGTTTTCACTCCCCCACCTCTTGCAACTTTTGCAAGTTATAATTAGGACACTTAATGCTCCCACTAATCTTTGATATCTCTAAAATTGCTACAAGAGAAATTTCAATGAGGTACGTGAAGTGGGAACCTATCATATATATGTTAGACTTTACTTGATTTCCTTAATGTCTAGATGTCATAAGAAACTTAAGGACATATTTAATAGAAATCATATTACGTATATATGAATAGATTTATTTAAGACTATGGGCCATATGAGACAAATTTAGATACAAGTGGATAATCTTTAAATGATAAATGAATTGTGTCTGAATATTCCATTTTGAATAAGTTTCACGAATGGCAATGAAATATAACTTATAGTGAAACCATACTTATTCCTTAAGCCAAATAATATTCTAGGGCTTTTAATATTATGATTTAAAATCACTTAGAATGAGATTAGATGAAAAATCATCCTCACTAACCATGTCATGATTTCTCATGAATTACGTTACAATGGATGAAATTTATAGATCTCATTTCCTTTTGTCAAATTCTCATTTTCATGATAACAAAAGTTGTGAAAGTGTAAGGTATCATCTAGCTTCATCTTATTAATATTTCTATTCAGATAGTGGGAACAAATAATATGAGAGTTTAAGGTAAATGTGACTTTATGTTGACTATGCAAACCTCACAACTGTCATAATATAGCTTTAATATTGTACTAAATTCTGATTAATCTCCAGACTATGTAATGTATCATAAAGCGTAATTAGAAGACAACTTTTCATGGTTCTTATACCTAACATTTAATTTTGTCACTAACTCTCATGTTAGTTATTTGTTGAATTCTAGTCAGGAAACATTTAGAATTAGAGTCAACTTATCAGGTGTTAATTGGAATATTAAATAATTATCAGACTTAAAGATCATTAAAAGGCGACTACCTATTTATCCAACTGTTCTTTTGAATTATGGATAATCTCTTTGCTTATGCCTAATGGCATAATTAGGCAGTGAGTTTCTCCCTTGAAGAACCTTAGAGTTGGAATTACTAGTATTTTGTCTATGAACCTTAGAAGTATCCTCTTTTAGGTTTTAGTGGTAGTGAAGTGAATTACATCTTATTTTTCAGTTTTAGGCATTTCTTTTCATGTGCGTATGTTGCTGATCAACACACTCATTTTCCTTTGGTACTTTTGAGTGTTATAGTTGATTTATAACGCATCAAATTGTACTAGTGGAAAAAGTTAGTAGTAATGCACTGGAAAAATGTACTTATTTCCATGCGTAAGCCTTTATCTTATGGGTCATGGTATTGTACATTATGATTTATTCACGGATACCATTTAACCTTTATAGTTTAGAATTTGAAATGAAGACATGCACCTTAGGAGTTCCTCTGATTATTCCATAAAAATTTGATTAGTCTTAGGAAAAACATAGTCTGGAATAACTTTAGTGATAGCAGTTATGTTAAATGAGTTCTTGATTATCATAAGAGACATCATGTTCGACTTATCCTATTCATCATACTTATCTTTGCTTCTGTAGCACTTTTTATCAGAAGAGAGCAAAAGGATTATCGTGTCTTAACGGATAATCAAGGATTTAATTCAAGAGCTAATTTTATAGAAACTTTAAGTAAAGCAAAACATATTAGGTTTAGGAATTAGAGTGGATGAGATACTGATATATAGAAGAAAGTTATAGTGAGTAATGTTATGGGGTGTTAAAGATAAGGCAAACAAAATATGATCACAAGATTAATGAAGGATCACTAATGTGAGATCATTATTTGAAGAAGTTGTGATATGTCTATTACTTACATCAAAATAATAGACTTAGTTGAAAATTCTACTTAAATGAAGACAAGTCAGCTTTGGCAAGAAGTGTAATCATCTAAGTATGTGTGCAAAGTAATTGTGACATATCAGCTTTGGCAAAAAATGAGACAATCACTTTAATTATGCACTTATTAAGTATGCTAGACATGAATGAATTCGATCAGCTTTGGCCAGAAATAAAACATTCATGTTTATAATGCATAATTAACATAGCTTTTATAATACTTGAACAATAAAAAGATGCATTAAATCACCTTTGGGCAGAAGTGATACATCAGAAGCTCATTCAAGTTAAGCTATCTGGTTTTGTAAAACGTTATTTGATTACGTTTAATTAAGTATTTACAAAACCATTTATTTAATGGCAAACCCCTTATTAGCACGGGGTTCGGGGCGGAGCCCTGGCTGAAATTTAGTTCACAATAATAGCCTAATGTAATAATGAGATTTCGAATAAAATATTAGATTTCGGATGAAACTCGAATTAGTCCGAGATAGGCATCTCGGATGAGTTTCGAATTAGTCCGAGATGGGCATCTCGGATGAGTTCGAGATGAGCATCTCAGATGAGACTCACATTTGTCCGAGATGGTTGTCTCGTGATGAGACTCGAATTAGTCCGAGATGGTCGTCTCGGATGGACTCGAATTAGTCGAGTGTCGTCTCGGATGAGACTCGAATTAGTCTGAGATGGTCGTCTCGGAGGAGACTCGAATTAGTCCGAGATGGTCATCTCGGATGAGACTCTGATTATTCAGAGATGGGATGGATCTTTGATGAGACAGACTTGAATTAGTTCAAGATGTTCATCTCGGATGAGACTCGAATTAATCCGAGATGGGCATCTCGGATGAGTTTCGAATTAGTCCGGGATGGGCATCTCGGATGAGTCTCGGATGAGTTCAAGATGAGCATCTCGGATGAGACTCAAATTAGTCCGAGATGGTCGTCTCGGATGAGACTCGAATTAGTCCGACATGGTCGTCTCGGATGAGACTCGAATTAGTCTGAGATGGTGGTCTCGGAGGAGACTCGAATTAGTCCGAGATGGTGGTCTCGGATGAGACTATGATTATTCCGAGATGGGATGGATCTTTGATGAGACAGACTTGAATTAGTTCGAGATGTTCATCCCGGATGAGACTCGAATTAGTCCGAGATGGGCATCTCGGATGAGACTCGAATTAGTCCGAGATGAGGTATCTCGAATGGGTCTCGGATTCATCTGAAACTTATCCTCCAAGATTTCGAAATCTCTAATCATGGCAGTTAGTTGTGATAAGTTTGAAATTCAAAAATTAAGGGATTATGGGATAATTTGTTTCCTATTTTAGTGCTGATTAGATTTATCTCATTAATTCGAAAATTATATCTATTTATAATAATAACAGATTTCAAATAACTTTAAGTAGATAAAATAGATCAAAATAGAAATAACACCCAATAATCCAAATTTTATTCCAAAATATAGGAATTTCTTTGAATTTCATAAGAATGTAATGATGAACCCTAAAAAATTAAAACCAAATTCCGGAATACAAAAATTGAACTTTAATATATTATGTAGATTTCGTAATAGTGGTATTTCGAATGTGATTAAACATCCGTTTAAATAATAAAATCCGAATATTTTAACTCACAAGTTATGTGATTTTGGAAAAGTAATCAAGTTCCAAAAATTATATTTTCCAGATTTCAATCCCAGAATAATGGATTTAAACAGAACTGATTTATCAACATATGCTCTGATATCACATGTTGATCAATCCTGTTTAATCATAATGAAAAACATGAATGAAATACCTGTGATGGCAGACGTGCCAGCAGAGAATCCAGTCTGAGACGTAGCCATGGAGTTCGACATCTTTGTCAGTGTGATCTGGTTCCTCCTTAGGGTGTAAGATTATGATAGTGATAACCGAACTAGGGATGAATTCGGTTTTGGTTATGGAGAGAGAGGTGGGTGGAAAACTTTTATGATAATGATGTTATTGTGAATGTCTAACCCTAAATTTCTCTAATCATCTCCTTATATATACACCCAGAAGGAAACCCTAATTAGTTAATAAGGTTAATATGATCAATCAACAATTACCAACTAATATGTAATAGGATCAATATTATTTTGATATAATATAATATAAATGTTTATAATGGCTACATGATTAAGTATTATAAATATAATGTATTTAATCTTACAAGTAACACTAAAAATTAAATTGTAAGCTATGAGATTGCGGCAAATAAACTATAATAAAATTGTACTATTTACGTTGATGATAAACACATACTCTTACTATCCTAATATAACAAATTATTACACATCTAAAAACCCATAGTATAAATAAAATATACATTAAAAATAGGACTAAAGTGTTTAAACCAATAATAAACGTATTAAAAATAGGATTAAAGTTTTTAAGTAATAATAAACAAAATTATAGTTCCTTTTGTTGATCACTTAAATAATAGTTCCTTTTGTTAATTACTATATATATATATATATATCCTTTTCTTGATCACTTTATAATATAAACTGGGTATATAATATGAATTAGACTAAATTAAATAATAATAGTGTGTCACCTATTTTATTTATGGAAATTAACTTCATGTTTATCTGTTTTATTAATGTTAGAGATTTACGAATAAATATTTTAGATTTTCGATCATTGGTTATTAGAGTTCGTTGTAAATTTAAAAACTTTGGTATTCTAATTTTTGTGATTTGTTATATTAATTCGAGATTCAATACACAATGTCTAATAATAAATCAAATATATCTTAATAAAAAATAAATATAAGAAGATATTTATTTAATTTAATATTAAATATTGGAAATAGTATGTTATTATAAGTTTATATTTTTTAATTCATATTTATTTATATGTTATTATTTGTTTAATAACATTAAATTAGATAGTAATAATATTATTCCTGAATTAAAGGAAGAAAATGTCACATGGCATTAATTCTAGTCTTTTATTATAAGTTAGATTTACTTTGTTAAAAAATAAACTTTTTTGAACAACAAATTTGGATCACTTACGGACTAGTGGAGTATCATCACGAGTTCACCACCATTGTGGGAATCGATCCCAGAACCTATTGGTTCCAAAATCTTATTTCACCAAAAAATGCCACTAAACTATAAAGTCATCACGTTTTACTTATTATAAATTTAATGTACTACTTATTATAACATTTTACTTTGTTAAATGTGTATTCGTAATTAATTTTTTGTTTAAAATTATTATTATTATTATTATTATTATTTATATGATCATAATAAAAATAAGCGTTTATCTTCTTATCTATTTTTTTGTTTAAAATTATTTTATTATTATTGTTGTTTAATATGATCATAATAAAAACAAATATTTCTCCTTATCTAAATATTTATTCTTATCTAATATTTTTGTTTAAAATTATTATTATTATTTTATTTAATATTATATAATATGAGAGATAAACAGGAAAATAAGATGAGAAAGCACCAGGAAGCGATACATGTCCAAAAAGATTTTCATTTATTAGTTTAGAAAGATTTTGCTAAATGTCCATTTATGTTAACTTAAACTAACTCTTAGGGTGTGGACTGTTCGGTTGGTTAGTCAATTTTATTAATTATTCGGTTTTTTAGTTAATCAGTTTGGTTTATTCGGTTAATTGATTGTTTTTAGTTTAATTTTTCGATTAATAGCTAATATCAAACTTGGTTTACAACTTTTGTTCAAAAATACATAATATTGACTATTGAGGTATAAATATATTAGATGAACGTATAAATGTACAAAATGAAAGTATAAATAAATAAAATGGTTGTATAAAATATGAACTACATGAATTGAAGGTATAAAAGCTAAAATATATAAAAGATGAATGGTTTGGTTTGGTTTGGTTTGTTTTGATTAATTATGGTTAAACGAGGGTACAAAAAAAATCGATAACTGGTTTTGATTAAGTCGGGTTTTGGTTAATTTAGTTTTTGGTTGATTTCGGTTTGGTTTCGGTTAACGATTCAGTTTTTTCACCCTTAAACACTATTAATCACGTAACATGTCAATTTTTAACTAAAAAACTATAACAATACTATACTCAAATTAAAGAGAATTAAATACTTGTTTTTAAGATGTGTGTGTGTGTGTGTATACATATATAACGTACAAAAAACTTTTGATAGTTAAAATTGTGGGTAGTTAGTTTTTTATAAAGTGATAAAATGTAACTTCTAACTAATTATCTATAACTTTGTTAAAGATGATAAAATTATAGTGTAATTAAGATGAAGGATTAAAGTGTAATTGGAATTTGAAAGACTAATTTACCCTTATTTTAGGTTGTATCTTATGCATTACAAACAAAAGTTATTAACTTTTTGGTATCTTAAAATGTCTTGTGTTGTGCATTATATCCAATATAGAGATAAAGTAAACTGAAGTTTTCGTTTATGAGGTTTGTAGGTTTTATCAACCTTCAACTTTATTGTTTCCTGACGTTTGAAGTATTAACACTATTTGCCACTGATGTATGCGTATATATACATATTTTTACCATTAATTTTACACACGAACTCGGTTTTAATATTTATAAAAATGATTTATACCTTAACATTAAAAGACACACAAAAGGACAAGTGTACACTATCATATATGTACTAAAGTATGGGTAAGAACTAGAGGTCGATCCATGGACGCGGGCGGACGCTTCTGTACTAAACTGTTGTCATTAGCTTAACGGTAAAAAGATAGATGAGTGAGTTTTTAACTAAAATTATTTGAAAAAAATATTCTAAAACATAAAAAACTCCAAATACAAAATATAATTTTTTTTGTCTTGTTTTATAAACAACCTAAGCATGTTAACTAAGTTGGAAATGTCACAAAGGCATCTGGTCAATCTTCCAATTATAAAGACAATTAGTATCCCTTTCGGGAATCCTAACATGATAATCCTTTGGAAAGTTAACGCGGTAAACACACTTTAACCACCTAAAATTATTCATTAATAAGCTATTGATATATTTTCATGTGAATCTTTTTAAAAATAAGTTAGTCATCCGTTAAAAGTTTTCTAACCCCACTTATCAAGGAAAGCAATACCGAATCACAATACGACCACCGAGACAAGCATAACGTAGATCATATCACAAACCTTTCCATTTTGCAAGTCTTGAACACAAATCTACTAAGTTAGCTATTTTAACCAAAATTAATAAACAAAGAATATGAATCGTGTCAAGAACTCGCAATAACACCATCTAACCCGTTAGAGCCCTTACGTGTAAGAAAGCATTCTTGATCAAAATCAGATTTATCTTTTAATAAACCATTACCCATTTCTAGTTTCATGGTGTAGACACATTAACGCGTTAATAGTTTACTAACAAATGATTAATTAAGGGGGGTGGTTTCAACATATCCTAACTAACCATTCATTAATCATCCAAGATAAACAACCATAATCAAGAATCCAACATCAATGAAACAAGTTTGTCATATGATCATCAAGATTCAAACATGAAAAAGTTGCCAGAGCTTCATACAAACAAGATTACAAACTAGAGATTGTTCATGAAACAAGTATATTAATGTCATTACAATCGTCCTTGCGGTGTTGAGGAACGGGCGTCCGAGTATCAAAGGCACTTTCGAGTCTTCATCCATATCCAGAATAACAAAATCCACAGGAAGTACGAATTTGTCGATCTTAACAAGCATATTTTCAACGAACCCACGCGGATATTTGATTGAACGATCAGCAAGTCGAATGCTCATCCTCGTGGGTGACGGCTCACCTAGATCCAGTTTAGCAAAAACCTTATACGGCATAAGGTTTATGCTTGCTCCCAAATCAGCCAATGCGTGACTGACAAACATGTTGCCAATAAGACAAGGAAGGGTTAAACTACCCGAATCTCCCATCTTCTTAGTTAAACGGTTCTGGAGAATAGCTGAGCAATTTTCATTCATCAACAGACAAGACATGTCCTCAAGCTTTTGTTTGTAAGGATGTCCTTCAGAAACTTCACGTACTTGGGCATATAAGCCAACGCCTCAACAAATGGTATGTTTATATGCAATTGCTTAAACATCTCAAGAAACTTACCATATTGTTCTTCGTTCATGTGCTTCTTCAGCCTGCCCGGGTACGGAACTGGAGGAGTATAGTTGTAACTGGCTTCTAGAGCTTTGTTGTACTTGCTGGGACTCGCCTAGCGTGCACCTCTTCCGAAGCATCAGTATGGACCATCTTAGTGATCGGTGGTGAGGCCGATATGTCAGGTCCCGTGGCTTTACCACTCCTCGTCATCAATGCATTAACATGCCCTCTTGGATTTGGCTCTATATTTACCTGGAAGACCACCATGAGGCCTTTCAGATAACATCTTAGCCAACAGGCCAACCTGATTCTCAATGGCCTGGATGGAGGCTTTCTGACTTCTCTTCTCTGATGCGTGGTCGAAAATCGGTGCTTAATCATATTTAAGTTTATGTTTTTACATGACTTTTGATTTCTAATGGCCTACTTTTGATGAGAATTGTGTTTTGCATGTCTAACGGAGCTTTAAGGAGCTATACGGGAGCTTTAAGGAGCATTGGGGAGCAAGAGGGATCAACCGGGAACTCGAAATGAAGAAAACGGAAACCAGGAGTTGGGCTTAGTGTCGCCGACGCCCAAATGGGTCGTCGACGGTGCCCCTTGGTTATTCGCGTTGGCCAGAAACTCGCGTAGACAACATATTAAGGCGTCGGCAGAAAACGGAAAATGTAGAGGTCGTCACCGACGGCCTAACAGGGCGTCGCCGACACCCTTCAGAAAGCGCTATCCTTGATTTCCCTTGTTTTGCGTTTTGAACGAGTTTAAACCCAATTTTTGGGGGTCATTTGAAGGGAGTTACGCAAGTTTGAACCTAGAACATCATTTTGGAGCCAAGAACACCACAACCTTCAATCACAATCCATCCAATTCATCCCTCATCATCCGAATTGATCATCCATCATTCTAACCCTAATCAATCATCTTCATCATCATCAATCCTTCAATCCCTTCACCATCATCATCCACTCTCAACCCTAAGCATCATCATCACCATCAAGATGTTCATGTTCGAGTTTCAATCATCCGGCAATCGTGTTCCGTTCACTATGAGCGGCTAGGCTCTTCGGGTTTCACCCCGGTGTAGGTTTTTGTAAGTTCTAGGGTTTGACATTATTTTGAGTTTTGATTTGTGACAAATTGTAGTTTGATTTTGAAACCTATAATAATTTACTTGCATTTGTATTGTATTCGTGAATTATCGAATGAGTTATAAAATTTGATTTTGTGAAATGTTACGTGCAATTATGCCTTGTCTAGGTTAGAATTTACATGTTCTTGGTAACGAAGTGCATTGTAGTCCGTCGTTTACGACGTCGATAGCTTTTGGCACTTAAGGCACACAACACTAAACTCGTTGATCATTTTTACAATTGAATTGAACCTAAAACGTGTAGGAACCCTAGGATTTCAATTACCGAACTGGGTGTGAACATTGTTCTTTATTATTGTTCAAAACCTTTTAATCAAGTTTTTTTTTCGTGAAAGTCTCATTTGTTTACGTATTCGTAGTCAATTAATTAATAGCAAATTTGTCGGTTTAATCCGACATCCCTTTTTAAACAAACAAATTAATTAATCTTATAGCAAGCTTCATAAAAGTGACAACATACGTTTAAATCAATCTTATCCATCACAAACCACAAACTCTTCATGGTTCGACCCCTTACTACCACTAACACATGGTTAAGGGTAATTTGGGATTATAAATATTATATTTGACCGGGGAGCGACACTCCGATCAAATTTTGCCTCAAACTCCTTCTTCATCTCCATCTTGATCTCTTGATTTGAATCTCTAATAGCATTCATGATCGTGTCAAGCTTGGAGTTCAATGGGTCATCACTACCTGATTGTGAATTCGAATCACCACCATCATGTCCACCTTGGTTATAACCCCGTTGATAGTTGTTGTTATCGGTTATTGTATCCTTTGTTACTTCTTGGTTGTAGTTGGACCGTTGGTAACCCCCTTGGTTACCACTTTGGCGGTTTTGAAATGACGATCCACCTTGGTTACCCTACTGAAAATTCAGGTTCATTTGATTTGAGGCATCACCATACCTAAAGTTTCAATGGTTCTTCAAACCTGGGTAATAAGTGTTAGAGTTCATATCAAATTGCTTCTGATCCCTTTGATTCACCTCCTCGGTGGCTTATGCCATATCAGCTTGGCACTCCTCGGTCCGATGACCAATGTCACCACAATCTTCACAGCCTTGGCACTCCTCGGTCCTTGATTAAAAGGTTTTGAACAATAATAAAGAACAAGGTTCGCACCCGGTTCGGTAATTGAAATCCTAGGGTTCCTACACGTTTTAGGTTCAATTCAATTGTAAAAATGATCAACGAGTTTAGTGTTGCGTGGCTTAGGTGCCAAAAGCTATCGTCGTCGTAAACGGCGGACTACAATGCACTTCGTTACCAAGAACATGTAAATTCTAACCTAGACAAGGCCTAATTGCACATAAACATTTCGCAAAGTCAAATTTCATAACGCATTCGACAATTCACGAAGACAATACAAATGCAAGTCAATTATCATAGGTTTCAAAAGCAAACTACAATTTGTCACAAATCAAAACTCAAAACAATGTCAAACCCTAGAACTTACAAAAACCTACACCGGGGTGAAACCTGAAGAGCCTAGCCACTCATGGTGAACGGAACACGATTGTCGGATGATTGAAACTCGAACATGAACATCTTGAAGCCTTGATGATGGTGATGATGATGCTTAGGGTTGAGAGTGGATGATGATGGTGAAGGGATTGAAGGATTGATGATGATGAAGATGATTGATTAGGGTTAGAATGATGGATGATCAATTCGGATAATGAGGGATGAATTGGATGGATTGTGATTGAAGGTTGTGGTGTTCTTGGCTCCAAAATGATGTTCTAGGTTCAAACTTGCGTAAATCCCTTCAAATGACCCCCAAAAATTGGGTTTAAACTCGTTCAAAACGCAAAACAAGGGAAATCAATGATAGCACTTTCTGGAGGGCGTCGGGGACGGCATTAAGATTTTTCATTTTCTGCCGATGCCTTAATATGTTGTCTATGCGAGTTTCAGGCGGACGCGAATAACCAAGGGGCGTTGCCGACGATCCTTTTGGGCTTCGGCGATGCTAAGCCCAACTCTTGGTTTCCGTTTTCTTCATTTCGAGTTCCCGGTAGATCCCGTTTGCTTCCCGATGCTCTGTAAATCTCCTGTATAGCTCCTTAAACTCCGTTAGACCTGCAAAACACAATTCTAATCAAAAGTAAGCCATTTGAAATCGAAAGTCATGTAAAAACATACACTTAAATACGATTAAGCACCGGTTTCGACCACGCATCGCATCCCCACACTTGTCTTTTGCTTGTCCTCAAGCAAATCTGTTTATCACTTTCACATGGGTCAAACGAAAACACACTTCCCATTCTCAAGACCTAAGCTAAGGTCTATTGCATACCCGGTTCATGATTCTTACAATTTTCAACATATATAGCGGTAAAGAATGGTTACCCAAGATTAACCCGCCCTTTGAACTCACAAGTCATACACACCCCTCACAATGTTCTCTCCACTCGGTTTAAAAATTGGCTATGATAAGTTAGCAATTTTGATGTAATCACTCAAACCGATTAGAACACGTACCCGAAATGGCTTGCAAATCAATCATCCTCCACCACTGAACGTAAATACTAAGTGTCACACCCTGACCCGCAGTGGATAAGGTAGTCGGGGCATGATTGGGTTTTCATCAAAGCTCATGACATTTACAATTATAAAAGTTTAATATTTATTATTCCAAATTTAATTAAAATATTCCAAGAACACATAATTCAAACAAACACAATATTGTTCCAAACAAACTTGCAAATAACATTTTATATCTTCTAAGGCCCATGTCCTCTGTGATCCATGCTCCAAACCTGTTCACATGTATCATGCGTAAAAGTAAAGTTTTGGGTCAACATAAGTTGGCGAGTGAATCCCATTTTATCATTAAGAAAAATTATATGTTTAGTATTTTATAAAAATGTGCATTAACCAAATATGGGAACGTCATGTATGTTATCTAAATCACAAACCATATCATCAATCATCAACTAATAATGTACATGTGAGCACGATAAGCGATGTGCTGCGAGATCAAGGCTCAATCAAACGGAGCCGATCTAGTATATTAGGCTAGGCGACGCTCCACCCGTAGGCATCGGGGAACAAGGGGCCTAATGTGAGAAATTGACTGCAATGAGAATATAAACACCAAATGAAAATAAACAAAAAATATCACACAGCACGTTAAATCACAAAATGGTAATAACACGAGATTTCAAATAACCAAATAACAATATCGACACATGATACACCCCAAAAATGTGAAATAAAAGGGAGTTGTAAGATTCACTCACAGTGGGTGCGATTAAGATTTGTTGGAGATTGCGCACGATTGAGAAGTTGAGATACCAAGTGACCAACGGCTAACCTAAATATTTACATAACAATTTAGCTAAAAATATATTCCTTTGGTTGAATTTAATATATTTAATTAACTAATTATTTATTAGATAATTTAAATTAATTTTTTATTGTTTTTATTACTATATATTTATTTGCTTAAACCTTTATTTTTAAATAAGATTAATTGGTTATAAAATATTGTATTTTTGGGGAGAATAATTAAAGGTTTAGTTAATTAAAAAAATATGTTTTTCTCTGAATTAAATCAGATTAAATCGATCAGAATTCGCAGCGCGTAGGAGTCGAACCGGCGACCTCTCGTTCGTGTGCACGCAGCCCGGCCAACTGGGCTGCGTGTCTAACCCGGAATATATTGAATTTAATTATACATATATAGTAACTCACCCTTTTCATATTCTGATTTAATAAAAATGTTTGATTATTATAGGGATCGTGTACGTAACCGGGATCGAACTCGTGACCTTAGCTTCGTGTGTGCACACAGCCCGACCAATTGGGCTGTATGTCTAACCCAAAGAATACTTGACTTTTATTTCTTTTATACACTTGTTGCTGTGTTTCATAATTGAGTTATTAAAAGGTTTTGTTTATTTCAGCGGATCGGAACCCAAACATAATCAAACCCGAACTGTTGGTTTCATATGCACACAGACCAACCAACTGGGCTGTGTGACTAACCCGGTTGTAATACAAATTAAAATTCATTTAAATAATGCTTCTAGTTCATCTTCTTCATCATATTAACAGAAACCCGATTGCTTTGATTCTTTAACAATTCACTTACTAAATTCTAATGACTACACATGTGATAAATGAGAATGAATGAAAATAGGTGAAATGATATACCGAACAGTGACGCTTTAGATCTCTGGCGGAATTCTGGTGTTTGTATGTTTTTCCGGCGAGGTTGTTCTGATGAACAGAGATTTGTAGAAGGGTTAGAAAGAGTGTGTGCGCATTCCAATGGGTTCCTGAGCTCTCTATTTATAGATGAAAGATCTCGCTTGGATTGCGTTTTGGTTTCGAGAGTTTCGGTTTAGATTTTGGTATGCAAGTTGGGGAACTCATGATTTGAATGCGGTTTGACTCGTAATTGAGTCTAGGTTCATGATTGAGGGTAGTTTCTTCAGTCAATCGTGAAGATTTAGCGTTTAGGTGATCGCCGGATTTGACTAAGTACTGTTACAGGGCGGCACCTTTCAGTTCGAGAAGCTATGATGATATAAGTGATTATTTGATTTGAATATTTTAGATGTGGAGGGGTGATGGAGTGGTTTGTTGGTTGAAACTTAAGCGTGTGACCTGGGTGAATCCCGCGGTCAGCGCTAATATATCTTTTTATTTTTATTTACAATTTCCCTTACATATATATATATATATATATAGATATATATATATATATATTATTTATTATTATTATTATTATATTATTATCTTTATTATTACTTATTATTTTATATTATTAATATAACGAAACTCTTAAACGATTAACATAATTACGCTACGAAATGAGATTATATTAAACTTGATTACAAAGTGATGCGGGTTTTAGAATCCCGTTTTTCGACGGATGTTACAGTATCCCCTACTTTTAGAAATTTCGTCCCGAAATTTAAGCGGTAGTAGGTTTGTCTTGAAAGAGATGAGGGTATTTTTCGCGCATTGAGTCTTCACGTTCTTAAGTAAAGTCGGGTCCTCGTTTCGACTCCCAACGAACCCTCACTATGGGAATTCGACTTCGTCTTAAGCGTTTCTCACCAAAGTCCATGACTTCTATGGGTCGCATTACAAAATGCATCGTCTCATCAATTTGAATATCTTCTAGCGGTATATGAAGGTTTTCGTTGGTGAGGCACTTTTTCAAATTAGAAACATGGAATGTTGGATTAATCTTGTTGAGTTCTTCAGGTAAGTCAAGCTTGTAGGCTACAGGACCAACTCTCTCGAGTATTTTAAAAGGTCCAACATAGCGCGATGCTAACTTGCCTTTTTGTCCGAACCTAACAACTCCCTTCCATGGTGACACTTTCAAGAGTACTTGATCGCCAACACAAAACTCGAGCGGCTTTTGTCGTTTGTCTGCGTAACTCTTTTGACGACTCTGAGCTGCTAGAAGATTGTTGCGGATTTGGAGGATCTTATCGGTTTTTTCTTGGATTAATTCTGGTCCGGTGATCTGTGCTTCACCGATTTCGAGCCAACATACAGGTGATCGGCACTTACTGTCACACCCTAGTCGTAGCGGAAGCGCAAGTGTGTGACTATTAGGAAATCATTGCATTAGTAAACAGTATTGACAACAACGATGTCATGCCATTTCTAAGTTTCATTATACATTTACATCCTTCAAAAGTGAAGCCACATTGTTATCAGTATCAGATTACCATTACGAACGTAGTTTAAAACACATGTTCCAAAATAAGATGTTGTTTTTATCACAAAGTCATGCTGAGGCTTTGACCTCTAAATACCCAAACGAGGTTGGGATATAAAAGGCAAACCCTCCAAAAGGTAGTACATCGTTGTCTTGACAAAATCCCATACCCGGATCCCATCACCAGCTCAAGTCTTGCGTCCTAAACACATGTAATTTAAAAACTCAACATAAAGTTGGCAAGTTCATGTAGTTTAATGTTTTCGTATCAAAATGTCATCCTTGAAAACCTGTATTGTAATCCAAGTATGTTATTAGCATCAATGAGTTAATTAAGGATCTATCAGTGTGTCGCGAGCACCCTAACATACTTGTGCCATAAGTAAGTAACCAAGCCGAGACTTCTTTGACATGTTGGGATCACAAAAGCACTCCATTGGGTATACCAACCAGGAGTGGAGCGGGTCTCAAACTCAATAGATCTACCTCTTTTGCACCTTGGTCACTAAGTGATTAATGGTTACTACTATTCTTTCCTACTTACGCACAGTGATCTGTTATCTGCTAACTCATAGCTAACATACTGTTTTGACATGACATGTATTTCCCCTCGATAGTTTAAAACAAAACTTAAAATAAGTGAAAGGAAGGACATGAACTCACAATTTTTGCGTTCCTTTAAGTCGTACTACTTATCGTTTGGTGTCCGCAACGTATGTAACCTACATGCGTATTGGTTCATTAGACACCCAGGTCTCAATGGACCTCGTACTCGTTGTTCATCTTGAATTCTTGTTATGTGTTTTTTTTGTTATTATTGAACAACTTAGAATGTTATCATAGTGTTGGTAGTTAGTTTGTTCGACTAATATTGTTATATATATTTCTTAGAAATATATATATATATATATATATATATATATATATATATATATATTATATATATATATATATATTATATATATATTATTGTTTTCGAACCATGTGTGAACTGGGCATTGCCCTTCACATGTCATTGGGCCTAGCCCATGTTTTCTTGTCACTGGGCCTAGCCCATGTAATTTATGTCTTTGGGCCTAGCCCATGTTTTCTTGTCACCGGGCCTAGCCCATGTAATTTAATGACTTTGGGCACTTTGGGCCTAGCCCATATTTTCTTGTCACCGGGCCTAGCCCATGTAATTTTATGACTTTGGGCCTAGCCCATGTTTTCTTGTCATTGGGCCTAGCCCATGTCTTTTTGTCTTTGGGCCTAACCCATGTATATTTATATCCTTGGGCCTAGCCCATGTATTCTTATATAATTTTGGGCTTTTATTAGTTTTTGGGCCACCTCCATAATATTATGGAATTTGGGCCTAACATATGATTTTCACAATTTGGGCCTAGCCCAAATGTATATATTTATAAACCCATTTATCTTATAAGTATTTACTTATAATTTTTCTAACTTTTTGTATACTTAACTGTCCGGATTTTTCTTTTCGATAACATATATATATATATATATATGTTGAACGTCTAAATATTTATTTAGACTCGTCGTCGCGTCGTCTGTTGTATGTTCATTTTCGTCGGGAATCGCTCATTGTCGTGACGACCTTTCGTGCCGGCGATTCACCCGTTGGTCGACGCGACGTTGTAATCTTGAATGTTCGCCTATTGTTCGCATTGCTTTGATTGTCCGATTTATTGTTTCGACGCATTGTGAGAATATGTTTATTACGTTACCAACACTTAGTATATTGATTAAGTGTTTGTATCTTGTATAAGATTGGGTATTTTTATTGTGAATACCCTAAGTTTCTAATGCATACACATACAATACATATAAGTACACATACAATTTATTGGTAACAAATATGTATATAAATACTTGTATTCTTTTCCAAGTAAAAATATATATTTGTAAAAGCATTTATTTTTACTTATAAATATATATTTGTAACTTTGTTTAAACACTTGGTTATTTAGAGATAACCTTTGTCATTAGAGTCCACTTAATGGCGATTTAGGTTACTAATCGCTTTTAGTCCCACTAATCACCCCACTAATCATGTTTTAATCGCGATTAGATTTTTAGAAAATTTCGCCATAGTTTTCCCTAAACTATGGCGTTTTCCACGTTTCAAAAACGTATTCAAAACTTGTTTAAGCTCATAATCATCATCAACAAACCATCTAATATTTATTTCACATAATCTAAATATCTCCATCCATGACTTTTATGGTTTAAAACCATAGTAAATCAAGTGGGTTTTTAATATTTATTAGCCTTTTCAAATCACTACTTTTACCATGTTGTTAAATCAAGTTCTTGCATGTAACCCCATGATTACTACACAATTTTAATGTGATTACAACTTGAATACATATGTTTACTTCTTATAAAATCATTCATATGCATAAAAATTATTTTTAAGTTGTAGTATTTTTCATGGATGATGTAGTTGATGATCTTGTTTAGATTTAAACCTTAACATGTTTAAATCTTCACTTTTATACTAAATCACACAAGATCATCCAACTTTTATATCATACTTTTAACGTAAACAACTTCAACATCCTAACTAACAATCATATAAACATATAATCAACACAAAATAAACAATATTTAGTGTTATTATTATGTTGTGTGTTAGGGTTTTTGATATATCTTTTCTTGATTTTCAAGATGATCAACTTGTACATTAATAATGGATGAGTTTAGCTTACAAAGGGTGAACAAGTTCCTTGATGATTATGGAAGAAAATGAAGCTCCTTAGGAAGCCCTCATGATCTCCATCCTTGCTAGTTTCTTTAGGAGTCTTTATTGAGCTTCAAAGTGTATGAAAAGTGGTGGTTTGTGGTGGCTAAGTGGTGGTGTATGGTGATGGTGGTGGAGCCGTGGGATAGGGGAAGAAAGGAGATGGTTGCAACTTTTTTTTTTGATAAAAAATGATAAGTAATGTTGAGAATGATGATATATATTTCCATCAAATTTCAAGTCCATCACAAATCTAAACACCATACTCTTAATCTTTGATTTTTCAACAAAATCAAGTGGGTGGGGCCCACATGGGGGCGGGGGGTGTTAAGTGTAAATATTTATTATAACATGTGTTTTTTTAGATATTTAGGTAATTAATTTAAGTGTGGTGATTAGGGGTTGATCTTGTATCATTAGCAAATAACTAGGGTTTAGAGTGTTATTATATGCCAATTAATCCACTTGATCCCCTAATATAAGTTTCGGATGACAGAAATGTCGTTAGATCGTTCATCGACACAATATTCGCTAATAAACGAACTTAATTATTTAGTACCAGAAGCTTTTGTTTTCGACCACCACAATTGTTATGGTGTCTACTTAGTGCACTTCCGACCTAAAAATATGTATAACTAGTTCGCTAGACGAATATATGATGAGCTAGGATGGCCGAAATGTCTTTCGCTCGATCGTTTGATCGATCTCGGCACTATTATATTCCGCCGTCGAACTTTTCTGAAAGTTGTGTTTCCGTGACCTCATGTTAGTTGAATGGATTCCGAGTTCCAAATGAGGCTTAACTAGTTCGCTAGGCGCCCGGATGAGGCTATCGGCCACTAAAATATTCGTCGTTTCGACAATCGGCCGCTTTCCGGTCGAATTGTGCATTGTTTGACGAATAACCGGAAACGATGTGTTTAGTGCATTCTTGCTATTCTCACATTATTTTAGGATTTTAACATTGTTTTATTCTCATTCTCACATTCAGAATTCCCCGAATTAGTCTTGCGGACAAATCGACATAGTTAGTGTCATCGTAATTAGTGCGCCCAACACTTTCTACCAACACTTTTAGGGCATTGTTTTGGTTTGTTTCTCATCGTAAAGGAAACCAGTATATGTTATGATCAAATTTACTTGTCCTAACGACGTACAACTCAGTTACGTAATTAAATTACGATAATATGCATGAGATTATGAACTACCAATAGTGATTAAATTGTACGGAATTACCGGTTATTTTGCCATTTGTCACATACTTCCCCTGTTAAAAAGAATTTCATCCCGAAATTCAGTTTGAGGCATCCTCTGAAGGAGTCTTCTTAAACATGTGGGGGTATTTTGACTTGATTTGATCTTCACACTCCCACGTATACTTGGGGCCGTGATGTGAATTCCAGCGAACCTTCACCAGTCTGATTTGACTTCTTCTAGTCTTTTGGACCTTCCAGTCCATGACTTCGACTGGTTCTTCAATAATTTTTATTTTTCATCAACATGAATCTCATCTACTGGAATGATAACTGTGTCATTTGTCGGACTTTTCTTCAGATTTAACACATGAAATGTGTCATGTACATTACTGAGTTCCTCTGGCAGTTTTAACTTGTACGCCACTGTACCAATCTTTTCCAGAATTTCGAAAGGTCCGATATATCTCGGTTTGAGCTTTTCGCGCTTCCCGAATCTAGCTACGCCTTTCCAAGGTCAGACCTTTAACAATACTTTGTCTCCCACCTCGAAGGATAATGGTTTACGTCTTCGATCCACGTAGCTCTTTTGTCTATCTCGGGCCACTTTAATACGTTCACGGATCTTAAATATCTTGTCTGTGGTCTCTTGTACTAATTTGCGACCAATAAGTTATCTGTCATCGACTTCCGCCCAACACAATGGCGATCGGCACTTTCGTCCATATAGTGCTTCGAATGGTGCGGCTTTGATACTAGTGTGATAATTGTTATTGTAGGAAAACTCTACCAACGGTAAATGAGTATCCCAGTTTCCGTCTAAATCCATCACACAGACCCGAAGCATATCTTCTAATGTTTGAATGGTTCGCTCGCTTTGACCATCGGTCTGCGGATGAAAGGTTGTGCTTAAATCCAAGCGAGAACCAAATGAATTTTGAAATGATTGCCAGATCCGTGACACAAAGCGACCATCTCTATCAGATATTATCGAGATTGGCACACCATGACGTGCCACAATTTCCTTCAGGTACAGTTCAGCTAGTTTCTCCATACTGTCTTTCTCACGGATGAGTAGAAAGTGAGCTGATTTGGTTAATCGATCAATGATAACCCAGATCATGTCATGACCTCGAGAGGTCCGTGGTAATTTCGTAATGAAATCCATTGATATATGTTCTCACTTCCAAACCAGAATCCCAGGTTGTTGTAATAACCCAGATGGTTTATTTGGCCTTGACCTTTCCACCAGTTAGGCATTTCCCAACATAGGTTGCAATATCTCCCTTGATATTAGGCCACCAATAGTATTCCCTCAGATCTTGGTACATTTTGTCCGATCCTGGGTGTATCGAATACTTGGACTTGTGTGCTTCATCCAGCACCAAGTCTCGCAACTCACCTTAATAGGGAATCCAGATCCTTCCCCTGAATTATAGAGTTCCATCATTGTTTGGTTCCAACTGTTTTTCCATTCCCTTTAATAAAATTAACTGGAATGTTTTCTGGTTTCAATGCTTCTTGTTGTGCTTCACGCACTCGAGTTGTGAAGTTCGTATAGATCGTCATCTCTAAAGCTCGCACCCGTAATTTTGACTCGTTCCTTTCTGCTCAAAGCATCTGCTACAACATTTGCTTTGCCCGAGTGATACTTGATCTCACATTCATAATCATTCAACAGTTCCACCCAACGTCATTGGCGCATATTCAGTTCCTTTTGGTTGAATGTATGTTGAAGACTTTTATGATCAGTGAATATGGTACACTTAGTGCCATATAAATAATGACGCCAGATCTTCAAGGCAAACACCACGGCACCTAGCTCCAGGTCATGCATGGTATAATTCCTTTCATGAACTTATAAACACCCATCTCGATCCGAGATGATGCTCAAAGGCACACCGTGTCGACTTACAATTTCATCGATGTAAATAAGAGCTAGCTTCTCATTTTTGTAATCTTCGTGGATCGGAATGAAATGAGCGGATTTGATAAGGCGATCGACGATAACACAAATCATATCATGCCCACTAGAGATGCGAGGTAACCCAGTAATAAAATCCATGGTTATATTTTCCCACTTCCAAACGGGTATTTCGGGTTGGACAAGTAAGCCTGAGGGTCTCTGATGCTCGGCCTTAACTTTCGAACAAGTGAGGCACTTGGAGACAAAGATAGCGATACCCTTTTTCATTCCAGGCCACCAGTAAGAGTACCGTAGGTCTTGATACATCTTAGCAGCCCCTGGATGTATGGAGTATCGTGTTTTGTGGGCCTCGTTCATGAGGAATGTGCGAAGGTAGGCACCCAAATACGATTTAGATAATGAAGAATGCCATCGGATTTTGATTCCAACTTAGTTTCAGCTCCACAAGAAAACTCTACTTGCAAATCATTCTCCGTGACAGAGGTATGTTGTGCTTCATGAATGCGTCTTTGAAGGTCAGTTATGATTTGAGAACACAACAGGTGGATAGAGTTAGCATATTCTCTTCGACTAAGAGCTTCTGCTACGACATTGGCTTTACCAGGGTGATAACGGATTTCGAAATCATAATCATTCAGGAGTTCGACCCATCGTCGTTGCCTCATGTTTAACTTTTTCTGATTGAAGATATGCTGAAGGCTCTTATGGTCAGTGTAGATCTCACACTTTGTGCCATAGAGATAATGTCTCCATATCTTTAGAGCGAACATGACTGCCCCGAGTTCCAGGTTGTGAGTGGTGTAATTCTTTTCTTGGACTTTGAGTTGTCTTGAGGCGTAGGCTATCACCTTACCCGTTTGCATTAAAACACACCCTAGCCCTTGCCCTGATGCGTCACAATAGACTACAAAGTCATCACAACCGTCAGGGAGAGTGAGAACATGTGCATCACACAGTCTCTGTTTCAAGGTTTGGAAAGCCTCCTTTTGTTTTGGCCCCAATCAAAGGGTTTGCCCTTACGAGTCAAGGCTGTGAGTGCTAAGGCAATGCGGGAGAAATTGGCGATAAAACGTCGATAATAACCCGCTAAGCCGAGGAAGAGTGCGTGGAGCCTGCCATTCTTGCATTGCTTTGATCTTTGCAGGGTCAACATGAATTCCCTTGTCGTGGACCCGTGACCGAGGAATTGGACTTCCTTTAACCAGAATTCACATTTTGAAAACTTAGCGTAAAGTTTTTCGGTATTCAAAAGTGTTAGGATAAGTTAAAGATGTCGTTCATGATCTGACTTGGTCTTGGAATAAATAAGAATATCATCTATGAATACAATGACGAAACGATCGAGATCGGGTTTGCACACCCTGTTCATTAAATCCATGAAAACAGTGGGAGCATTGGTCAACCCAAAGGGCATGACCATGAATTCGTAGTGACCGTAGCGAGTTCAAAGGTAGTCTTTGGAATGTCTTCTTCACGTACTCTAAGCTGATGATAACCGGAACGAAGATCAATTTTTGAGAAACAGGTTGCACCCTGAAGTTGATCTAGGAGATCATTGATGTGAGGTAAAGGAGAGCGGTTCTTGATGGTCAGCTTGTTGAGTTCTCGATAATCTATGCACATTCGGAAAGTTCCATCCTTTGTCTTGACGAAAAGAACCAGCGCACCCCAAGGTGATGAGCTGGGGCGTATGAACCCTTTATCAGTCAACTCTTGTAATTGACTAGCTAGCTCTTGCATTTCGGATTGGGCTAACCGATATGGAGATTTTGCAACTAGGGTAGCACCAGGTACAAGATCGATTCAAAATTCGACTTCTCACATAGGAGGAAGTCCTGAAACGTCGTCTAGAAAGGCTTGGGGAAAATCTCTAACGATCGGAATATCTTAAAGCTTCTTCTCCTTGCCTTCTTTCTTAACAATATGAGCTAAAAATGCCATGTAGTCTTTGCGAAGATACTTTCGAGCTTGTAGACACGACATCACTTAAGTCCTTTGGATGAGGTTTCACCAAAGATATGAAGGGTTTGGCCGTTATACGACTTCGGCATGATGCTGACTTAGCCAGTCCATACCAATGATGACATCAAAGCTTCCTAATTTCATGGGAATAAGATCGATTGGAAAATTATGCTCACTAAGAGTAAGAGTGCAGTCACGAATGATTCGGCTAGACTAACACGAGATAAACCAAGACTAGACTCGGGATACAAAACTCTTATCCGCACCCGTGTCAAATAGAATAGATGCGTAGTTATCATTAATGAGAAACATACCATTGACCACGTTGTTATCCGCTATAGCCTGATTGGCGTTGATGTTAAATGCTCTACCTCTTGCTGGCGGATTGGCTTGGTTTGCTTGGTTCACCGGATTAGCTTGAGCCTGCGCGTTGATGATGTTCACTAATTGTGGGCAGGTGCTGTGGAAATGAGTTGGATCACCGCAATTAAAGCAAGCCCTAACGTGTGGCATCATGGGGTAGTTAGGTTGGTAGAAGGGTTGGGCTATGGGCTGAGCAGGTGGTAACATTAGCGGTTGTTAGTAAGGAACTTGGCCTACCATTTGGTTGTTGGGCTGGGCTTGAGGTTGGTTGCGGGCTTGTCTTTGAAGTTAACGACATGTTTGGATTGTATGGCCTACTCGGCCACACCCTGTGAAGTGGGGACATGGGTTCTCAAGGGGATGATGATATTGGCATAGATTGCACTTCGGGTGAGGTCCTGTGTATTGCCTCTTGAATGGTGCAGTAGGGGATCGACTTGGGTGATTGGAGCGGCTGGAATGGGTTGGTTGTATAGAGTTGGCTGACTGGTTTGGGTGACAGCAAAAACCGTTCCGCTTTCTCTTGGCGGTGAATGTAACATTCGTCGAAAAACGGGTTTTCAAAACCCGCTTCGTTTATCAATCAAATATCCAGTTATAATTTCGTTGCGTATTTATGGTTGATATTAATTTTAAACAATACATAATTAATAAATATATTAGAATTTAAAAACCATAATTTATAATTAATAATAAATAATGAATAAAAAAATAAATGGAGACGCCGGGTTTCGAACCCGGGTCACCCACAAATCCAAACACACAACACACCGCTCCGCCACACATTGTTTTTGTAATAAACACGGAAACAAATAGGATTTAAAATAAAACCGAAAAGTCAAATCTGCAATCAGCGCGCCCAGAACTCGCACTCACCGGAAAAACTGACGTTCCGCGATTTTGGCTACCTTTCCTTTGACTGAAACGCACAATTTAATCTCGACGCCAGTTATAACCGTTGCCGGCAGTCAATTTCGGTCGTAACCGCCGGAAAACCTTTGACCGCGAACCTTGACCTCGATTTAAACTCAATTCATCCAGTTCCTCCCTATAAATACCCACTCAATCTTCCGAAAATCCTTTCGCTCAGAACCGCACACTTGTTCGAAGTTGCAATTTCTCAAAAGCTCGTCGCCGGAGATTTCCAATTTCGCCAGAATCCTGCCGGAATGCTAGTCAGAAAACCGCGTTCATTCATCGGTCGGTACAACTATCTAAACTTCTCTGCTATCTCTTAATTTATACTTTAATCGTTCCAACCAATAATCAAAACTGTTAAACAGTTCATACACCCGGACATCGCAAATCAGAGCCGACGACACTTGCCGGAAAACCGAAGCAAACCCGCTGTTCTGGTATACCATATCATTTAATTTCTCTGTCCATTTCAATCAAGTATAGGTCGTGAACGATTAAACAAGAACAGTCGGAATTCACTGTTATGTGTTCTTAAACGAAGAAGATGAAGTCGCCAATAAGTATTAGTACAATTAAAATCAGATATTCAAACGGGTTAGACACACAGTCCAGCGGTGGACTGTGTGCACAAACAATACACACGTCCCGAGTTCGAATCGCACGCGTACCGACTTTCAGAAATAAAACCAACATTTTTAAAACTTAATCAGATCAAGTCACAGAATGTTTATAAGAATAATATAATCCATAAGTTAAACAGATTTGACACACAGCCCAACTGGTTGGGCTGTGCGCACTCGAACCGAAGGACCCGAGTTCGACTCCGGGTCCCTGCAACCGGTTCGGCCATATAAATCATATTTAATAAAAAACCAAATAAGTTTAAAATTAATTAGTATATAAATATAATTAAAACAGAGAATATGTCGGGTTAGACACGTAGCTCAGTTGGTAGAGTTGCGTGCACGTATACGAGAGGTCCCGAGTTCGAACCTCACTCAGCGCATATAAAAACACAGTCCGACCGGCCAACGGTCAACGGTCAAAAAAGTCAATTTTTTATTTCTTTTTATTTATTTATTTAATTAGAAAATTATTTAAAAATACTTAAAGATAAGATTTTTAAAGTTAGAAAATTTCCTTAAACTCACAAAAATAAATCTAAAAAGCCCATTAAGAGTATTAATTAAAAGTATTAATCTCAAATAAAATCCATTTATTTACCGAATCATTTCGTTATTATTTTAGATTAGTTTTTCCCTCATCGATCAAATCCTAAAATTCGTGCGCATCCAACGTCATCAAAGAACGCACCCAATGTGAGTGAATCTCTATCAATTCCTCATTTTAATCATGTTTTGGGATGTATCATGTGTCGTTTAATTCCTTATTATATTTAAACACTTGTGCATACATCATATCCGTGATCAAATGTGTATCAATTGTGTATCAATTGTTGTGTGGATTATATTTAGTTTGGATTTATCATTTTCAGTGCACGCATTTCATTAGGCCCATCAGTTCCCCGTGGGAGACGGGTTGAGCATCAGGTGCCTCATAAGATCGGCTCCGTTTGATTGAGCCTTGATCTCACATTCATCATCATTCATATCATATACTCATCCAAAGTGGTTTATGTTTGGTTACTTATATATGTTTGCTCACATGTGATTATTGCACAAATTTTCCATATTAAATAAAACAAGAAATTAATAACAATGTTTTATCAAGGTTCACTCGCCAACTTTTGTTGACCCAAAATATCCCCCTTTTACACATGATACAGGTGATCCAGCTGAGGCAAGAAACACATAGGAAGGCCTAGAAGAATAAACCAGTTTAAGCTTTGGATTATTTACATAGTTTCATTTCCTTGTAATTGTATGAATTTTGATTTGGATATTTAAGTTGTAATTTGAATTTAATAATTATGAAACATTTTAGTAAACATCATGAGCTTTGGTGATAACCCAATTATGCCCCGACTCTTATTCCGCTGCGGGTCGGGGTGTGACAGTGAATCGAGAAGAGGATCCGGCTTGGGTTGAGTTGGGGGTTTTAGTCGGTGTTTTGCTACTTGCCTCCTTCTTCTCATCCTTAAAATCCCCATTCCTGATGTGGTTTTCAGTGAGCTCAGTGGCTAGCTCCATTGCTGCTTCTAGGGTTGCAAGCACGGTACTCATTCACAGAATCCTATATGTTTGAAGGAAGACCCCGAACGTAATGCTCGATAAGACGGTAGAGATGAGTGAACAGATTCGGAACCATTTGGTTTAGCTCGAAAAACCTTTTGTTGTAGGTTATATGATCTCCCTTTTTTCTGCTTTAAGAAGTAGAACTCATCTTCCAGCTTCTTAATTTCGCTTCTTGGGCAGAACCGCCTAGTCATGAGTACTCTAAGCTGTTCCCAAGTTAGCATTACCGCGGCTTCAGCGCCTCTCCTACCCTTTTCGGCATTCCACCAAGTTAATGCTACCCCAAATAGACGACCAGTAGCATAACGAACCTTACGGTCGTTGGGACAGTCACAGTTGAGAAAAGTGCTCTCGATCTCTTCAAACGTGGATGTCGGCTAGGCAACTACGTGGAGGTAGAAAGTCAGGAAGGTCAAACGAACGCTTGGCCACACAAATTGCTAAACAAATGGCCGCAGTGCTTCCTGACATCGTGATTCAAGTTCATCAAGCCCTCACCGCAAATCCCATCAACCCTCCCAATCAAGAAGACCAGAGCATCGCCAACCCTCCCTCCAAAAAGTGCTCCTACAAACACTTCAAATCTTGCGATCCCCCAAAGTATGAAGGGACCGAACGTGTTACTGCTCTCTTTCACTGGTTTGAAGAAATGGAGAACACTTTCCTCAATTGCGATTGTCCCGAGGATCGCAAGGTACGTTATGCAACAGGAAGACTAGCCCTTACCTGGTGGAACACGGAAAAGGGTAAACAAGGAGTTGAAGATGCCATGGCCTTAACCTGGAAGAGTTAAGGGAACTCATGACAAGACGCTTCTGTCCAAGAAGCGAAATCAAAAAGCTGGAAGACGAATTCCACTCACTAAAACAAAAGGAAGGAGATCACACTTCCTATAATAAAAGATTTCTCGAGCTAAATCATATGATCCCAAATTTGTTCACCCCCGTGTACCGCTTGGTTGAACATTACATTCGAGGTCTTCCCTCGAAAATTCAAGACTCAGTTTTAAGCACTTCGCCTGCAACACTTGAAGTCGCGATGGAGTTAGCTACAGAACTTACTGAGAATCGCATCTGAAACGGCAAATTCAAGGATGAAAAGAAGAAAGCACCCACAGAGACCCCAACTACAAACCACTCAGTCTCCTCCTCCAGGTTTGCTGGTAAGAGGAAACGAAACAGCAAGAATTTTGCTGTCATTCAAACCAACCCTCCTATCACCGCTGCACCGATCACCCAAATTGCTCCCTCAGCTGCACCATTTAAAAAGCCATACACCGGCCCACACCCAAAATGCAACCGTTGTTAATACCATCACCCTCCCGAAACTCTTTGCCAACATTGCACCAGCTGTGGCCATGCGGGTCACACCATTCAAACTTGTCGCACTCTGCAACGAATGAACCGCAATCAACCCCCAACCCAAACCCACCATCAGATAGTGGGTCAAGCCCAACAACCCTTACTTCTACCATCTACACAACACATAGCCCAATCCTACTACCAACCCAACTACCCCATGATGCAACCCATGCAAGCTTGTTACAACTGTGGAGACCCAAACCACTTCAGGAACACATGTCCACGCTTGGTGAACATCATGCATGCTCAAGCCCAAGCGAACCCAGTAAACCAAGCCAACCAAGCTCCTCCACCTGCCAGAGGAAGAGCTTTCAACATCAATGCCAACCAAGCTAGGGCTGACAACAACGTGGTTAACGGTACGTTTCTCATCAATGGTAGTTATGCATCCATGTTATTCGATACTGGCGCAGATAAGAGTTTTGTGTCCTTAGAATTCGAACCTATCCTCAACCAAACTCGTGATAATCTCATGGAATCTCTAACGGTGGAAGTTGCTGACGGAAAGCCCATTTCATTAAATTCTATTATACGCGATTGTACCCTCACTCTAAACGATCACGATTTTCCAGTTGACCTCATTCCTATGAAGTTGGGAAGTTTCGATGTTATAATCGGTATAGACTGGCTCAGCCAGTATCACGCTGAAGTAGTATGCCGTGAAAAGTTCATTCGCATTCCTCTTGAAGACGGTTAGACCCTACGTATTTTTGGAGAGACCCCTTCGAAAGGACTCAAATTAATGTCCTGCCTTCAAGCCCGAAAATATCTCCGCAAGAACTATGTCGCATTCCTAACTCACGTCGTCAAAAAGGGAAACAAGGAGAAGAAACTCGAAGATATACCAGTTGTGAAAGAATTCCCACAAGTCTTTCCCGAAGACATCTCAGGACTCCCTCCTGTGAGAGAAGTCGAATTCCGCATCGATCTTGTACCTGGCGCTACACAAGTCGCAAAATCCCCTTATAGGTTAGCCCCATCCGAAATGCAAGAGCTGGCCAGTCAACTGCAAGAACTGACTGACAAAGGATTCATACGCCCTAGCTCCTCGCCTTGGGGTGCACCTGTTCTTTTTGTGAAGAAGAAAGATGGAACGTTTCGCATGTGTATCGACTACAGAGAACTCAACAAGTTAACGGTTAAGAATTGCTACCCACTACCTCGCATTGATGACCTCCTAGACCAACTTCAAGGCGCCACCTGCTTTTCAAAAATCGACCTTCGTTCTGGTTATCATCAGTTCAGAGTACATGAAGAAGACGTCCCAAAGACCGCCTTCCGGACTCGTTATGGTCATTACGAATTCATGGTCATGCCATTCGGTTTAACCAACGCCCCCGCTGTATTCATGGATCTAATGAATAGGGTATGCAAACCCTACCTCGACCGTTTCGTCATAGTCTTCATCGACGATATCCTTATCTACTCCAAGTCTAAATCCGATCATGAGCGACACCTTCGACTCATCCTTACACTTTTAAGGACTGAAAAGCTCTACGCTAAGTTCTCAAAATGCGAATTCTGGTTAAGAGAAGTACAATTCCTTGGACATGTCGTCAATGACAAGGGAATACATGTCGATCCTTCAAAAATCAAGGCAGTGCAAGAATGGCAAGCGCCACGTACCCCTACCGAAGTAAGGTCATTTCTTGGTTTGGCTGGTTACTAACACCGCTTCATTGCCAATTTTTCCCGTATTGCTGTACCACTCACGGCTTTGACTCATAAAGGAAAACCCTTCATATGGGGACCTAAACAAGAAGAAGCCTTCCAAACTCTAAAGCAAAAACTTTGTGACGCACCTATCCTCACACTCCCTGAAGGTTGCGATGACTTTGTAGTATATTGCGACGCATCAGGGCAAGGGCTAGGCTGTGTATTAATGCAAAGAGGAAAAGTGATAGCCTATGCTTCTAGGCAACTCAAAGTTCATGAGAAGAATTACACCACCCACGACCTGGAACTTGGAGCCGTTGTGTTCGCTCTCAAGATATGAGACATTACCTCTATGGTACCAAGTGTGAAATATACACTGACCACAAAAGTCTCCAACATATCTTCAACCAAAAGGAGTTGAATATGAGGCAACGAAGATGGGTCGAACTTCTCAACGACTACGACCGTGAAATTCGGTATCATCCTGGCAAGGCAAACGTAGTGGCCGATGCGCTTAGTCGAAAAGGTTATGCGAACTCCATTCGTCTTCTCTGTTCGCAAATCATAACCGACATCAAAGATCGAATCCGAGCAGCTCAACATGTTTCTGTAACAGAAAATGACGTACGCGATGAGCTGTCATGTGGAGCTGAACTCAAAATCGAAACCAAATCCGACGGTATTCTATACTATTTAAATCGCATATAGATTCCCGATCGCGATAACCTTCGTGATTTCCTCATGAATGAGGCGCACAAAACACGATACTCTGTACACCCAGGAGCCAACAAGATGTATCAAGACCTAAGATACACCTACTGGTGGCCTGGCATGAAAAAGGATATCGCTGTTTTTGTTTCCAAGTGCCTTACCTGTTCCAAAGTAAAAGCTGAACATCAAAGACCTTCAGGACTTCTAGTCCAACCCGAAATACCTGTATGGAAGTGGGAAAACATAACCATGGACTTCATTACCGGGTTACCTCGCACCTCCAGTGGGTATGACACCATATGGGTAATCATTGATCGTCTTACAAAATCAGCTCACTTCATACCGATTCGCGAGGACTTCAAAAACAAGAAGTTAGCTCGTATCTACATCAGCGAGATCGTAAGCCGTCATGGTGTACCTTTAAGCATCATTTCAGACCGTGATGGTCGTTTCACTTCACGAACATGGCGAGAAGTACAAACCGCTTTGGGTACACGATTAGACCTCAGTACCGCTTTTCATCCTCAAACTGATGGACAATCTGAACGCACCATCCAAACTCTTGAAGACATGCTTCGAGCATGTGTCATAGACTTCAAAGGGAATTGGGACGCTCATCTACCATTAGTTGAATTTTCATACAACAATAGCTATCATTCAAGTATCGGCGTGGCTCCTTTCGAAGCTTTATATGGTCGTAAGTGCCGATCTCCAGTATGTTGGCACGAAATTGGGGAATCACAAATCATCGGTCCAGAGTTAATTCAAGAAACAACCGACAAGGTCATTCAAATTCGAAACGATCTTCTAGCGGCTCAAAGTCGTCAAAAGAGTTATACAGACAAACGACGAAAGCCCTTGGAGTTTGACATTGGTGATCAAGTACTTTTAAAAGTATCACCGTGGAAGGGAGTGGTTCGTTTTGGCCAAAAGGACAAGCTAGCACCACGCTACGTAGGACCTTTCAAGATACTCGAAAGAGTAGGTCCTAGTAGCATACAAGCTTGACCTACCAGAAGAGCTCAACAGAATTCATCCCACATTCCACGTATCAAACTTGAAGAAGTGTCTCGCCGATGAAAACCTCCATATTCCTCTAGAAGACATCGAGATTGATGAATCTATGCACTTCATTGAAAGACCAGTAGAAATCATGGACTTCGGAGAGAAGCGTTTAAGACGAAGTCGTATTCCAATTGTCAGGGTGCGTTGGGAGTCAAAACGAGGACCTGAGTTTACTTGGGAACGTGAAGACTCAATGCGCTAGAAATACCCGCATCTTTTTCCTGTTACCACTACTACTTAAATTTCGGGACGAAATTTCTAAAAGTAGGGGATACTGTAACATTCGTCGAAAAACGGGTTTTCAAAACCCGCTTCGTTTATCAATCAAATATCCAGTTATAAATTTCGTTGCGTATTTATGGTTGATATTAATTTTAAACAATACATAATTATAAAATATATAGAATTTAAAAACATAATTTATAATTAATAATAAATAATGAATAAAAAAATAAATGGAGACGTCGGGTTTCGAACCCGGGTCACCCACAAATCCAAACACACAACACACCGCTCCGCCACACATTGTTTTTGTAATAAACACGGAAACAAATAGGATTTATAATAAAACCGAAAAGTCAAATCTGCAATCAGCGCGCCCAGAACTCGTACTCACCGGAAAAACCGACGTTCCGTGATTTTGGCTACCTTTCCTTTGACTGAAACGCACAATTTAATCTCGACGCCAGTTATAACCGTTGCCGGCAGTCAATTTCGGTCGTAACCGCCGGAAAACCTTTGACCGCGAACCTTGACCTCGATTTAAACTCAATTCATCCAGTTCCTCCCTATAAAAACCCACTCAATCTTCCGGAAATCCTTTCGCTCAGAACCGCACACTTGTTCGAAGTTGCAATTGCTCAAAAGCTCGTCGCCGGAGATTTCCAATTTCGCCGGAATCCTGCCGGAATCGCTAGTCAAAAAACCGCGTTCATTCATCGGTCGGTATAACTGTCTAAACTTCTCTGCTATCTCTTAATTTATACTTTAATCGTTCCAACCAATAATCAAAACTGTTAAACAGTTCATACAGCCGGACATCGCAAATCAGAGCCGACGACACTTGCCGGAAAACCGAAGCAAACCCGCTGTTCTGGTATACCATATCATTTAATTTCTCTGTCCATTTCAATCAAGTATAGGTCGTGAACGATTAAACAAGAACAGTCGGAATTCACTGTTATGTTTTTTAAACGAAGAAGATGAAGTCGCCAATAAGTATTAGTACAATTAAAATCAGATATTCAAACGGGTTAGACACACAGTCCAGCGGTGGACTGTGTGCACAAACAATACACACGTCCCGAGTTCGAATCGCACGCGTACCGACTTTCCGAAATAAAACCAACATTTTTAAAACTTAATCAGATCAAGTCACAGAATGTTTATAAGAATAATATAATCCATAAGTTAAACAGATTTGACACACAGCCCAACTGGTTGGGCTGTGCGCACTCGAACCGAAGGACCCAAGTTCGACTCCGGGTCCCTGCAACCGGTTCGGCCATATAAATCATTTTTAATAAAAAAACCAAATAAGTTTAAAATTAATTAGTATATAAATATAATTAAAACAGAGAATATTTCGGGTTAGACACGTAGCTCAGTTGGTAGAGCTGCGTGCACGCATACGAGAGGTCCCGAGTTCGAACCTCACTCAGCGCATATAAAAACACAGTCCGATCGGTCAACGGTCAACGGTAAAAAAAGTCAATTTTTTTATTTCTTTTTATTTATTTATTTAATTAGAAAATTATTTAAAAATACTTAAAGATAAGATTTTTAAAGTTAGAAAATTTCCTTAAACTCACAAAAATAAATCTAAAAAGCCCATTAAGAGTATTAATTAAAAGTATTAATCTCAAATAAAATCCATTTATTTACCGAATCATTTCGTTATTATTTTAGGTTAGTTTTTCCCTCGTCGATCAAATCCTAAAATTCGTGCGCATCCAACGTCATCAAAGAACGCACCCAATGTGAGTGAATCTCTATCAATTCCCCGTTTTAATCATGTTTTGGGGTGTATCATGTGTCGTTTAATTCCTTATTATATTTAAACACTTGTGCATACATCATATCCGTGATCAAATGTGTATCAATTGTTGTGTGGATTATATGTAGGTTGGATTTATCATTTTCAGTGCACGCATTTCATTAGGCCCATCAGTTCCCCGTGGGAGACGGGTTGAGCATCAGGTGCCTCATAAGATCGGCTCCGTTTGATTGAGCCTTGATCTCACATTCATCATCATTCATATCATATACTCATCCAAAGTGGTTTGTGTTTGGTTACTTATATATGTTTGCTCACATGTGATTATTGCACAAATTTTCCATATTAAATAAAACAAGAAATTAATAACAATGTTTTATCAAGGTTCACTCGCCAACTTTTGTTGACCCAAAATATCCCCCGTTTTACACATGATACAGGTGATCCGACTGAGGCAAGAAACACATAGGAAGGCCTAGAAGAATAAACCAGTTTAAGCTTTGGATTATTTACATAGTTTCATTTCCTTGTAATTGTATGAATTTTGTTGGATATTTAAGTTGTAATTTGAATTTAATAAATATGAAACATTTTAGTAAACATCATGAGCTTTGGTGATAACCCAATTATGCCCCGACTCTTATTCCGCTGCGGGTCGGGGTGTGACAGTGAATCGAGAAGAGGATCCGGCTTGGGTTGAGTTGGGGGTTTTAGTCGGTGTTTTGCTACTTGCCTCCTTCTTCTCATCCTTAAAATCCCCATTCCTGATGTGGTTTTCAGTGAGCTCAGTGGCTAGATCCATTGCTGCTTCCAGGGTTGCAAGCACGGTACTCATCGCAGAATCCTAAATCTTTGAGGGAAGACCCCGAATGTAATGCTCGATAAGACGGTCGAGAGGAGTGAACAGATTCGGAACCATTTGGTTTAGCTCGAAAAACCTTTTGTTGTAGGTTATATGATCTCCCTCTTTCTGCTTTAAGAAGTAGAACTCATCTTCCAGCTTCTTAATTTCGCTTCTTGGGCAGAACCACCATGTCATGAGTACTCTAAGCTGTTCCCAAGTTAGCATTACCGCGGCTTCAGCGCCTCTCCTGCCCTTTTCGGCATTCCACCAAGTTAATGCTACCCCAAATAGACGACCAATAGCATAACGAACCTTACGGTCGTTGGGACAGTCACAGTTGAGAAAAGTGCTCTCGATCTCTTTAAACCACCGAATGAGTGCAGTGACCCCTTCTGTTCCTCATATTTTGAAGGGTCACATGAGTTGAAGTGCTTGTAAGTGCACTTGGTGGTGTTTGCGGGAGGGTTGGCAGCATTTTGTTCTCCTTGGTTGTTGGGATTAACGGGGTTGGCAGCGAGAGCTTGCTGAACTTGAACTACGATATCGGGAATCACGGCGGCCATTTGTTTGGCTATTTGAGCAGCCATGCGTTCGCTGAACTTTCTAGATCTCCTACCTCCACGAGAGTGCCTAGAAGACATCTACAGGAAATACGTAACGAGATTATGAGTTTGGCGTATAGGTGTCATGTGTGTCGCATAGGGTTTAGAGATAAAATTAAACATCTACATAATAAATGAGAAATATAAATCCATTACATCCATAGGATGTCTTGGGCTTTGCTCATGTTTGGGCCTCCATATGTCCCCCATACTTGGCCTAAGTAGTCATGTGGGCCCCCATGACTATTGGGCTTCGTAGGGTTTCACATTGGTTCTGGCATGTTAACATACACACAACCCGAATGAAAATCGTGAAACATGATTGCGAGATGTATTGTCGAAGGTGTCCTGGTGTGGACACAGTGACAGCTCAAAGTGGGGTTAGTTCACACGACGTTTGGTGTGGTATGCTTTGGCCTAATAGGTCCTTTGTACTCTCATCGTTAGTCCCCAGGTAGGCAAACTGGTCCGTTACTTTGGATTTATACGAATGCCAATCCTAGACAGGACGTTTCGACTACCAGTACTTGTACCCTTCCAGTTACTACATGCCCGTCATAGAACTCACTTTGATGAGATTGAAAAAAAAAATAAAAACATCATAAATTTTTTGAAAAGAAAAACAAGAAAATTTTGAAGTATGTGAGAGTCGAGACGTGCGTTATGACGGTAACATATGCGTATATATATATTCATGTTATATGGGCAAAATTTATAACACGTTGAATGTCACACAAAATCAAGTATTAATTAAAGTGCTTGCATGTAATTGTGTGTGAGAGAAATGTAAAACAAGTAAATGTCATAAGTTTGCATGTAACCAACTTAACATGTAAGCAATTAAATTCTAATTGACTATAGTATAGGCTCTAAGGGTCTAATGACCTATCCTATATCCCTATAGTCATTGGCTCTGATACCAATCTGTCTCACCCTGACCCGCAGCGGATAAGGTAGTCGAGGCATGATTAGGTTTTCATCAAAGCTCATGACATTTACTATTATAAAAGTTTAATATTTATTATTCCAAATTTAATTACAATATTCCAAGAACACATAATTTTAACAAACACAATATTGTTCCAAACAAACTTGCAAATAACATTTTATTTCTTCTAAGGCCCATGTCCTATGTGATCCACGCTTCAAACATGTTCACCTGTGTCATGTGTAAAAATAAAGTTTTGGGTCAACATAAGTTGGCGAGTGAATCCCATTTTATCATTAAGAAAAATGATATGTTTAGTATTTTATAAAAATGTGCATTAACCAAATATGGGAACGTCGTGTATGTTATCTAAATCACAAACCATATCATCAATCATCAACTAATAATGTACATGTGAGCACGATAAGCGATATGCTACGAGATCAAGGCTCAATCAAACGGAGCCGATCTAGTATATTAGGCTACACGACGCTCCACCTGTAGGCATCGGGGAACAAGGGCCTAATGTGAGAAATTGATAAATGAGAATATAACACCAAATGAAATAAACAAACAATATCACACAACACTTTAGATCATATAAAGGTAATAGCACGAGATTTCAAATAACGAAATAACAATGACGACACATGATACACCCCAAAAATGTGAAATAAAAGGGGAGTTGTAAGATTCACTCACAATGGGTACGATTAAGATTTGTTGGAGATTGCGCACGATTGAGAAGTTGAGATACCAAGTGACGAACGGCTAACCTAAATATTTACATAACAATTTAGCTAAAAATATATTCCTTTAGTTGAATTTAATATTTTTAATTAACTAATTATTTATTAGATAATTTAAATTAATTTTTTATTGTTTTTATCACTATATTTTTATTTACTTAAACCTTTATTTGTAAATAAGATTAATTGGTTATAAAATATTGTATTTTAGGGAGAATAATTATCTCTGAATTAAATCTGATTAAATCGATCGGAATTCGCAGCGTGTAGGAGCCGAACCGGCGACCTATCGTTCGTGTGCACGCGGCCCAGCCAACCGGCTGCGTGTCTAACCCGGAATATATTGAATTCTAATTATACTTATATACTAACTAACCCTTTTCATATTCTGATTTAATAAAAAGGTTTGATTATTATAGGGACGGTTTACGTAACCAGTATCGAACTCTAACCTTAGCTTCGTGTGTGCACACAGCCCGACCAATTGGGTTGTGTGTCTAACCCGAAGAATACTTGATTTTTATTTCTTTTATACACTTGTTGTTGTGTTTCATAATTGAGTTATAAAAGGTTTTGTTTATTTCAGCGGATCGGAACACGAACATAATCGAACCCGGGACTGTTGGTTTCATATGCACGTAGCCCAACCAACTGGGCTGTGTGACTAACTCGGTTGTAATACAAATTAAAATTCATTTAAATAATGCTTCTGGTACATCTTCTTCATCATATTAATAGAAACCCGATTGCTTTGATTCTTTAACAATTCACTTACTAAATTCTAATGACTAAACATGTGATAAATGAGAATGAATGAAAATAGGTGAAATGAAAAACCAAACAGTGACGCTTTAGATCTCTGGCGGAATTCCTGGGTTTGTATGTTTTTCCGGCGAAGGTTGTTCTGATGAACAGAGATTTGTAGAAGGGTTAGAAAGAGTGTGTGCGCATTCCAAAGGGTTCCAGAGCTCTCTATTTATAGATGAAAGATCTCGCTTGGATTGCGTTTTGGTTTCCGGAGTTTCGGTTTAGATTTTGGTATGCAAGTTGGGGAACTCATGATTTGAATGCGATTTGACTCGTAATTGAGTCTAGGTTCATGATTGAGGGTAGTTTCTTCAGTCAATCGCGAAGATTTAGCATTTAGGTGATTGCCGGATTTGACCAAGTGCTGTTATAGGGCGGCACCTTTCAGTTCGAGAAGCTATGATGATATAAATGATTATTTGATTTGAATATTTCAGATGTGGAGGGGTGATGGAGTGGTTTGTTGGTTGAAACTTAAGCGTTTGACCCGGGTTCAAGTCCCGCGGTCAGCACGAATATATCTTTTTTATTTTTATTTACAATTTTGCTTACATATATATATATATATATATATTTTATTTATTATTATTATTATCTATATTATTACTTATTATTTTATATTATTACTATAACGAAACTCTTAAACGATTAACATAATTACGCAATGAAACGAGATTACATTAAACTTGATTACAAAGTTGTGCGGGTTTTAGAACCCGTTTTTCGACGGATGTTACACTAAGCACAAGTCAAAAGGTCTTTAATGGGTTGTAACGGGGCTAGGCTAAGGGTATTTTGAAACTGTCTAAGGTGATAAAAACTCGATTCTTATTACATACACAACTACTCTAAAAACGACTACTAAAAATAAACAAACTAAAAGGCAAGGAATTTCACCTTTTGTTCAACAAACTTTCAACACATATTTTTGTGCTTTTCTCAACGATTTTTCTCTTTTACATCATATTTTCTGTCATTTTACAACTAACTGAAAATCGAATTTTCAACACATGGGTTAAAAATAGAAGGCTACACGATCAAAGGCTAAATGGGTTAGTCAAACTAAAGGTTTAGGCTCAAAGTTGGTGACTAAGGGATCAATTTCGGGTAAGGATATATAAATGGCATGAAAGGAAAAGGTTTAGCTAACGACTTAATCATTCATGTGCTCGTATTCGGTCTATGGTCTCAAAATCATTAAAAGTTTCAAGTTCAACAATATGGAACTAAAGGTCCACTCAACCAAAGAAATATAGACATATATGATGTATAAAAGTGGCTCAAAATCTCACGTACATAGGGTATGGTATGCGATATGTATAAAACGCAAGTTTCTCAAGCGGATTATTCCCAAATAACCACCCGCTAAATGCTCGTCATGTTATTAATTTGAACTTGGCTATGATAAGAGACCACATGGGTTAATGAAATCTATCATTAACTTAGTTACTTGTGCTTTTTAGATTGCTTCAAATAAAGACATTTTGAAAAAAATTTGAAATTTTCTCCGGGGTGAAATTTTGGGGAAGTTAGCCATGTCACGTCCCTTGTGCTTTCTAAAAGCTCTATTCCTACACATTGAGGACAATGTTGACCTCAAGTGTGGGGATGGAGAGAAAATTTTTTCGATTTTGACCCATTTATTTAAACACTACACATTGAGGACAATGTTGACCTCAAGTGTGGGGATGGGGGAAATTTTCAAAATTTTTTCAAAATGTCTTTGTTTGAAGCAATCTAAAAAGCACAAAGGGATGGCACAACCCATGTGGTCTCTTATCATAACCAAGTTCAAATTAATAACATGACAGGTATTTAGCAGGTGGTTATTTGGGAATAATCCGCTTGAGAAACTTGCGTTTTATACATATCGCATACCATACCCGTTGTACGTTAGATTTTGAGCCACTTTTATACATCATATATGTCTATATTTCTTTGGTTGAGTGGACCTTTAGTTCCGTATTATAGAACTTGCAACTTTTGATGCGTTTGAGACCATAGACCGAATACGAGCACATGAATGATTAAGTCGTTAGCTAAACCTTTTCCTTTCATGCCATTTATATATCCTTACCCGAAATTGATCCCTTGGTCGCCAACTTTGAGCTTAAACTTTTCGTTTGACCAACCCATTTAGCCTTTGACTGTGTAGCCTTTTATTTTTAACCCATGTGTTGAAAATTCGATTTTCGGTTTAGTTGTAAAAAGACAGAATATATGATGTAAAAAGAGAAAAATCATTGAGAAAAAGCACAAAAATATGTGTTGAAAGTTTGTTGAACAAAAGGCGAAATTCTTTGCCTTTTAGTTTATTTATTTGTAGTAGTCGTTTTTAGAGTAGTTGTATATGTAATAAAAATCGAGTTTTTATCACCTTAGCCACTTTCAAAATACCCTATTCCATACCCTTAGCCTAGCCCCGTTACAACCCATTAAAGACCTTTTGACTTGTGCTTAGTAATTGTGTGCAGTGGTGGAGATTGATTAAGTTGTAAGCCTATGCGGGTAAGTGTTCTAATCGGTTTGAGTGATTACATCAAAAGTGCTAATGCATCATCTATTAGCCAATTTTTAAACCAAGTGGAGAGAACATTGTGAGGGGCGTGTATGACTTGTGAGTTCTGAGGGCGGGTTAATCTTCGGTAACCATTCTTTACCGCTGAATATGTTGAAAATTGTAAGAATCATGAACAGGTCATGACAATAGACTTTAGCTTATGTCACTACAATGGGAAGTGTGTTTTCGTTTGACCCACGTGAAAGTGAAAAACAGATTTGCTTGAGGACAAGCAAAAGACAAGTGTGTGGATGTGATGCACTGTCGAAAACCGGTGCTCAATAAAATTTAAGTTTATGTTTTTACATGACTTTTGATTTTGAATGGCTTAGTTTTTATTAGAATTGTGTTTTGCAGGTCTAACGGAGTTTAAGGAGCTATACGGGAGCTTTACGGAGCATCGGGGAGCGAACGGGATCAACCAGGAACTCGAAATGAAGAAAACGGAAACCAAGAGTCGGGCTTAGCATCGCCGACACCCAAGGGTCTCGGCGACGCCCCTTGGTTATTCACGTCGGCCAGAAACTCGCGTAGATAGCATATTAAGGCATCAGCAGAAAAAGGAAAATCTAGAGGTCGTCGCCGATGGCCTAACAGGGCGTCGCCGACGCCCTTCAGAAAGTGCTATGATTTCCCTTGTTTTGCGTTTTGAACGAGTTTAAACCCAATTTTGGGGGTCATTATGCAAGTTTGAACCTAGAACATCATCTTGGAGCCAAGAACACCACAACCTTTAATCACAATCCATCCAATTCATTCCTCATCATCCGAATTGATCATCCATCATTCTAAACCCTAATCAATCATCTTCATCATCATCATGAATCCTTCAATCCTTTCATCATCATCCACTCTCAATAATCATCATCATCACCATCATCAAGGCTTCAAGATGTTCATATTCGAGTTTCAATCAACCGACAATCGTGTTCCGTTCACCATGAGTGGCTAGGCTCTTCAGGTTTCACCCCGGTGTAGGTTTTTGTAAGTTCTAGGGTTTGACATTGTTTTGAGTTTTGATTTGTGACAAATTGTAGCTTAATTTTGAAACCTATGATAATTGACTTGCATTTGTATTGTATTCGTGAATTGTCAAATGAGTTATGTAATTTGATTTTGTGAAATGTTACGTGCAATTATGCCTTGTCTAGGTTAGAATTTACATGTTCTTGGTAACGAAGTGAATTGTAGGTCGTCGTTTATGATGTCGATAGCTTTTTGCACCTAAGCCACGCAACACTAAACTCGTTGATCATTTTTACAGTTGAATTGAACCTAAAACGTGTAGGAACCCTAGGATTTCAATTACCGAACTGGGTGTGAACCTTGTTCTTTATTATCGTTAAAAACCTTTTAATCAAGTTTTTTTTTCGTGAAAGTCTCATTTGTTTAAGTTTTCGTAGTCAATTTATTAAAAGCAAATTTGTCGGTTTAATCCGACATACCTTTTTAAACAAACAAATTAATTAATCTTATAGCAAGCTTCATAAAAGTGACAACATACGTTTAAATCAATCTTATCCATCCCAAACCACAAACTCTTCGTGGTTTGACCCCTTACTACCACTAACACATTGTTAAGGGTAATTTGGGATTATAAATATTATCTTTGACCGGGGCGCAACACTCCAATCAATCTCCCCTTCTTGGGCCATGAAACGCTCCTCGTGCTGATGATAGCGCTTTTCAGCTAACTGATTCGCATTGTTAGATTTGTTTAGAAGTTCTGCCAACATCTCTTCCAGCTTAGAGTTATTTTGAGGGGCTTATTGCTGAGAACTGCTCCCGGCACCCTGATAATGGTACATATTCGAATGTGGCTGGTGGGATTGACCATGAGACTGAAAAGACTGACCATGGGACTGTTGTGGCGAGGGAGCGTTGAGCGTATCCGAGTGGGTTTTGGTTACTAGAACCAACCTTCCACCTGAAGATTGGGTGATTCCTCCATCCCGGATTGTACGTTATGCTGTTTTAGGGGCTCATTTTGGGGTCTAGTTTAATTACCCAGGTAATCCACCTCCTCGTGGCCTGTAAACATTACACCCTGCTCACATGCACCTAACTCCTGTGAAATCCCACATTGCTCACATGAAGATTGAACCCGCGAAACATTATGGGCTTGATCAATTTTTACTGCCAGTGCTCCAATCTGCGCAGTTGAGCCATATACGTATCAACGGCATGCACCCCTGAACGAGATGATGTCCTAGCTCTGTCACTACCTTGATGAGAACTCGACTTCAAAGTAGCTTTCTCAGTAATCGCGTAAGCTTCAATCAGTCTCTTCGTTCCAAGATCACCCCCTGCGTACACGTCCAAACGCTCCTGCGAGTCATAGTTGAGTCCCTGGTAGAAAGTCAACACCAGCTGTCTTTTAGATAACCCATGGTGTGGGACATCAATAAGAAGATCTCTAAACCTTTCCCAAGTTGAGTGTAAGGATTCTCCATCATCCTGTCGGAATGTCATGATATGGTTCTTCAACTTGGTTGTTTTCTCTGAAGGAAAGTACTTCTGCATAAACAGCTCTGCCATCTCATTCAGGTTGTAATGGATCCTGCGGGAAGTGATAAAAGCCAAGCTCTGGCTTTGTCTCGCAATGAGAATGGAAAGAGTCGCAACTAGATCGTGTCATCAGAAACGTATCGTATCTTGGAAGTAGAGCACACCTCAAGAAACGAAGCAATCTGCCGACAAGGATCCTCGTGATCCTTTCCATCAAACTGCACCGAATTTTGTAGCATGTTGATGATGCTGGATTTGATCTCGAAATTCAGTGCCACCACAGTAGGTCAGGTGATGCTAGGCTACAGGCCTTCACCTCCTGGACGGCTGGTCTCATACAACATCCGGTCGCTGTCTGCCATGGTGTTCCCCCCGACCTCTGAGCTCTCACCCTTAGCAAGTTTCACCGGCTCGTCAACTGCAGCTGAGATTTGTTGTGCAACAACGCGAGACCTTTCTTGAAGTCTCCTACTCCTCCTCACGTCATGGTCCTGTTTGTTAGACGGCTCAGCAGCAGCGGGCGCGGGGGTTGAGGACATCAACTTGTAAGAAAAGGATAAGCACGTCCCGAAACAAATAAAAAATACAATATAATATAATAATAATTTTTCCTTTTACAAATAAATAGGCAATCAGCTCATTCGAATTCAAACAAATAAATAAATAAATAATCTTGCAAATATATATATATATACACAAAAAATATATGAACAAATAAACAAAGATGAACAAGTATTCACAAGCATGTACACCGGTAGAAGAATAACTCGGGTGACGTGTGCGTATATATACATATTTTTACAATGAATTTTACACACGAACTCGGTTTTAATATTTATAAAAATGATTTATACTTTAACTTTAAAACACACACAAAAGGACAAGTGTACCCTATCATATATGTACTAAAGTATGGGTAAGAACCAGACGTCGATCCATGGACGCGGGCGGACGCTTATATACTAAACCGTTGTCATTAGTTTACCGGGAAAAAGATAGGTGAATGAATAAGTTTTTAACTAAAATTATTTGAAAATATATTCTAAAACATAAAAGACTCCAAATAAAAAAATATAATTTTTGTCTTGTTTTATAAACAACCTAAGCATGTTAACTAAGTTGGAAATGTCACAAAGGCATCTGGTCAATCTTCAAATTATAAAAACAATTAGTATCCTTTTCGGGTATCCTAACATAATAATCCTTCAGATAGTTAACTGTCACACCCCGGATTTCCAACCCAAATCCATACACCGGTGGGCCCGGGTGGGAGTATTGGGACGTCAGTTGATAACATCATTGTCAATTAAACATGACACAGTGGAAGTCTTGGAGTAAAATTACGATTACAAACCAAATGTTCAAAATAAAATAATATACAGGCTCGTAATAGAAGATCCACAGGCGGATCACAAAATGTATAAAGAAAGAATATAAAACAGACTTTAGGGCAGATCTAAGGATTTGCAAGATCCTCTTAATCACTACCGAGCAGCTTCCGCCATATTTCGTATTATACCTGCAATTTAGTCTTTGGACGATACGTCAGCTTTCACTGGTAAATACACCCAACTGACTCATTTTTAAAATGTTTTAAAATGATTTTAAGTGTACAGGGCACAAAATCTTTTATAACTAGGGAAAGTTACTTTGTAACCTTGTTAACAGATTCACATGTTTGTCCATACATACAGGGCCCAGTACAGAGACCGAGACATGATTAAATACACACCACTTAGAACTCACAGAGGAGTTATCCCCAAGGTCTTGGGTAATTTGCGTTTGAGCGTCTGTCAGGTGTATGCCTACACCCCGCGCTAAGGTCATGGCCCTTAACTAATGTAATGAGCCGAGGATATCCATGACATAGTAATTTAACCCCCGATGTTTAAGTTATCAAAAAAACTGATTAAAACAGAATATGCGGATTTACTAGCCACAATCCGGCATTCGATTGATCCGATTTCTGACCAAGCGGTAATAATTTACCCTATCCAACCTCGTATAGGGAAAATAAGTCGAGAGTATTTACCTAAGCTAGTCTTCTTTTAATTTCAATAACTCAGCCATATACAAAAGTACTAAGTGCAGATAGCATTTACCGGCAAGGCTCTAGTCTGGATTATGGCATAAGCTAACCAATTAATACTAATGGTCTTTATTTAAGTCATAGACTTAGACCGACTAGTGTACATGATCAAAAACGTATAACGCTTGATTAAACGATGATTGGCAAGAATGTAGTTTAAACCCGACAAGTACTTTGACTTGCATAATATGGGTAAACAATTAAAATTCTGGATTTTGAGATTTAAAATGATAAGGTTAAACCTGTTTCGGTTAAATTTCGTAAACTAGTTACGTATAACCAACCGTACGCTTATAAGTGATAATGGGTAACCGGATAAGTCATGGAGAAGTTCTATACACCATTATATTTTAAATAAGTTAAAATATCAGTAGGATATCAACTTATATGCCCGTTAAGGTTTTAAAACGAAACTATGCCTCATAAGGGCATTTCGGTAATTTCATACCGTATAAAAGGAACTTGAATATAATTTAATGTTATTCTGGAAAATATTTTATTTATGATATAATATCAGTAGGATATCGATTATATGTGTAATTTATCTTTTATGACCAAACTATGCACCTAAGGGGCATTTTGGTCATTTTACACATAGTTTATAAATTATTTGGGATTCTTAGTTTATAACATGTACCTGCTATAAATATGCTTGAAGTAAGTTTTAAATTAGTAGGTAACAAGTCTTGGTCAATCAATATAGTTTAAAACCATACTATGCATCGACCGACGCTTATGTCGTAAAAAGACGTCTTAATCGATGTTTAATGAAAACTAAAGTTAAGGTCAGCTTAAAATGCCTTAGCTATGCTATTTAATATAACATATCAGTAGGTAAAATATTTACCTTGAAAAGATTTGATTAAAATTATTTTATGAGCTACAAAGGCTGAAATCGTCATTTATCGACATAGTTTAAGAACTTGCTTGAAAACTTAGTTTATAACTTGGTTTAACATCCCAAATAATCCTACTCATAAAATTATATCAGTAGAAAACTTATTTTCAAGTTCATTATCATTAAAACTTTGATTCATGCATAAAGGGCATTTTAGTCAAAAATGGCATAATTACGGAACTTGCGCATAAACTTGGATTTTGATTATGATCATGTAATATAACCTCAGAGGGTTATGCTACATTATATTATGATCATAATGCAACTTTAGATCAGTAGGTAACTAATCTAAATCGAGTCAGAATCGAAAGTCAAAGCAGAAGTCAAACTTCGCGACTTTCGGTTGCGAACCGACTCTTGAACTGAAATTGACGAGCCGAATATGTTCTTACATGTTCTAATAATTATTACCAACTTGTTTAAGTGTCAAAACAGGTTTCATAAAATATATAAGATCAATTTATGATTTTTCCAAAAAATGGCATGTTTGACTTTTTAATATCATAACTTTGACCCGTCAATTGGTCTAGCAAATATGATCTTCAGGAGGTGCCCTTTATAGGGACTAACACCTACCTTATTATGATCACTTAGCCATGTTTGTTACGAAGAATGGCTGGACCATAATGGTCTTAACCGAAAGTCAAAGCGTTTTCCGTAAAACGCTTGACTTTTGGCTATAAAAGCCTATAAACGAAAATATACAAGGAAGGAACACTTACAAGAGGTTACTAGTATGCAAGAGAACAAAGTTGGATGCTCCTTTCAGTTAGGAACTTCCAGAGGAGGGAGAAGAGTTGAAATTGAGAAAGGTGCAAGTTGAAATGATGAACTTGAACACCTATTTATAGTTGGAGAACTCAAAGGAGGTGATGCCAGGTGTTTAGGGGTGTAAGAGGAAGCTTACAAGTATCTCAAAACGTGTCATAGCAGTTTGGGAAGCCATAGTTTCGATTAAATGGTTTTGGAGCTTTGTGTGGTAGCCAAGAAAAATTTTCTACAGCAGAGGCCCTCTGGAGCCCCGCGAGAAACCCAGTCCTGGTCCCTCACGGCCCGCGACCGCCCTAAGGTCAGTTTCAAACTTTGACACTTTTAGCCCCTTAACTTAATAAAGCTTCTAAAAACCTTTTAAAACGCCTTTTTGGCATATTTAGCCCTCTGTAGCCAATATTTGGCGTACCCGGGATTATGCCAGGACATTGTCGAGCTCTCGGTTCGTTAAAAGGTCACTCAGAGGTTTAACATGTTGACACTTTTAATCCCTCCAATATCCAACTTTCACATATATATAAAATTGAACCCTCTCGTCCAACAAATGGCACGTATGAGAGTTAGGACTTCGCAAAGGATCACTCAGAGGCTTATTATAAGCATGTTGACTCTGATGTCACTCAGAGGCTGGGCATGTTGACTCCAATGACACTCAAAGGCTGGGTATGTTGACATATCAGTCACTCAGAGTCCAAGTTTAAGCATGTTGACATATCAGTCACTCAGAGGTTGTTATTTATGCATGTTGACATCGGACAGTCACTCAGAGGCTCAGTTTGAGCATGTTGATGCCGTTAGTCCTTAATTGTCTGTAATAGACTATATTTTAAAATACAACACGTGTCGCTATACTATTTGACATGATTTTACAGGGTGGTACATCCTCACCCCCTTAAAAGAAATCTCGACCTCGAGATTTTATTCAAAAAGATGGGGTATTTTTGTCGCATAGTGGACTCAACCTCCCATATATACTCAGGACCTCTAAAAGTGTCCCACTTAACCTTTACTATAGATGTCATCTCTTTTCGGAGCTTCTTAACCTGTCGATCCTCGATCGAAATCGGTTTTTCAACGAACCTCATGTTTTCATCTATTTGCACATCTTTGTGCGACATTGTTAGCGACTCATCGGCTAGACATTTCTTAAGGTTACTGATGTGGAACACATCACGGATTCCACTTAGCTCCTCTGGCAATCTAAGCTTATAAGCTACAATGCCGACACATTCGACTATCTCGAATGGTCCGATGTATCTTGGGCTTAACTTGCCCTTCTTTCCAAAACGCATCACACCTTTCCAAGGTGATACTTTCAGCATGACTTTGTCCCCTACTTGGAATTTAAGAGGTTTACGCCTCTTGTCAGCATAGCTCTTCTGCCTATCCCTAGCAGCTTTGAGACGATCACGGATTTGCACAATCTTTTCCGTTGTCTCCAGGACAATCTCAGGTCCTGATAATTGGGCTTCCCAACTTCTGCCCAACACACGGGCATTCTACATTTTCTCCCATACAAGGCCTCAAAAGGAGTAGCCTTGATGCTCGTATGATAACTATTATTATAGGAGAATTCTATTAGGGGTAAGTGGTCATCCCAACTTCCACCTAAATGAATTACACATGCCCTAAGCATGTCTTCCAATGTCTGGATAGTATGCTCGCTTTGACCAATAGTCTGCGGATGGTTAGCCATACTAAAGTTTAATCGTGTGCCCAAAGATTGTTGGAAACTTTTCCAAAAATGAGAGGTATCTCTAGTATCTCTATCAGATACAATAGATATCGGCACACCGTGTAGGGACACAATCTTGTCCACATACAACTTAGCTAATTTGTCAGAGTTATACGTTTCTTTGATTGGAAAGAAATGAGCTGACTTAGTCAGCCTATCTACAATGACCCAAATCATGTCGTTACCACATTTGGTCTTTGGTAACTTGGTAATCAAATCCATAGTTACCATTTCCCATTTCCAACTAGGAATTTCTAGTTGTTGTAGAAGTCCTGATGGTTTCTGATGTTCTGCTTTAACTTGCGAACACGTCAGACACTTAGCTACATAAGTGGCTATGGATTTCTTCAAACCCATCCACCAATAATTCTTCTTCAGATCTTGATACATCTTGTCACCACCTGGGTGAACTGAGTATTTTGAGTTATGTGCTTCTTGGAGGATTAGATCTCTAAGTCCTCTAACGATTGGAACCCAAATTCTATTATTAAATCTAAGGATTCCATCCTTTCCATGCGTTAATTGATCGACAGTTCTGCCCAATCCTTCGTTAGTAGCATTAGCTTCTAATAGGGCTTGTTTTTGCGCATCTAATAGCTTCTCATTCAAGCTATTTCTGAGCTCAATGCTCTTGGCGTTAATCCTTATAGGTTTAACTCGTTCCTTGTGACTTAAGGCATCAGCAACTACATTTGCCTTGCCTGGATGGTAGCAAATCTCGCAATCATAATCATTAAGCGTTTCCATCCATCAGCGTTGTCGCATGTTCAATTCCTTCTGATTGAACAGATGCTAAAGACTTTTATGGTGTGTGTATATAATACACCTTGTGCCATATAAATAATGTCTCCACAGTTTTAGTGCAAATACAACAGCACCCAATTCCAAATCATGGGTGGTGTAATTCCTTTCATGTACCTTTAATTGTCGTGATGCATAGGCAATCACTTTGCCTTTTTGCATTGACACACGACCCATGCTAGTGTGCGAAACATCACAGTAGACTACAAAATCCTCAATACCCTCAGGTAGAGATAACACAAGAGCATTGCTCAACTTGTGTTTTAGAATCTCAAAGGATTCTTGTTGTTTCGGACCCCAAACGAACTTAACATTCTTGCGGGTCAGGGTAGTCAAAGGAGTGGCTATCCTTGAAAAGTTCTCAACTCCTTCATTTCCGTCGGTGCTAGTCTGTATGGAGCTCTAGCTACGGGTGCTGATCCTGGTAGGATATCAATTTTAAATTCCACTTGTCTGTTCGGAGGTAGGCCAGATAATTCTTTGGGGAAAACATCAGAGTACTCTGAGATAACCAGAAGGTCTTCAATACTTGGCGTAGGCTCATTAATAGTAACTTATGCATGTAAATAACGCAAGCTTTCCTCATACACTTGGATGCCTTAAATAACGACACCTTTTCTGGCAATCCGTAGTGTGAGTCTCCAGGGATGGTGATCATTTCACCAGATGGGGTTTTAATTTCGATGAGTTTCTTATCACAGACAATGTGGGCTTGGTTACGAGATAACCAATCCATGCCTAAAACTATATCGAACCCCGCCAATTTCATTGGCAAAAGAGAGATAGGAATGGAATGATTCTTAATGGATATAAAACCTCCATCAAGAATGGAAGATGCTATTTCTAAACTTCCATCAGCAAGTTCTATCTCATAAGTTTTATCCAGAGTTCTTATGGGCAGGTTTAATAGTTTACTAAACTTATGATTAACAAAAGATATATCTACACCCGAATCAAAAAGAACTCTAGCATAAATATTGTTAATGAGGAATGTACTTGTTATGACATTTTCGTCATTAGCAGCCTCTCTTGCAGTCATCTGAAAGGCATGAACATTCCCCTTCTTGGCCTCTCCAAGCTTCGCATTATTATTCTTAAGAATTTTAGGGCAGTTAGTCTTAATATGCCCCTTTTCATTGCAGACGTAGCAGACGACATCCTTAAGATCCTTACATTCTAGGGTCTTATGCCCCTTTCTCTTACAGATGCCACAGGGTTTGGCTTAAGAACCATAATTACACTGTCCCCAGTGTCTGTGGTTGCAAGTTTTGCATGTTGGCATCACAGCCATCTTGCCTTGGTTCCCTTTGAACCCAAATCTCCCTTTATTCTTCTTATTAAATCTTTGGGAGTTGTCATCTTCTCTCTTTCTTTTCCCGTCAGTTTCAGACTTTACTGACTTTTGCCTTACTAATCAAGGGTAAGTGAGAGAGATAGGTCAACAGCGGACCTATAGGTACTAGGCTGAGCAGCCTTTACCATGCCCTTAATTTCAGGTGCTAACCCATTGATAAAACACGCAATGCGTTTGGTTTCAGGGGTGATCAGATAGGAAACTAACCTAGATAGGGAGTTAAGATCGGAAACATATTTCCGACAATCTAGGGTTTTCAATTAAAGAGACAAAAAGTCTGTCTCTAATTTCTCCACCTCATGAGGTGGGCAGTAAGTTTCCTTAACAAGGTCCATAAACTTGGACCATCCCAAATTATACAGGTGTATTTTACCTGTAGACTGGATCATGGCTTTCCACCAGATTAGGGCATCACCCTTAAAGGACTGTGATACATACTTAACCACATCCTTATCAGCACAGCCGCTGATATCCACTATTGTCTCCATCTCGTCAAGCCATTTCAAAGCTTCTACAGCTCCTTTCTCCCCGTTAAAGTCTCGGGGCTTACAGGAGACAAAGTATTTGTAGGTACATCCGTCTTTAAGAGAACGGGTCCTATCAGCAAATTCCAGTTTCTTTGGTTCACTCTTCGCATTTGAAGAGTGAACTGAGCTCTCCTTATGAGCTGAAGATGGTGGAATAGATAATGGTCTGGATCGAGTAGCACTTGACTCCCTAAGCTTTTCTATGGCCTTTCCCCTGGCCTTTTCAACAGCCGCATCAATGCGAGCTTGAAAATTATCATTATTGTTATCTCTGTTTTCGGCTTTGTTTGAGTCAACAATCCGATGGCTACTTTGTGCCTCATTCGAGTTAGCCATCTTCAAGCTTTGGTTCTATACACCAATAAAGCTTCACTTAGCCATGGTATGTCAACCATATTGGCTTTCAACATTGGATCTAACAATCCATTTCCTATACTAGGGTGAACAACATCACAACTCTTAGGCTTAATATATCTACATTTTGCCTAGGTCTTAATAGGACCATCAAAGGCAAATTACAATCTGGACATAGTCCATATATTGCTAGATAGTGGATCGTAATGTCACAACTGTCATTATCGTAATTTTGACAAATTTTATTTAGCTCATAGGCTTGTCTCGAAGGACATAAAATAGGGCACATAGGCCTGTTACTAATGGACATAAAATATGGCACATAGGCTTGTCACTAATGGACATGAAATATGGCACATAGGCCTGTCACTAATAGACATAAAATATGGCACATAGGCCTGTCACTAATAGACATCAAGTTATAGCCCAAAGGCATTACATCACTAATGGATGTTTAAATCATAGCCCCAAGGGCAATACATCACTAATGGACGTTTAATCATAGCCCCAAGGGCAATACATCGCTAATGGATGTTTTATCATAGCCCCAAGGGCAATACATCACTAATGGATGTTTTATCATAGCCCCAAGGGCAATACATCACTAATGGATGTTTAATCATAGCCCCAAGGGTAATACATCACTAATCGATGTTTTATCATAGCCCCAAGGGCAATACATCACTAACAGATGTTTAATCATAGTACTGATGATATTAGCCAGGATCAATTTTGATCACATAGGCTATACAAGGTTAGGACATAGCCCATTACCTTGAAGGCTTGTGTGGTTCCTTAAGCCACACTACCAGGAGCATGAATTCTTGAATGTTAACATAAGAGTACCTTAATGGTTGATTAATAGTCCCGGTCGCATTGACCTTAACGACTTGGAGGCTTGAACTTAAGTCCACCACCTCTGGATAGAAGGATAACTTCCCTTAACTATCCTGATAGAAGACCCCTTCGTACTTAACTATCATTTATAATTTGGCCAAATGTGTGGTCTGTGCCACTTGGCTAATCAAAACCATTAAGATCTTTTTGGAATTATATCGCGAGCATAAATTTCGAGTAAAATCGAGATGCTCATTTGAAGAGGATGAATACATATATATATATAATTCCAAAATACTTTATTAAATTTCAAATTAGAAATTACAATACTAGAAAAATGAATTAAACTGTCCATGCAAGGACTTTAAAGAAACAAAGATGTCCACGCAGGGACTAAAGAAATAACAATGTCCTCGCAGGGACTACATATAATTAGAAGAGACTTCACTCGTCCTTCTTTCCTTTGACCAACTTGGAGAGTTTCTTGAAGAACTTGTTTGTCTTCTTCTCTGTTTTCTCTGCTTGCTACTGCATTTCTTTCATTCGTTCCAAGGCCTCATTAATGGCCTCAAGTGACGGCGGAGGTTGTGGTTGTGGCTGTGGCATAACCGGATACTGGTACCCATAAGTTGGATATCCAATCGGTGGATAAGCAGGTGGAAAAGGAGACGGGTAAAGTACGTTGTGCATAACTGCTTGCATATCTTACGACCATGCTTGATAGTCTACTGGTGTAGACGGGTTAAAAGGATCATTCCTGACATATCTGGATATGTGGGGATTGGGTTACTATAACCCGATGGTGGTGGTTGAACCGTAGGTGTTGGTGTTGGTTCCACTATAGGTGAAACATTAGAGGGTCCTCCCATTTGTGGGTCCTCTTGAATTGGGAGTAGGTATTTGGCAAAGGTGGTAGCGATCCCGACCTTTGTCCTACACGTACCAACATACGTGCTCCACGCTTCCTCCTTGGTGGTTCAGGTGGTGGTTGAGGTTAGTCCACCGGTTCCATGTGGACATCTTCTTGTATTGGGGGTGGTTGAGAGAGATGAGAAGGAGTGTGGGCGAAGGTGAATTGGTTCCAATATTGGTCCCACTCATTAGGACCTTGGTAAGGCGATCCGGCATAAGAGTTCGAATCGCTTGAAATTTCTATGGGATGCGTATTCGATCCCGATGGCGGCATCTCCGGGTCGGAGTCCTCCTCCATAGGGTTTGGCTGGTCCAACTGATTTTGATCGGCTGGAGGCGTGTTAAAGTAATGGTTAGGGTTAAATTCTTCATGATAAGAGTGTGAATGGGAAATGATGAGAATGGTGAGAATGATAGGAATGGTGAGAGTGGTAAGAATTTTGGGAATGTGGGGGCGAGTGTCTATGAGAGACAGAGTGTCTCGCTGGTTGCCAAGGAGACGAATCTCCTGATTCTTGGTAGGAATCTGAGTTGTGAGGTTGAGAAGGGATGCGCCACGATGATCCTCCCCTCATTGGACCTTTTCCTCTTCCACTTTGTCCTCTTACTCTTGGCGGCATTTTCCTGTTAAAAATCAACTCAAAAACAATACTAATAACTTAATAACGAAATGAGTAATCCTAGGTCAATGCCTAGACTCGGAAGTCTAAGGAATGTGCTCGTGTAAGTTTGAGATTAAGCACAAGAAGGATAATGTTTAATTCTCTCAAACGTTGGCTCTGATACCAACCTGTCACACCCCGGATTTCCAACCCAAATCCACACACCGGTGGGCCCGGGTGGGGAGTAATGTGACGTCAGTTGATAACATCATTGTCAATTAAACAAGGCACAGTGGAAGTCTTGGAGTAAAATTACTATTACAAACCAAATGTTCAAAATAAAATAACATACAGGCTCGTAATAGAAGATCCACAGGCGGATCACCAAATGTACAAAGAAAGAATATAAAACAGACTTCAGGGCAGATCTAAGGATTTGCAAGATCCTCTTAATCACTACCGAGCAGCTTCCGGCCTATTTCGTCTTGTACCTGCAATTTAGTCTTTGGACGATACGTCAGCTTTCACTGGTAAATACACCCAACTGACTCATTTTGAAAACATTTTAAAATGATTTTAAGTGCATAGGGCACAAAATCTTTTATAACTTGGGAAAGTTACTTTGTAACCTTGTTAACAAATTCACATGTTTGTCCATACATACAGGGCCCAGTACAGAGACCGAGACATGATTAAATACACACCACTTAGAACTCACAGAGGAGTTATCTCCAACGTCTTGGGTAATTTGCATTTGAGCGTCTGTCAGGTGTATGCCTACACCCCGCGCTAAGGTCGTGGCCATTAACTAATGTAATGCGCCGAGGATATCCAGGACACGGTAATTTAACCCTTGATGTTTAAGTTATCAAACAAAACTGATTAAAACAGAATATGCGGATTTACTAGCCACAATCCGGCATTCGATTGATCCCATTTCTGACCAAGCGGTAATAATTTACCGTATCCTAACCCCGTATATGGAAAATAAGTCGAGAGTATTTACCTAAGCTAGTCTTCTTTTAATTTCAATAACTCAGCCGTATACAAAAGTACTAAGTGCAGATAGCATTTACCGGCAAGGCTCTAGTCTGGATTATGGCATAAGCTAACCCATTAATACTAACGGTCTTTATTTAAGTCATAGACTTAGACCGACTAGTGTACATGATCAAAAACGTAAAACGCTTGATTAAACGATGATTGGATAGAATGTAGTTTAAAACTGACAAGTACTTTGACTTGCATAATATGGGTAAACAATTAACATTCTGGATTTTGAGATTTAAAATGATAAGGTTAAACCCGTTTCGGTTAAATTCCGTAAACTAGTTACGTATAACCAACCGTACGCTTATAAGCGATAATGGGTTACCGGATAAGTCATGGACAAGTTCTATATGCCATTATATTTTAAATAAGTTAAAATATCAGTAGGATATCAACTTATATTCCCTTAAGGTTTTAAAACGAAACTATGCCTCATAAGGGCATTTCGGTAATTTCATACCGTATAAAAGAAACTTGAATATAATTTAATGTTATAACTATAAGTATTCTGGAAAAATATTTTATTTATGATATAATATAAGTAGGATATCGATTATATGTGTAATTTATCTTTTATGACCAAACTATGCACCAAAGGGGCATTTTGGTCATTTTATACATAGTTTATAAATTATTTGGGACTCTGAGTTTATAACATGTACCTACTGTAAATATGTTTGAAATAAGTTTTAAATCAGTAGGTAACAAGTCTTGGTCAATCAATATGGTTTAAAACCATACTATGCACCGAAACGGCGCTTATGTTGTAAAAAGACGTCTTAAGCGATGTTTAATGAAAACTGAAGTTAAGGTCATGTTAAAATGCCTTAGATTTGTTATTTAATATAATATATCAGTAGGTAAAAGATTTACCTTGAAAAGATTTGATTAAAATTATTTATGAGCCACAAGGGCTGAAATCGTCATTAATCGACATAGTTTAAGGACTTGTTTGAAAACTCAGTTTATAACTTGGTTTAAGATCCCAAATAATCCTACTTATAAAATTATATCAGTAGGAAACTTATTTTCAAGTTCATTATCATTAAAACTTTGATTCATGCAAAAAGGGCATTTTAGTCAAAAATGGCATAATTACGGAGCTTGCGCATAAACTTGGATTCTGATTATGATCATGTAATATAACCTCAGAGGTTATGCTACATTATATTATGATCATAATGCAACTTTAGATCAATAGGTAACTAATCTAAATCGGGTCATAATCGAAAGTCAAAGCAGAAGTCAAACTTCACGACTTTCGGTTGCGAACCGACCCTAGAACTGAAATTGACGAGCCGAACATGTTCTTACATGTTCTAATAATTATTACCAACTTGTTGAAGTGTCAAAACAGGTTTCATAACATATATAAGATTAATTTATGATTTTTCCAAAAAATGGCATGTTTGACTTTTTAATATCATAACTTTGACCCGTCAATTGGTCTAGCAAATGTGATCTTCAGGAGGTTCCCTCTATAGGGACTAACACCTACCTTATTACGATCACTTAGCCATGTTTGTTACGAACAATGGCTGGACCATAATGGTCTTAACCGAAAGTCAAAGCGTTTTCTGTAAAACGCTTGACTTTTGGCTATAAAAGCCTATAAACGAAAATGCACAAGGAAGGAACACTTACAAGAGGTTCCTAGTATGCAAGAGAACTAAGTTGGATGCTCCTTTCAGTTAGGAACTTCCAGAAGAGGGAGAAGAGTTGAAATTGAGAAAGGTGCAAGTTAAAGTGGTGAACTTGAACACCTATTTATAGTTGGAGAACTCAAAGGAGGTGATGCCAGGTGTTTAGGGGTGTAAGAGGAAGCTTACAAGTGTCCCAAAACGTGGCATAGCTGTTTGGGAAGCCATAGTTTGATTAAATGGTTTTTGGAGCTTTGTGTGGTAGCCAAGAAAAAATTTCTGCAGTAGAGGCCCTCTGGCGCCCCGTGAGAAACCCAGTCCTGGTCTCTCACAGCCCGCGACCGCCCTAAGGTCAGTTTCAAACTTTGACACTTTTAGCCCCTTAACTTAATAAAGCATCTAAAAACCTTTTAAAACACCTTTTGGCATATTTAGCCCTCCGTAGCCAATATTTGGCGTACCCGGGATTATGCCCGGACATTGTCAAGCTCTCGGTTCGTTAAAAGGTCACTCAGATGTATAAATCAACATGTTGACACTTTAATCCCTCCAATATCCAACTTTCATATATATACAAAATTGAACCCTCTCGTCCAACAAATGGTACGTATGAGAGTTAGGACTTCGCAAAGGATCACTCAGAGACTTATTATAAGCATGTTGACTCCGATGTCACTCAGAGGCTGGGCATGTTGACATATCAGTCACTCAGAGGCCAAGTTTTAAGCATGTTGACATATCAGTCACTCAGAGGCTAATGATTTAAGCATGTTGACATATTAGTCACTCGGAGGCTGTTATTTATGCATGTTGACATCGGATAGTCACTCAGAGGCTTAGTTTGAGCATGTTGACGCCTTTAGTCCTTATTGGTCTTTAATAGACTATATTTTAAAATACAACACGTGTCATTATATTATCGGACACGATTTTACATGGTGTTACATCAACGCGATAAACACACTTTAACCACCTAAAATTATTCATTAACGAGCTATTGGTATATTTTCATGCGAATCTTTTTAAATAAGTTAGTCATCCGTTAAGAGTTTTCTAACCCCACTTATCAAGGAAAGCAATACTGAATCACAATACAACCACCGAGACAAGCATAACGTAGATTATATCACAAACCTTTCCATTTTGCAAGTCTTGAACAGAAATCTACTAAGTTAGCTATTTTAACCAAAACTAATAAACAATAATACGAACCATGTCAAGAAGTCGCAATAACACCATCTAACCCGTTAGAGCCCTTACGTGTAAGAAAGCATTCTTGATCAAAATCATATTAATTTTTTAATAACCATTACCCATTTCTAGTTTCATGGTGTAGAAACATTAACAAGTTAATAGTTTACTATCAAATGATTAATTAAGGGGGTTTTTCAATATATCCTAACTAACCATTCATTTAATCATCCAAGATAAACAACCATAATCAAGAATCCAACATCAATGAAACAAGTTTTGCCATATGATCATCAAGATTCAAACATGAAAAAGTTTCCAGAGCTTCATACAAACAAAATTACAAACGATTGTTCATGAAACAAGTATCTTAAAGTCATTACAATAATACATAAACACCAGCTCAATGCTTGCAAATGTGCTCAAAATGTATGTTAAGAACAAGAAATAAAACCATAAACAAGCAAGGATTTGATGGATTGGATGATTGATGAGCTTCTTGCAACTTTAAGGCTTGAAATCAACCCAACCAGGTAGCTCTCAGACCCCAGATATCGCCCAGAAGCTTGGAAAATTACCCAATAATTTGATCAGTAGTGTCTGCTCTGTTTTATAGAGATTTTTATGTTCGCACGGTCGTGCACATAAAGTGCACGCCTGTGCAACAGCAAGTGTCATCGTGACGTCAATTGTAGGATATGGGCCAGACAACTGGACGATTGGGCAGCAAAACTTTCAGATGTGCACGGTCATGCATGTGGGCCGTACAGTTGTGCATGGTCCTCAAAGAAGTCTGTTGTTCAGTGTTCAGGTAGTGCACGGTCGTGCATGTGGGCCGCACAGCCGTGCACATCGAGAAATCAACTGCACTGCCTTGTGCACTGCTAGTGCTCCCGGGGTCGTGAGTCACGCACGGTCATGCCGATGGTTTGCACGACCGTGCATGAGCTGTAACATCAACAAATTCTGCAAAATTCATCAGAAACGCTCGTAAATCCCACTTTTTCTCCAATTTTGTCTGTGGCAAGTCGTTTAAGACCTGAAAATACAAAAGTGCCCGATGAAGTACCTAAACAACAAAGTTTTAGTCAAAAACACATAAAAAGCGAGTAAAATGGGGGACTTAAATATGTGTAATTTAACGTATATCAGCCACACTAACAGTTATAAGTTCATGGTATCTTATATATCGTTCCTAAATCAGATGTTAGTTGTTTTGCACATTTGAGCTTGAAATAGAAGTCAAGTTCCAGATAAAACAATTAAACATAATAATATGGATTAAAGACTTTCAATAAAGTTTTTTTTACGTTTAATTCTTGCCAGAACTATCTCAACTCAATTCTCACCATATATACTAAGGGTTTCTCAGCTTGTAGATACACTCGAGAATACACAACCAACACGCAAAAACATCCAGCTATCCGTCCATTTTATCAGTTCTTTCTTTTCTCGAGGTATACCTTTAGGTGTTAGGTCAATTCGACCACACAAACTTTATGGTTGTTATACCCTATGAAACAAACGAGTTCTCCTCAAAGACTTGAAATTCGTTTTAAGAGAATTGTGATCAATAATATCCTCAGCCAAACATTTTCGTCTAGAATTTGTAAATTGTATTTTCTTTCATTTTAGTTGTAGTACTTCTATAATTTATTGTTTTTTCTTTGATTACTATATTGTAATTCTAACAAAATTGTTTTTAGCTCATTTTACATACGAACGGTTCCTACAACACATGCACTAGAATAGTAAAATCTATTATCTATTCATAACATCTATTTAATGGGGGTAAACATCCAAAGCTATTGAAGGCTAAAGTCTGTTGAAGCCAAATGTCTGATGATGAAGACCAAGCATCTGTATGGCCAAACAGATGTTTGGATCACAACAACAGAGGATAGTCTAGACATAAGTTTCCCAATATAACAGTATTTATCTTGTGTTAGTGTTTAGACTAGTTAGAACAGATGATAGGATTTGCATAGATGTTTGCAACATCTGTGGAATCTTTTCTATTAGAAATGTTAGATGTCACTATCAGGTGATGTCAACCTATCACGAACAGAGCTTTAGTACTTAGTATAAATAGATCTCACCTATTAGAGATCTATTTTATCACTTCACATATTCTCTTTTGTACGAATAGTTCTAGTGAGAGATCAGGCTGAGAGGGAGATTGTAGAATCAATACTGTGAAACTTTTGAACCATTTGAATCAATTGAAAAACAGTTGTTGATAATATCTTTTTACTTGTGAATTATATTGTGTGTATCAGTATTTGTTTACAAGTATCAAACTCGGATCCTAAAAAACACACTCACCATGTTTGTGCCTTGAAGAACTGATGAAGAACTTGGTCACGTATATGAACAAAATCACCGGATGTGAAACATCATCTAACACACACATTTTCTATTATCAAAGTTGACACTGAATAAATTCGCTAGATCTGTAACAACCCAAAATACACAAATCTGCCATCTATTAATCTTCTCCGGCGGGTTTTCCGGTTTGGATTCGACCAAGCCAAAACTAAAACGAGTCATCGATGCTCTGATACCAAGTGATAGGTCCGAATGATCTTGTTCCGGCCTCGGTTCGGTAAAAATAATGTGACGGGTTGATTTGTGAACCAAGAACAAGCAATAAACAATAGAAAGATAGATAAACATAAGATTGAAAGAAAGATATTTTCATTGAATGTGAATAAACAAACTACAAGATTATCATCCACCCTGGGTGAGCTCCCTCGGGATGGTGGCTTACAAATGCACATCCTACAAGTGAGGTGTAGTCCACTATTTATTGATCCTAGAGCCTTGTCCTCCAAGCAAGCAGCCTCTTGCTTGGAAAACCTACTAAAATCGCTAAAATATGCGGCTATCACGACTTAAACGTCACCATATACAAACAATAAATTCGCTAAACTAAATCGCCTTAATTGATAACATCATTCTCAATTTGACCAAACATTCCAAAACATGGAATCTACTGAATGTCTCACTAGTGGATATGATGAGGGACGAACTCCCAATTCTCTAGATGACCACAAAATAAAGATCAAATTTTACACAACATTAACAATACCTTAACATTATTTGTTTGAAAATGAAAACTAAAACCATATATTATACATATATATTCAAAAGAAAGATGCAAGTTGTAGAAATATATATACCTAAGCAGGGGCGGATTTACGTAGAGCGAGGCGGGTTCAAGCGAACTCACGGTATTTTAAATTTTTAATAGCATCTATAAATACAAAATAGGGAGTGAATCCATAAATAAATTAAACCATGAACCTATAAGCAAAATGAAACATGGCTCAATTGGTAAAGTCTTTGAAGTTTAAACACCTGGTCAGCTGTTCGTTTTTCAAAACCCGGATTTTTAAAATTATTTTTTGTCTTCACAATTTACCAAGAGGGGCTGCATGTTCTTTTCTAGTTTTCTTGTATTGAGATTCAAACGACCAATAACAAAAGGGCTTGTTCACAGCCTTCTTTTTTTCTTTTTCCATCTAAGCGGCGATACATTTTGTAAGGCTACATTTTAATTCATATTATTGTTTTATTACTTTAAAACCTTTTTATGTTAATTAATCTGATTTTATTTTTTTTTTGAGAATATTATACTCTTTAGGTTAATAAAATTCATTCAAATAATAATATTATTTCATACTAAGCATAAAAGGATGAATTCATCCATGTTAAAAGTTTGATGGATTGTACAATCTATACATGTTATTTAAAACAATCTATAGAACTTAAATAACTGATATGTATAAAATTAATTAATTTGTTTTGAATGGCGAAGGAAAAGGACTCTCGTCTCTCCTGGATTGGTAATTTAAACACTTATCTCCCGCCGACACTCTTGGCCTCAACTCTTGTCCTCGCCGTTTTTTTAACGGTGAAGCTAAAGCACTCCCCTCTGACGCTTTCCGGCTGACAGTCTCTGATTTTTTTTGTGCATCTCGAATCCGAAAATTGCACTTATTATGTTTAAAAAGAGTTCTTTCAATAAGTTTTGGTCGAAGATGTAATGCAACGTTTTCAAAATATAAAAACTCGTAGCAAACAACTATATATAATTATCTTTTTAATTCGTAAAGACCATCGTATTTATATTATGTGTTTTTACATCCTAACAACAATGTTTTTTATTAATGTATCGTGGTTTTTTTATCATGTCATGAATCATACCTGACCCGAAATTTTTTTTGTTCGTTTCTTTAAAATTGGAGCATCTAAAAATAGTGAACCCATTGGAAAAAATTCTTGGATCTGCCACTGTACCTAAGTGCCCAAAAACGAAGGTATGAAGCTGTATTAACCATTTCCCCAAGTACAAACTCTAATGTATGCATAAGTTTATGAGCAAATACTTCACTGAACTCGAATTCTTCATAATCATGTGAATCATGACCTGTAATTTCAAGATTGGGGTTTTAGGGTTTTGCTTGACTTCAGATTACTACTTTGAATTATGTTTCATTCATGTGAACATACTTGACCATACTCGTTAACAAAAGTCAACCATGTAACAACAAACCATTTATCTTTTAGTTGACATTGATTTGAGTTCTACTCTCATGTTCCAGCTCTATATCATTAGATTTTCAATGCATCACATATTCGAAAGAATTTCATAATTCATAATTCATAATTTGATTAAGAATGTAAAAATGAATAGTCAAGCAAGATATCTTGCAGAGTATAAAAAACATAAACTTTACATCAAAAGCTTAAAAATTTAGATGATCAAACTAATATACTTCTGTTGGAGACAACAACTTCTTGATAGAATAAATACTGTAAGGAAAGGGAGATTGGGATTTGAATATTGTATTTTAACTTATTCAAGAAAAGATGATGAATACTTTGGGTTTTGGCTTTAATTATCGGCACATCATATTATATAACCCAACAGTTATATGAATAGCTACAAAATTCCACGTTGCATTAAATTATTTGCTCTTTTACGTCTATATATTTTTTTTATATTCTTTATTTATAAGTTATCCAAAATGTTATCTAGTTTTATTAGCTGATATATTAAGCATTCACGTGTTTCAATTCTTCGTAAATTTTGTATATATGGTAAAAAAAATTTAAATAATATCAAGTGAGTCAGATAAAGTTATATGCATCTTTATTACCTAAGATCACACATAGTGGGCATGGGAAGACAGCGTGGAAGCCCCTGCATGTCGGTCACACATGCATGCAAACGTCGCGAAGGACGGCGTGGGGTGGAGACGGCAAATTCTTCAACGGTGTGGTGAATCTTTGGCTGGGGACGTGGTTCATTTTGGTTGGTTTGAGGCTTATAGACTAACTTAAAAAAAATACTTAAAAAAATTACCTCAAAACAATTACCTCCTGTATAATCTAACCATTTTAATATTTTTACAACAAAAAAACTCTCATTTCTCACAAAACTCTCTCAACTTTCATATCATTTCTCTCTTCAAAAATTTATATAAAAGGGCAATGATTTCATTGACCGAAGGAGAGGACACTGCGTTGTGTGAATCTTGGCTCACAACCCTTACTGACTATACGCCTCATGATTCCTCGGGTAAGTTTTGGGTACGGATTTTCCAACAATTTTGTATATTATGGGTTACACCACCTGAACCGTGGATACACTTTCTTCACATTTCAGGACTATTCGCTTGAACATTTCAAGATTTGAGACGCTTTTCAACGCTCTGCAAAACCACGATGGTGAGCTCACGGAAGATGACATGATTTAAGTGGCCCTCGTCGACTACAGACATAGGTACGGCTGTGACTTCAAACACGATTCGTCGTGGCAAATAATAAGTTTTTTTTGTTTAATTATGTTTTTCCTTTTATTTAAGTTTAATTATGTTTAACTTTAATTATGTAATGTTTAATTATGTTTAGGTTTAATGTTTAATTTTAATTATATAATGTTTCATTTTTAAATTGAATTATGTAATTATGTTTTATTTATTATTATTAATATTAATGTTTTTTTTTAAATAAATAGATTTGTTATAATTTTTAATATAGAATAATAATAAAAAAAAGCGTGTGCCACATGTCATACTACACCATCCTTTCACGTCTCATCTCAATCCGTCTTTTTTTTGCACCCCACCACTTTTTAAGGTGGCTACCACATAACGCTTCATGCCCCCTTTTTAAGTGTTCCTATTCCGTATAATCTAATACCATTCACAATTAAAAAAAGTCAAAAACATCTAAAAGCATGACTAGTGAATTACCATATTATAAAAACACTTGGTTCTTCTAAATACAAAAACTCACCTAATAAAAAATATTAAAACACACAAAACAATGCACATCATTATCATCACATTTACCTTTATTTTAAATTACCAATTGTTACATATTTATATTAGGAAGACGAAAATTATAAAAATTTGAAATTCCAAAACTGTAAATAACGTTTGAAAATCTGGAAAAATAAACAAAGTAGTTAAGATAGTAAATATAATAGATTATTTAATTTAAAGTAAAAATTGATAGATCTTTAATTTGTTAATATTTATGATTTATATATAAAGTGTTTTTATTAATATATTTAAAGATTGCTTTTTGTAATTTAATTACCCAACTCCCCACCCTTTGATCTAGAGGTGTACAAATCGGTTATTTTGGAAAAACCGGTCCGGTTAATAACCTAACCGGTTTTTTTAAAGTTCGGAAAACCGGTTTTCTGATTAACCGGTTACGGTTTTTAACCGGTTTTTATGTATGAAATGTGTAACCGTTAGTAACCGGTTATAAAATAACCGGTTTAAAGAAACCGGTCAAAAAAAACTGGAACAGTGAAACCGGATTAACCGGTTAAAATAACCGGTCAAAAAAACTGGTCAAATGTTGCGCAGAATGCTTTTTTTTCGCTGTTCTTTTTGCTTTTTTTTTTGCTTTTTTTTTTGCTGTTCTTTTTGCTTTTTTTTTTTTGCTGTTTTATTCTGTTTTTTACTTTTGTTGTTGTTTTTTTTGCTTTTTTCTCACTTTTTTTGCTATTTTATTCTGTTTTTTTTTTTTTGCTGTTTCTTCTATAGTTTTTTGCTTTTTTTTTCTTGTTTTTTGCTGTTTTATTCTGTTCTTAAAAAATAACATATGAAATACGAACCCTAAACGTTACAAACGAAATACGAACGAAATGCGCTAAACGTCACAAACAAGAAAAAAAATATCAAAGGTAAATATTGATTCAACGTTGCTCAAACGTTTTTACGTAAACAAAGGAATACGAGCGCTAAACGCTAAAAACGAAATACATAAACTTAAAATATTAATCCGCAACAACGTCCACTAATATACATTTTTAGTGGGACTTCAATACTAATATATCTTGAATAGCCTCGTTTAATCTTCTTCGCTCGAACCAGAACTTGAACTATTGCGTAGGAAGTCATCCAATGCGGCTTCTTTTTCGGTTATTGGGGTTGTCAATTCGGCTTCGACCTCGTCCTCGTACACTTCGCCTTCGTATTCCAATTCTCCCTCGAGTGAGCGTATGTGTTGACATCTCTCTGCCGCATCCAAGTAATCTTTCAAGCAAATCGACATCTCAACCGCTTTTGGTGTTAGTCGAGTCCTCTTTATCGAAATCATCATACCACTAATAAAAATAACACTTTCCGAAGCTGGCCGTTGTGGCTAAGATCGAAAATTGATCTTCCTTACTTTTCCACCAAGCCAACAAATCAAAATTTTAAATTCTTGTGAAGTCATCATTTGTAGAAAGTTCGACCCACCATACCGACGACCAAGTTCGTTACTAGTAGTATTACCACGTTGCATTTGACTCAACTCATCATACAATTGGTTATAAGCATACAAATCTTGATCTTCCATACTTGAACCTTCGTCGAAAGCGTCATTTCTCATTGACTCGTGAATGTGTGACGAGGTTGTACCATATTTTGTTACATAAACATCAAACATTTTTGAAAGTTGGTCGTTGAAACGCATTTTTGTGGCTTCACCAAAGTTAGGTTCTTGTTCGGTGTTTAAATTCAACTCGTTTGCAATTTTTTTCAATCAAAGACCCGGTTTCAAAAACATTAAAGCAAGGATTTAAAACGGCGGCACAAGTGAAAACCGCGGGTAGTTCTTTAAAATATTTTCTTAGTTTTTCCTTCATTGGGGTTACCATATCACAATATAGTCTACCTCTAACCGACATCTCATTTAATTTTAAACACATTTTAAACAAATTGTGAAGCACCAATGAACTTGTTGGATAATTAACCCCCGATAAAGTCTTTGTTGATGTTTTGAAGACTTGAAACAATTGTGTAACCGTTTCAATAGTAGCCCAACCTGATGGGTGGTAAGGCGAAACCTTTCTACGACTAGACAAAGAGTTATGAAATTCTATTAAACTTTTTCTTGCAAAATAGTTTTTTTCAAACATGGTGCAAGTCGAGTTCCATCTATAAGCAACGTCCCAATTGGGTCCTAAGCATATTCGACCCGCTTCCTTACACATTTTTATATATTTTAAATGTCTATGCGTGTGACTATATATATGATGTAATATTTTTTTGAAAGGTTCTTTTTGTGGTTCAATAACCTTTAAGCCGTCTTGAACGGTCAAATTTATGATGTGTGCAATACATCGACTATGGAAAAAATACCGTTACAAATTGGTTTGTATTTTAGTTTTTAAATGCATTACCAAAACTGTATTGTTTGAGGCGTTGTCAAAAGATATTGAAAAAAACTTTTTTTTCCAATTTGTATGTTGTAATACATTTGTCGATTGCTTTATATATAGCTTCAACGGTGTGAGGGTAATCAAATAATTTAAACAAAATCGTGTGTTTCATCATTTGCCACGTCGTAGGTTCAATCCAATGGGCGGTGACACAAATATACGAGTCGGGTGAACCGTGCGGTGCGGAGCAAACGTTGCTAGTCAAGTTAACACCGGTTTCTAATTTTTCAAAAAGAAATTAATTCTTGTTTAGCATGTTTCCACAATTTTAAACAATCCCTCCTAAGAATAGCATGACTTACATGGGTATATCATGGTTGGAGAGTTCTTTGAACCATCTTTATGTAGCCTTGGTTGTCGAAATGGTTGAACGACAAACTTTCTTGGAGTACAAACTTCGCCATTTCCACCCTAGCCATATCGTAATTGTAGGGGAACAAAGAAGCGCCTTCACTTGCCATGGAAGCTTGACCACTAGCGGGTTGTTGTTTCAACGCCTTGCAAAACAGTTTTTCGATGTGTTGTCTCAAGGTGGTGTTTGCTCCTTCGGCGTAAAAACCATTATAATGATGACAACACGCTTTTTTTCCCATTGACCATCTCGCACAAATAGAAATGTGACCAAATTTTGGGGTTGCGCTTCGTTGGAAGAACACGAACCATCGTGTCGGTTGTAGACTCGCCAACATTGACTAAATCATGAGCACTAGAGCTTGCCATAATTTTTTTAGAATTTTCGAACAAGATGGTGAGCGTTTTTAAGAGTTTTTGGAGATTTAGAGAGTGGTGTGATTGAACCTAAACACCCACTGTTAGGGTGTTTTGAAACTGTTGATACTTGAGTTTAATAGTTTGTAGCTTGATTGTAATAGTTAGTAAAACTAGAAGGGCTAAAAGTGTAATTTTTGTACCTATAGCAGCGTATTTAAAGTCCCAGCGTATTTAATAAATACGTTGGGTAGTCAGGGTGTATATATATGTTGACTAATGAAACCCTGGTCCAAGGTTCTTGGACAAGTTTTGGTGATTTCTCTTGTGTTGTGATTATTGTTCTTGTGCTAAAACCGAACATCTAGGTGCTTTTAGTGATTATATCTTTTGGGATTCCATATACGATACTTGTTGTTTGATCCATACAAGAATCTTCATCTTCATCTTTTGGTTTTTCTAACTTTTACACATTCAAGCAACTAATCTATAGTTGTTTGGGTGATAACAATCAAATCACTGTGATCCGTACCTGTTTTAGGACTCACAATTTGGTATCAGAGCCTTTATGCTCTGATTGTTTGAGTTTTTGTTAAGATTCTTCAAGTTTCGAAGGTTTTCCAAAGTTTTCAAAGTTTCAAGGTTTTTCAAATTTTTGGACTTAAAATGGCTTGATTTGGTGTGTTTAATCATTGGGTTGTTGTTAATCAGTGTTTTGGTAAACATTTGTATCATTGTGGTACAAAGAAACATGGATTTTGAGTCATTTTTGGGTGATTAGAGTGTTTTTGTTCGTGCTTAAACCCCGCTGGACATATTTAAGTTTGAAGGCAGAGTATTTAATTTGAAGGCAGAGTAATTAAGTTTGAAGGCAGAGTATTTAATTTGAAGGCAGAGTATTTAAGTTTGAAGACAGAGTATTTAATTTGAAGGCAGAGTAGATAAACTTGAAGGCATAGTATTTAATTTGAAGGCAGAGTAATTAACTTGAAGGCAACGTATTTATTTGAAGGTAGTGTAGCTAAACTTGAAGGCAGTGTAGATTAACTTGAAGGCAGAGTAATTAACTTGAAGGCAGTGTAGAAAAAATTGAAGGCAGAGTATTAAACTTGAAGGCAGTGTAGATAATCTTGAAGGCAGAGTAATTAATCTTGAAGGCAGTGTAGTTAATCTTGAAGGCAGAGTAATTAATCTTTAAGGCAGTGTAATTATATTTACACCAGCTTTAAAGCCAGCGTAATTAGGAGAGTCATCGCATTTATCCGAAGGCGACTTCGGGGTCAGTGGTATAAATCTTTTGAGATTTTATCACGGTGTTCGACAGTTTTAGCCAAGTATGTGTGTTTCTAATCTGTCAGCGTAATTGTTTTTGTCGCCGGTCCAAGAGACTTGTCACTCAAACCAGCGAAAATGAATTCTTGAGCGCATTTGACTGATCGGACTTAGAACTGTTTGACCAGCGTAATTAATAGCGTAATTAACAGTGTAATTAAGCCTTGTAACACATATTAGCATTAGCAGCGTATATGTGCCCGGTTCCAGTTAACCTGAGTAATTATCTTGCTGTTAACAAATTGAACTTAAAACCGAATCAAAATGTTTCTAAATCAGTTAACCCGCATTGCACAAGTTGAACTTGAAACCAACACTGGAACCCAATATCTTGTTCAGAAAGAATATGACATGTTTTCAAGTATTCACGGAGAGAGTGTGTTAGATCACATCAGCCGCTTTCTAAACATCCTAACAAAAATGAAGAAAGTTGTAATCCCGTCACCAACTATGCCTCAATCAAGAAGCTTGTGGACTCTCTTCCAAAAGAGTGGAGCTTACAGTGTATGATGTTCAAAAGAACTTTCTTGACCAGTACAACTCCAGTCACTCTTTCGGATCTGATCAACACTCTAAAGGCCTTTGAAATGGACGTGCTTAAGAGAGAGATGAATCAAGCACGATACTCTCAAAATCCATCCAATCCACTACTGCTGCTGCTCCCAAGAACATGGCATTCCTTGCCCCCATAACCTCCGATGGTTAAGCTCTCAAAGTACTAGTGCATCTTACTTTAATGCTTCCGCAAGCTCTACAAAGGCTCCACGGTCTATCGAAAAGACTATGGTGGTCGGTGATGCTCAAGCTATGAAGGAGGAAGCTAGTAGTAGTGTCAAGAAGGAAATAGATCAAGCTCTTGCAGCAGCAATGAAAGTCGAGTCCTCCAAAGAGAAAGAAGAAAAAGACTTGGTAAACAGCGTACCCTACGAATTCAAAGTGAAATTGTGCTCAACAACCGTGTGTTAACGTCGTGGCTCACGATAAATCCCTCAATTGTGACGTAATTAGAGAAAAAGAAAGATTTTTGCAATTTAACAAAGAACTAAAACAGAATGAAGCTGCATATCAGAGAAAGTTGAACTCAACTTTAGCTGAAATGCTAACTTTAAAAGAATTTGTTTTCAAAAAAGATTTCATTATAAATGATTTAACTGAAAACTCGAGAAATCTAAAAAATGAAAACAATTGCAAATTACCATCGACAAATGGAATGTAAGCAAGAAGGCACTGGTTGATATTTAAACTGTCAATGACCGACATACGTGAAAGATGGCATTGAGTACAAAGATAAGCTTGGAAATGAAAGAAGAAATTTTCCACCTCCTCACAGCAAAAACTATGTACCCATGCCAACTCCTCATCCAGAAAAAGATTTAATTGATAAAAATGACTTAATTGCTCAAAGTGTCGATTGTGAAAATGACAAAAATATTAACATTTTTGAAAGCAATGCAGATGCAATTGAGCGTGATGTGGGTGTGTGCGATGAGGAATGCGGGGGCACAAAAATAGGGATAGGGTATTCAGGCGACAGTTACACTACTGTTAACTGGTTCGCCTTAAACTGTGATAAAACAAACAAGACTTCTATTCAGGATGAATGTAATGATTCTCTACCTATTCAGAATGACTGTATGAGGCCTAAGCCTAAATCTTTAACCCGTGACCATGAGAATGTAGTGGTTGAATGCTTTGATTTACAATCTGCTTTTTGTGATAAAAATGATGTGCATAAACCTCCTGTATTTGTTCCAGAGTTGAAACAAAACAGATTCGGAAAGTTCCTCACTGAGGAAATTCCAAAATTTGTTCCATCTCATACAGGTATGTCAGAGTCTAGCGAGGAATCAAACGAAGAAAGTAGCATTGAAAACTTAAGCACAACAACTTCGGAAAGTGGCAAAGGAAGCTCAAGTGTAGATCAAAGATCAGATGCTTCTAGTGAAGATCAAGGATCAGATGCTTCAACAGACAATGAGGACGATGAAAATTACACAGAAGATGAGAGTCATCTTGACAAGAGAATAAGAAAATCAAGAGTTCAAGCTCCACTGCATCATCGAACAACATATCATGCAGTTCAAGACTCTCATCACATACATCATCTTCGAACGCATCAACCTCTAAAAGGAAAAAGACATGTTGCATTAAATTTTTTGTTGTGGTCATTTAGGACACACAATGAAACATTACAAAAACAAGAAATGTTCTAAACCAGATCAATATTTTGCTAGAAACATCACGGAACAATTCAATAGTTTAAGAAATCAGTAAAAAACTTCGTTAAAACTAATTGTTTTTGGAGAAGGAAAGATGAAATTATCAAAGAAGATCATGATAAATCGAAAATTAAGCAAGTTTGGGTTCCGAAAAGTAACTAACTTGTATATATTTCTTGTTTGTTGTTGTATAATAGAATAAACTGCAAAAAAAATGGCTTCGAATGCTCATGGAATCATCTTGCATGTGGACAGTGGATGCTCAAGGCATATGACGGGTTTGAAGGATCTTCTAAAGAAATTTAGATTCATCTATGGTGAATTAGTATTGTTTTGCTGGAGATGAAAAAGGAGGAAAGATAGTTGGATTTGGAGACGTCGTTTATGATGCAATTACTCTAGAAGACATTAACTATGTTCTAGAATTGTGCTACAATCTTATGAGCGTATCACAAGTCTGTGACAAAGGAATATAAGTTCTATTCAATGATGCAGAATGTGTCTTTCTCAAGCCCGAATACTCCGTTCCTACCGAAATGATTATGCTCACAGCTCCTCATCAAAACAACACCTACGTTCTCAATATGAAAAACGCAAAATCCAATGAGCATATGACATGTCTGATCTTCACAAAAGCCTTTGACAAGACTCGTTTCAACCAGTTGGTAACTTGGTTGGAAATGGTCAATTTACTTGAGTGGAAATTAATTGATTCTTCATAACCGTTTAAAAAAAATTCTGCCTTTTCATAATAAATACGTCTCTTAATACTATGCCCAACAAAAAGATTTTCTGCAACATTAAAATTTCATTTTCAAGCACTGGACTTTCGAAAATCAAGTTTTAAGGGGAAGATTTCCAGATTTAAGCATATTTTTGCGATTTGATCTTTCAATTGACACCTGCTTAAGAAATGATAGAAAACTGCTGACACTTTGTTTGTTCTTAAAACAGAAAAAGAATGGAAAATCAAGATTTTAAACAAGGAAAATCGATCAAGGTGCCAAGCAACGACGTGTCAGTAGATTCAGCAATACCATCAAGTAAACTGCGAGTATGCGACAAAAGCTAATACTTACACAAGAATTCTGGATACGCACAATGTTGTGCAACTTGCGGGTAACACGTTGCGGCATATGGCTTAATGGTCTTAAATCTTGCGTTGATAGATTGCCAAAGTCCGAGATTTCGAGTCTTTATATTGACTAATCATTCGAGGATATCATAATTGCTCTTCTGCTGCATCCAGATATATGTTGACTTAGACACAATTTTGGCCAAAACCCTACACATATGAAGCTCTCATTGAGAATCATTCAAGTGCTTAAATCGTACCATCTATGGTATTTGTCTTAGCCCTCGTTAGACGTTGGTCTCTCTGTTGTACGAAAGTACTAACCTGATGATCAATTGTCTATCATTGAAATTCAAAACGAGAAGTCTATATACTCACCCGCTATGAGGAATCTTTGTGCATACCTTGATCGCGGGGGTATGTCCTTACGTGGGACTCACGGGCTCAACATTCTAACTTTCTAGCTTGAGTGGGGGGCATTGCAATTTTTGTCAATATTACCACAACATGATAAAAAGCTCACCGAAAGCATGTTGAAAGAAGGATGCATGGATTTAAGAGGACAAACATATTGACAGTTTTTCTTGTGCCTTGATTATTCAAAATTGTTTTTGAAATAACAAACTGACTAGTGTTGCTAGTATGATCTTTTGCAGGAATGTCATGGGGTTTCAAACACAAGAATGTTGTGAAAAAGGAGGTCCCTCAGTTCTAAAAATGAATTTCGGTGTTAAAATTGCAAAATTCTGGGTTTCTTAAACATATTTAAATTTGTGCACAAATTTTAGTTAAAACAGGAGGGGTACGTTTTTCGAGAAAGTTTAAAATTTTCGAGCGTATTTGGTTTGGATTTCTTAGAATTAAAGATTACTTCAAGTTTTTGAAAAAAGGCGGCGTTTTTAATTACGCGACCCATAGTCAGCATAAATAACCCCATATAACCGGCACAATTGAATAGGATATGTATATATATGAGCGATCTAAAAGTTGCCGGCGTAAATATTTAATGACTTATCTATGATTTTAATAGTGTAATTTGTTTTATTTTAATTTAATTTAATTTTCGGTATTTTTGTAAATATAAATCTAACTTAAAAGTTACGATTTTGAACCCAGATCTCACTTAGCTGGTTTCCGTGTGTCAGAAATGGCGAAACAAATAGGATGGGATGGAACAAAGATGCAATCAACCAAATACACTAGTTTCGCCAGAAGAAGATTTTGAGGACGTGATGGATTGGCTATCAAGAAGCAAGATAAGCAATGTTGTTCAAGCGAATCCGATAATCTATCGAATAAACATAGAAGAGTTCTGGAGAACCGCAAAAGTTAACACGATAAACGGAATGAAAACTGTCACAGCAACGGTTCGAAACAAGCAAGTGAATATGACAGAAGAAAGAGTTTGAAAAGTGCTAGTCTTGGAGATAATACCAGAGATCCAATGAGGCTGAGTAAGGAAGATATTTTGGACAGCTACAAGGGTATGAAACTGATGGAGGCGAGGAAGTGGCTCCTCAACACCCTAAGTGGTTCAAAAAGGAGAAAAAAAAGCTGCCCGACTTCTACAAAGTGGTCACCATTGAGAACACTGAAGTTACTGACAAAATCATTGGGTGGAAGTATTGTAACCTGAAACGAATTTTCATAGTAAAGCAAAGGGGCGGTGTAATCCAACACTTACGAATGGGCCCTGACATGCAAAGTCTACCACCTTTGGACGTCCGTGACTTGGGAAAACTTGAAATGATAAATCCCACGAATAATAGCACTGGAGCAGATTTCGAACTCATCCTACGAGAATGCGTGCGTAGATTCACAATGTTTAAACCCAAGCGCCCAAGAAGACGAGTATCAAAAACCACCAAAGACCCAATTACAGGAAAAGGCAGAGTGACGTGGGAAATCAATCCAGCAAAAGTGGTGACAAGGGTTAAACCTCCTGCAGAACAACATATGACTCTCACCAATTTTAAGAATTGTTCTATGACGGTAAAACTGGTGAAGCAGTTATCAGATCCAACTCTAACGAAGATATCCGCATTCTGGATCCGATGGATGTATTCATGTTCTGTCTTTCTGATCTGAACATTCGTTATGGAAACAAGATACATGTTGGCGCAGGAAATGAATACCTGGAGGAAGGGATGCTATTTCAAAAAGCTGTCGAGCGAGCAAGGGCATGAAAGATAGAAATGATGGAGATTATACTGAGAATCGACACACAAAAGGAAAAGATGAATCTAGAAAGAAGAAAGCTACTGAGCCGCAATCATCCTCTCCACAACCCTTCTCTCTACAACCCAAAGATCCATCCTCTGATTCAGATGTTCAAGTTATTCCACCACCTCCGACTTCATCCATATATGACGTCACTATGGAGGTCCAACCAACAACCAGTGAAGCTACTCTTAACCAATCTGCACCACCAAGAAATGATCAAGATGTTGCCGCAAACCCTAAAGCTTAGAACGAAGAATGAAGACTCTCAAGTATGCAACGGCCTAGGGGGATATTGTTAGGACGTTTTGAGACTGTTGATACTTGAGTTTAATAGTTTGTAGCTTCACTGTACTAGTTAGTAAAACTAGAAGGGCTAAAAGTGTAATTTTTGTACCTGTAGCGGCGTATTTGCTAATCAATGAAACGCTAGTCCAAGGTTCTTGGACAAGTTTTGGTGATATCTCTTGTGTTGTCATTATTGCTCTTGTGCTAAATCCGAACATCCAGGTGCTTTTAGTGATTATATCTTTTGGGATTCCATATACAACACTTGTTGTTTGATCCATACAAGAATCTTCATCTTCATCTTTGGTTTTTCTAACTTTTACACATTCAAGCAACTAATTTGTAGTTGTTTGAGTGATAATAATCAACCACTATGATCCGTATCTGTTTTGGGACTCACACCCACCACCCTTTTATACTAGTTGGAGATGGTTTCTAGGCAAAAAAAAAATACAAAAAAGGTCAAAAAATGGTCCAAACGGTCATATAACCCTTGGAATGAGCTGGGCAAAAATAACCAGTTAAACCGGTTTTTTAAACTTACCGGTTAACCGGTTTTTTAACTGGGTTTTTTTTATTTCGGTTTTTAACTGTTTTTTTTATCACCGGTTTTTTTATAACCGGTTTCATAACCAGTCTGATTGATGAAATGTATAGCCGTCCCGTAACCGGTCAAACTGGTTTATAACCGAACCGGTTGTAAAAAAAACCGGTTTCGGTTTTTTTGTCGGTTTCAGTTGTATAACTGGTTTTTTTATACATCTCTACTTTGGTCCCACCACCTGACAACACACTCGTTCTTTTGTCAAATACACATTGAAAAAAATATGCTCATAGTAAATGAGAGAGAATAGATTATGTGTAAAAATGTTAGAAAAACAAGCTTTAAAATTAGTTATTCTAGGAGCTCTAATATGTGACAAAATTTGCTCAATTAAGTCAAAGTAAAAGGTGTCCTGAGTATTTTATCCGGTGGCAAGAGGTCTATGTTCTCTAGTGAAGATGTAGGTTCGATTCCTGCTCTGGTTATTTTTGACAGACATTTGGGTGAAGGAAGGAATCGGTGCTTTAATCCTGGGTTCGAACCTAACAGGGGCGAGGGTTTACGAATTCTATCCGATTCCCGTGCATTAGGGGGGTATATGTGATGTTCTCGTGACCTTCGATATTGATGACAAACACCAAAACATTGCACTTGATCAAGACGTAAAACTTAAAAGATAGAAGAAAGTGCAGAAGAAACTCTTTTATTATAATCAATAGGAGATTATAAGTAGCCGAAAGAGTATACATCTTCATAAGCTGGTTTAGGTCACCAAGACTTTAACCCTCACTTTCTCTATCTAAGCTCTCTCTGTCTCTCTCTCTCTCTCTCTCTTAACTGATCTCTCACACACACTCTTCAAAAGTGTATCTAATCTAACCTACAAATCATTATTTATAGGCTAGATATACAATTCCGGAATATTACAAGTAATTCCGAACTTCATGTGTTCCAGATTATCACACATATAGGAATAACCTGGAACTTCATCAAGGAAATTAACATTCCCTGATGTTAGCATTCACATCCTATTCATCATTTTTTACCCTATAGTTACATTAAAAACAACTAAGTTTTCTCTCTCATTTCAATTATATATATTTTTATACCTTTATCATTACCTTTTCTCTCACTTCCACTCACCACCACTTTCGAAATATATAAAAAATTTATAGAGGGTGAACAGTGTCCCATCAAATATACAGATGAACGGCAACATTTTCTCTCTTCTCCACTCACAAACACCTTTTATACCTTTTATAAAATGAAAATCCCTTCTCACAAATTTTGGTGGGTAGGATGTGAATGCTCTTACAAGGTGTTCAGGTTTCATTCCTTCTGAACAACTCAACTTTAACTTGGTCTTCTTCTTGACTTGCACTTTCTTTGACTAGAATTGATAAAGCCATAGTTACTAGACAAGTTATTGTACTTATAGACTCCCCATAAACTGTTGTTATAAACTTTGTGTGACACTGATAATCTTCAGTCACCAGGTATTGCAGTTACAGACTCTCCCTTGACTGATGATATCATGTCTGCTTTTCACTTTGGTAGAGACTTAATCTTTCTGGCAAAGCACACTGAACTTCGACCCTTCTAATTAAAGAATTGTCGACAAACACTTTAATGGCCACTCTGTGAAACTTGAAGAATCCAACACTAAACCCAATAGATCCTCCCCTCAAACTACTCCTAAATCAAGCTAACATGAACTATCCTACAACCAAATGTAAGAACATCGCTCAATCCCTTAATCTCAAACTTAACCGGTAGAAGATAGAAATGTCGGATTTCCAATGCCCGACATCGAAAACTTCAAATTCCACAAAGATATTAAGTTCAATTTGATACATGACCTTCTACATTGATGACCAACACCAAAACGTTGCACTTGATTAAGATGTAGAACATAACACGAATAAGAAAATGTAGAAGAAACAAGACGTAAATTGAACTCTTTTCATATTATTCGTCACAGATTGACAACCGAAAGAGTATATATCATTTCACCAACTGGTTTAGGCCACACTTTCTCCCTCTCTAAACTGATCTCACCAAGAACTCTCCAAAAGTTTGTCAAAAAGTCTATCTGAAAGTGCATTAAATCTAACCTCAAACCTATATTTATAAGCTAGATTAAACTTCTAGAATACTACACATAGTCCAGAAGTCATACAAGTAATACGGAACTAGATGTGTTCTGGGAAAACATAAGTTTCCTCGGAACAATCCTATCACACACATACATTATGTATTCAGGATTATACAAATACCCTGAAATTTTAAAGTTGTATGGAACTTAAAACATTTCTTAATAGCTTTGACTTTGAGTTTAGATCTTGGATTTTTCATATAATTGATAAAGCCACAGTTGCCTAGCAGATTATTGTCCTTACAGTATGGTCTCATGGTGGTCGAAAAATTGACCTTGAACATAGCCCTAAGCAGGATCGAGTTTACATGTGAGATATTTTGATGTTAAAGTAAAAGGTAATAACATGAAATAAGTTCACCAAGTGTTAACCAAATTTCATAATTGTTCAACTTAAGTCTAATTAGAAAAAATATAATCACAAAATATTAAATACAATTCTTATATGTTTTATTTTCCTCACTTAAATTTATTTTAACATCTAAAAAAATTAGAGTGACTTTAGTGGGACAATAAAAAAATCCGAATACTATTGTATGAAAAGTTAGCCATTGAAAATGGGATATTAGATTTAAATAACATAACTTTTATCAATTGGTCGATAGCACCCCCAACTATTGAGTTGTATCACAACACTCCCAACATTCAACTTATTTTCCTCTATCATTTCAAAACTAACTAAACCATAACCCAGTTAGTTTTTTTTTGTTGATGTGGCATTTTTTTGCTGACGTGGCATCTGACATGGCACTTTTTTGCTAACATGGCATCTGATGTGGCACTTGATTAGTGACGTGGCACTAAAGTCAGCTAGCAAGGTTAGGGTAGGTTAGGGTTTGATTAGTTTGAGAGTGCCAAAGGAAAATAAGTATAAAGTTGAGAGTGTTGTGAAACAAATCAAAAGTTAGGAGTGTAATCGATCAATTAATGAAAATTGAAACTATCTAAATCCAATATCTCTAAAAAAAATAGAAAAGAATGTTGTAAATAATTTATATTGTACAATGAAAAGTCAGCCATTAGAAAATAAAAGAATATTAAAAACACTTTATATTGTTAAATGAAAATAGTTATAAACTAGTAGGATTATTCACGCTCCTCTGCGGGCTTTCGGTCTATACCAGTTTAGTAAGGTACGATACCGACACTCGATATAGCAAACGAAAAAAGTTAGCCTAAGAGGATATCACATGTGTTTTACATCGATCAAAAACTATAAAAACGAAAACCGATACCTATATCAACGTTGTTCGACCGGTATTTGTTCGGTTTATTATGGTACCCGCACTCGCTCTAGTTTACGGTATCAAGAAAATACTCCATTGTGAATATCATTCCGCCACATTAAGAAAATCGTAAAACAAATACGTTAATGATACCGATGTTGTTTAGATGGTAGTTGTATTGTTCCTTATGGTAAAAAAATCAACTATATGTAACCTTTCGAATAAAATTGTTATTGAATCATAGATATAATAAGCATGTCCTAACGGTATATTGGGGATAAAGTATCTTAAAAGTTGTAAGCGAAAAACAAAATAAACTTTAGCAGTCGTATTACAACTCTATTAAAGTTTAGAACTAAAAACATATAATGGCTAAAATAATTATTAAAGTTCAACAACTTTATGATTACTCTATTAAAGTTCAGAGTAGAAAGTAAGAGTGCAAGCGGTGCAACTGTGATAAAGTCATTAGAAAGAAAAAAAAACATTATTCTACCCTTGTTAAAATGTATATAGGTATAATAATAGTATGGTCACGAACCGAGTCGGTGTAGTAATATTTACATTTACAGTAGTTTTATTATACAAAAGTTGTATTATGTAACTCAAAAAATAAAGTTGTGTTTTACATGGATCGAACACCATAAAAATTGTATAACGATAAAGTCATGTTTTACATCCATCGTCGATGTATCTTTATTTCGAATCAACTCTGATTTAAATAAAATTTATATCGGAATGTTGAGAAACAAATTTAACGCAATCGCATATTTAGTTTTTATAAAAAAAAATAAAGAAAGAAGGTTATTAAAAAATATAACTATTAGGTTAGAAACATATATTTTTTGTAGTATAAGGTGGGTTACTGAAATATAAAAATAAAACAAAATCAAAAATCAAAAACAACTTTTAATCAAAACTTAAAAAGTTCAAAAGTTACTATTCAACAAAGTTTGCTAACTGGAAAACAAAAACACATACGCTATTTAACGTTGGGGTTTAACTTGCATACATAATATAATAATTTTCAAAATACTAAATGATTGAATTAGTAAATGGATATGGTAGTAAATTTAATAGGGAGAATAATGTGAAAAAAATGATACAAAATTCATAACGTTACCAAAAATAAATTATTCTAGTGCTGCAAGATTAATGTCTGTATCTTTTATGCGAATCCTCATGTTTACATTTTATCTAGTTTTCATGTTCATATTTCTTCCCGGTACTTCGCGTTATTTAAATCATCCCAAAACACGTTTTCAAATTCACATTTCAACATCTTTTATCTTCAAGATCACTAACCATGTCTTTAACCATCATCTTCCTTGTCATCATGTTCATATTTGTTGGTAGGTTTCTATACAAGAAATCTACAAGCCGCTCATCGTCTCCATTACCACCTGGTCCAACACCTTTGCCATTTTTTGGATGCGCTATCCAAATGCTCCTAAATAAACCAACTTTCCGGTGGATTGATAAGCTTATGGACCAGTTTGACACCCCAATCCTTTGCATCCGTCTAGGACCATCAATCCACGTCATTGCGGTTTCATCGCCAGACATAGCATGTGAGTTCCTCAAGAAACAAGATGAAATATTCATGTCAAGGCCTGATGTCCTTTCAGCCTATCTAATAAGTGGCGGATACCGCACTGCAGTCATGTCCCCGTATGGAGAACAATGGAGGAAGATGAAAAGAATTATAAATCGAGAGATTCTTTCACCACCAATACAGAAATGGCTTCAACCTAAACGTGACGAAGAAGCTGATCAAGTTCTCAGGTACATATGTAACCAATAGAGAAACACGGCTCTATAGTTGATGGTGCGTTAATAAACGTTCGCGCTTTGAGCCAACATTTCTTTGCAAACGCAATGAGGAATATTATTTTTGGGAAGCGATTCTTTGGGCAAGGAACCGAAGATGGAGGGCCAGGTGAAGAAGAAACTGAACACGTTGCTGCACTTTTTGTCTTGCTCAAGTACCTTTATGCGTTTTGTATCTCGGATTACTTCCCATGGTTAAGAGGGAAGACAGACTTTGATGGACATGAAAAGATAATTCAGACTGCAATCGAAAATGTTCGAAAGTATCAGGATCCATTGGTCGATGAACGCATTCAAATGTGGAACAATGGAGATAGAAAGGAAAATTTTGATATACTTGATGTTCTTATCACACTTGAAAATCCTAAGCTTACGCTAGACGAGATTAAAGCCGAAATTGTTGTAAGTCTCTCGCCATTAATTACTATTTTCACGATTGTTTTCTTTGGTGGTTTAGACTTTATAGCTTTGATTTTACACGTTTTACTTATGTTTGCATAATTATACTTGTCTAAAGTTTTCTTTATCACTTATCAAACTCTAGGAACTAATGATGGCCACAATTGATAATACGTATAACACAATAGAATGGACGATTGGTGAGATGATCAATGAACCTATGATCCTGAAGAGAGCAGTTGAGGAGTTGGAGCATGTAGTAGGTCACCAAAGGCTAGTCGAAGAGCAAGACATACCCCAACTAAATTACATAAAGGCATGCATCAAGGAAGCTTTTAGGTTGCACCCTTTTGTATCTTTTCTTCCGCCACATGTTTCTATGATGGATACTACAGTTGCTGGTTACTTCATACCTAAAGGTAGCCATGTTATACTGAGTCGATATGGGGTAGGAAGGAATCCCAATGTGTGGGCAGACCCGTTGCGCTTTAACCCAGATCGACATCTACATGGGGAAGAAAAACATGTGGTTCTTTCAGATAATAACCTTAGGTTGATTTCATTTAGCACGGGGAAACGTGGTTGTCCTGGGATAATGTTAGGCACAATCATGACTACAATGTTGTTAGCAAGGATGGTCCAGGGTTTCACCTGGGAGGCACCGGATAATGAGCGATCAATTCAACTTGTTGAAAATCACGATGACATTTGCTTGGCTACACCGCTTGTGGTAATTGCTAAGCCACGGTTGCCAGGGTACATGTACCCTACATATTAACGAGAAGGTGCATCTTAAACGTACTATGAGATGTCATAACTAAGAGCAGTCATCTTATTATGATTCAGATTTATCTTCATATCTATATACCTAAATAAAGTTGTTTGATTTTTATATAACTTTACTAGGTTAGAATCCCATGTACTACACGTCCTTGGGTTAATAAAAAAATTAAAGGAAAAAAGATATAAAAAACAAACACATGTCGTATTTATCAAATTTTAATTTAACTGTGGACAAAGCGAAGTGAAGTAAAGCTTACCGTGCGAAAAGAATATGTCTAAAACCTTACTGGTATAATTTAATAGATGAAAAATAAAGAGTTCTTAGTAATAACTATATTGCAGAGATAAAGTTCGTTTGGTAGAATCATGTACCACTCCTTATATTTTGCACTTGCAAGCTCCTCCCAAATCTGTCCACCTCTACCAAGATCCAAAGCCTACATAGTAAGTAAAATGAAATCTCAAAATATTATTAAAGACGCTTGTTGGATGCAAACCAAATATTATTCTTCTCAAACAGCAAATATAATTATTTTAACAAATGATCTGTTGTTATTCCTAGCAATGACTTGAGAAATAGCATATGCAACTTTGTCTCCAACAAATTCAATTAGAAGAAAACGATAGTTACCTTGATTTGCTTGGTCTAATTATAAGCTTCGCAAGAGAAAGTGCACCTCATTTGTTTCATTAAATATGGCTCTCCTTTCAGAATGACCCAAGGGTGGCGAGCATCTCTGTAAAAATAAAGGGTCATTGAGCATTTAAAATCCATTAATACAAATACCTTAAAAGAAACAATAGAGGAACTCAAGACAGTAAGAAACGTGTGGCATATGTAGTTCTAAGAAATATCAAACAAAAATGTAATCGAGTTAAGTGTCATTTACGTTCCTATGGTTTGTCAACTTTTGTCATTTCGAGGCAATTTTCAAAATTGTATCAATTTCCTCCTTGACAAACTCAAAACGTGCCATTTTAATCCAAAAAACAAACCTCAATTAAAAAGTTCTTGTTTAATAAAGGGTAAAGACGTCATTTTCCATTTTCTTTTATTTATTTATATGTTAAACCATGGGACTCAACTTTACTTATATATTAAATATACTAGTACGATGCCCGCACGATGTGGCAGGAGCGATAGTTTACATTGTTGTACTCAAAATTTGTTAACATCTGGTTGCAGGTTCGTTAACAGATCTTGACGTTCAGGTTTTGTATAATGGTTTTAACAATCGATTTAAAAGTCATATCTCTTACCTTGAACTCAACGAAGCAAACTCGGCGGTCAGGATTCATGATGAAGCGCAACACTGGTGACACTTATAAGCTATCGTGTAATGTGGGCTTGACGAACAAAATGGATCCAAAGGGCAGGCTACACTTAGATCGCTGATTACAACTATTACCATTTAAATGTTGATTTTGGTGGTTAGATATCGCAGTCACTGACATCAGAAAAAACAAAGAGGGAACGATAGGGATGCAGCGAATAATACGATGGATTCATAGATTTAAGCCAATGATTTCTTAAAATAACTCAAAAGGGTTTCAAATCATTATGCCAACTGTATAGATCAGTAAAACTTAGATTTTTAGCATCTTTTGTAGAGATTTAGCAATTTGGTTTTTGTTATCAACGAATTTTGTTCATTGACATTAGTTCTTTTAGTGTTCTGGTTTTATATTTGGTTTATGAAGAATACCTATCAGCACATACATCCATCCGGCTTTGATTAGTAAGTTGATATATACTGAGCCAGATATAATAACAAAAATATAATTTAAGCGGATAAAAATGACCCGCACACACTTTATAAGGTTAGAATTATCAAAATACAATATAAATGAGCCAAAACGCTCTAACCCGTTAACACTTTAGATGCTGAACCGTAATATCACAATTCGGTTTGTTGGCCTATAACAGTTTTCTAGATAAATTGTTGTATACTTTTGACTTGAAACAACCAAAAATGACCTATTGGATAAAAATTTGCCCTAGTGACTAATTATTAGCCAAAATAACATCTGTTTGGGCATCAAAAAGTTAACCATATCAAGGCATCGTCTGCAACAATTCAAGGCATTATCTGCAGTTGGGATTTAAGCTTGTAAAGCTTTCAGTCTGGTGTTGTTTTCTAATAAGGTCCGTGCTGGAAGAACTTTGCATGGTGGTGCTCCTGGGCTACTAATTGTGCAAAGAAAATCAAAATTAAAGAACTTGAAAGAGAGTAAGAAAAAAGAAAGTTCCGTACATACGATGTTAGTACTCGAGTGGATTTATGTAAGGGCCGTTTAAGGGGTTATTTTATATTAACGTTTAATGTGTTCAGGGCAACCCAACCAGCTCAATCCATACCAAGAGATTAACCGTTTGAAAGCGTTACCCAAAACCACCCAACCCCCCATTAAAACTTGCCAAGGACTGTTACAATACATAGACAAGAGAAGTGAACCTATATAAGGCTCACTTAACAACACATCTTAAAAGAAAAATACAGTTTGTCGAAACAGCTAAAGCATATTTTAATTAGTTAGCATCCACTTAAAAGATATATCTTTCTTTTGCAATTTATTTATATTACTTCATGATAAACAATTCTCCTGTCTTCATCAATATGTTTATACTTACTCTGAGGGGATCTTCCTCCAAGAACAAAAAAACATAAAGATTATTGAAAGTTAACAACATAGAAGTCAGTTCAGCTAACTAACAATAAATTTATCAAGGAAAATAATATTTACATTTCCTCAAACTCAGAACATGGTATGTTGAAAAACAGGACCCCAGCTTCTCCAACAATTTCCTTCAAAATATTGTTACAATTAGAATAGACAACATTTAAAAGAAACTACGTAGAAAAAATAAGCCAATCTAACAATAACATGCATATTTATTAGAAGAGTACATAAGGAATGATGCAGTTGTATCAAATGGGTACATAATTTGCAGATAAAAATATGCTTAGGAATCAAACTATGGAAGTCCGAAAGGGGATAAAATTACACTTAATAAAAACGGGTTACAAGTAGTGAGTTACCAGATGATCAAAGTGAAATCAGACACTCTTTATGAATACTGCAAACTTAACATTATAGTAAAACTGACCTTGTAAAAAAACCACTAATTGTTAATCAATTCTAGTTAAAATACTTCTAAAAAATACGTTCCCTACTCTTATCTCCCCCAACCTAATGGAATTTCTTTACCACAAAATCCCATGCGCCTGAGGATTTGTTTCTACTTGCACCAAAAATCTCAGAAAACGAAATTGGACTTTCAGAGATTTAATACCGGTGATAACAGCCACCATCGTCACCGAGGGTGCTGCCGGAGACGTCACCAGAACTGGTCACCTCTACTGTCACAGTAACCCTAGATGGCCTAAACTCATCTGACGTCAAATAATAACAAGCAACCAACCGTTGACGGAGTTAGGATATGCTGTTGGATAAATGACCCAAGATGTTAGATCTTACCTCAGGGTTGTCGGAGTTTCACCAGAACCCTAATCTGACCGAGATTGCATCTGAAACTCCAACCACTGTCCGATCTAGCCTAAAAAACCCTTAAATAGCCGATGCTGATTCAGTTGCATATGATGTCGGAGCGTGCCTGTGGTCGCTACTCACAGTTGTTGTCGCTGCTCAACCGTTAGAAAACAGCACCATCATCTTCGCCGGCTACCACAACCTCGCCATCTTCATCTCTAGCAGTCTGTTCCACCAGAACCACCAACGTCAGAGTCTCAGAGGGTGAACAGAACAAAGAGAGAAGCGGTGAAATGAGGGATGAGAGGATAGTTTTAGGGAGATGTTTTAAATTTTGAAGAATAAACTTCGTTTTGCTCCTAGTGGTTTGGTCGTTTTAATGGTTTTATCCCAAACATTTAAAAATAGTCATTTTACTCCCTGATAATTAGATTTTGTCTCCAGTTTACCCCACGGTCTTAACTCCATCCATATTCTATGTTAATTGATAGAGTATTTTGGTAATTTCAAGTAAAAATAAGGGTAGTTTAGTAATTTATATTTAAAAGTAAATTTTATTAAATATGCATAACAAGTTTAGTGTTTACTCTCTCTCTCTCTCTAAAAGATCACTCTCTCTCTTCACCACCACCCACCACCTCACACCACCGTCACCCACCACCCGGGTGCCACCACCTGACATCACCACCAGCATTTTTGTTTTTCATTAAGCTTTCATTAATATCATCTGTATAACAAATTGTAAGAACAAACCACAAACACCATTCCACAACAAACGGCTAACCCTAGCCGCCGCCGTGCAACCAGAACCCAGTCGCATAACCCAGCAGCCGTGCAAACCAGAACCCAGTCGCATAACCCGTCGTCTGCACAACCCGTTCGAAATCTGCAAACAGCTAAACCTAGCCGTAGTGCAAACAAGATCTAAACTCGAAACTGCCAAGTTAACCACCATCATTCCTGTGTTCCGACGACACCTAGCGGCGGCTAGGGTTTCCAATCACGGATCTCTCTAGAATTCTTCAGATCTACCGAGGATGATTGGTGGTAATTGTGGCAGTGGCGGATTATGGTGGCTTTAAGAGTGTGTGTGTGAGAAGAGGGGGGAATAGAGAGAGAGTTGTGGCGGCGGCGGCGGATTATGGTGGCTGTAAGAGTGTGTGAGAGAGAGTTATGGCTGATTACGGCGGCGGATTACGGTGGCGGCAGAATACGGTAGTGGCGGAGGATTATGGTGGTGCTAATGATTGATAAATGGTGGCGAGGGTTAGTGGGTAGGGTGGTGTCGATACATGGTGGTGGAGTTGTCTGATAGTGGTGGACAAAAGGCGGTGGCGATACGTAGTGGTAGTTGGAGATAGCGGGAGGGGGTGGTGGTGGTTCAGTGGATTGGAGATGGTGTTTGATGGTGGGGATGGAAGTTGTTACAGAACACAGAGATAGATACGCAAGGATGAATGATTATCTTTGGTTAAATGTAAATATATACATAGTAATTATTATTATTATTATTATTATTAATAAGGGAGGATAGGAAAAGACTAAAATGCCCCTCATGTGAGGGGCACATGACAATTATTTAACGGTATAAATGGATGGTGTTAGGGGCGGGGAGTGAAATGGAGATAAGCTTTATACATCAGGGAATAATATGACTATTTTTAAAGGTTTGGGGCAAAATCGTTAAAACGATCAAACCATAGGGAGCAAAACGGAAGTTTACTCAATTTTGAATTTTCTGAGCCCCATTAAAGTCTCGCTCATTTAATCTCGAAGCATTTAAAAGCTTTGATGGGTTTTACACTAAAGGTGTGGAAGGGGCATATTCGGTGACCCCTATTCATTGCATGGTAAGGTGTTATCACCTCTTTTTTGGTAATCATGACAAAGATGAAATGATTGAAATTGGTGAATACTCATCAAGAAGAGAAGAGATAGAGGGGAGAGAGAGTTGAGCCTTACCCATTTTCAACCAATCACAAATTTATCTTCTTTTTTTTAATTTGTTTACCACTCTCCAAGTGTTTGAGCACCCCTAGTATTTAAATGCAAATAGAGAAGTGAAGTGGTGAGTTGACATGACATGACATTATTGGTTAAAAAAAGTTTATCACTCCCCATTTGAGGAGGAGTGCCCCTACCACTCAAAGCATAAAGACTTTTACCCTTTAAAATTGTGTAAAATAATCAAACATACTTTTCGAATATGCATATTATATATCGTATAGATGATAGAAGTTTATAGAGTAAAGCTCTATCCGTTTCAAATTTTAAAAATTATTTCCCACTTAGTTGTTTGTCATCCTTTTCCGTAGAAGATTTGTTATGATATCTATATTAACAACATGTGGTGGAATAATAATTCTAAAGTGAGTCAAACTCATACTAATAAATAACATATATCTACTCATTTTTTGACTTTGTCAAATAATATTTATATAAAATCAGATATTCATTTTCAAGTGAGTAAAACCCATGCTAATAAATAACATATATCTAGTATTTTTTACTTTGTCAAATGATATCTATATAATATTCAGATAAGTTTTTCAAGTTTATATAACTAATATTTAGTCATTGAATCTATACTATAATATATTTATAATTTAAAGTATAATCAAATACAAACATGATACAATTATTCGATAACATTAGAACCAATTAATTTAACTCATACAATGATTACATAAGTTTATTGATTTACTTATTCTACTTCTTTGCAATTAACACTTGTAAACTAAGGCATCATCTACTGGTACATTTTAATTTGCATGTCAATATTGGCCAAGACAAACATTGAAACGTAGACAAAATGAGCAGGTCGTCACAATACCTTCGAATGTTTTTATAACATCGTAGTTTAAATATATGATAAATATACATAAAAAGAATCATAGTGAAGGGTAAAAATGCAAATACTACCTAACTATCCATATTTTTATAAATAATGAGAGCTTAAGATTAAGATATTAAAATATAATTAATGTTTAAAAGGCTAATTTACTCTTATTTAAAAAGTATATTTATAAATTAAAAAAAATTCTTATTTTTTAGATGTCTTAAATACACCTCTCTACGTATTAATGTATTATAATATAGTATAAATATAAAAACTATATAATGTACAACACCCATACATACGATCGCCCAAAAGAGCACCTCCCCCATCTGCAACTCCAGCTGCCACAGGAGCACCACGGCCGCCAGTCCACCACCCTGCAATACGGTTATCTGTTTTCCCCTTCGACACCCCCTGCAACGCCGACGACTCACACACACCTACAAATCTATTCCCCCACCTCTCTTTCCTTTGGAACCTTTCGGTGACACCACTGCCACACAGCCTACAACTCTCCTCCTTCTACTGCAACTACTTAATCATCTGAATGACCAGCCGTGGTATTTTTGTGTCAAATGCTCTTTTAATCTTCTGTCTTATCATATAGATCTAATTCAATTTTTGGGGCTTCTTTTGGGTTGACAAGAATCATTTACTTGGGATTAGATGTGAAGGATGGAGGATTTTCAATGGTGACGGTTACAGGTGTGAAGCTTGGAGGTTGTTGCAACGGCTCGAGGTGGGAGTGGTCGCTGGAGGTGGTTTGGTTATAGGTGGCCGGGGGTCAGAAGGGCTGGGGGCGCCCGACGTCGAAAATTTTCACTCAGTAGTGTTATACATGTAGCTTTCGTATAGAAAGTTTTTGGTGTATGCATTTTCGACCCCATGTCGAAATTCTTAAGCTTTGCTACTGGGTTGGGTGATAGGTGAAATGTGTTTGATAGTGATGGGGTGTGGTAGAGGGTAGAGGTGATGGTGGCTGTTTGGTGGTTAAAGTGGAAGGCAAAGGGATGAAGGAAAAGAAGATGGGTGAAGGAAAAGGAGATGGTGGCTGTTGATCTTTTGTTCCTTTTTCTAATTTTTTAAAGTTTAATATTAAAATAGAGAATTCATATACAAAATAACATATATAAAATAACATATATGTTGAATGACCTTAATACCTCCCACCATTAAAATTAAAACAAAGAATTCAAATAAAAAAACATATATGTTGAATTACCTTTATACCTCTCCATTTAACAATTATTTTTAATTGAAATTAGCTTTTTAGACTAAAGTAGTATGTTTTAAAAACGTCAGAAATAAAAATGATAGAATTATAAAATTTACTCTAGACTGTTATAGCTGGACAAACTACAAAAACATAAATAGCAATTAAAGAACGTAAATAGCAATTAAAAATCTTTTTAACGTAAACAATCTACTACCATCTCATGACTCAATTAAAGCATGTGCCAACTATCAATGGATGTGAACACTATTACTGATCAAAATTAAACAAATTCAACTTCATGTGCTTGTAATGATAGATCTGAGATGTTGAATTTAAATAATAATGATAAAAAAAAAGCATTCGAGTATTTAAAAGCATGGAATCAGTTTCTCCATTCTTTAATGTTTACTCTAGTCAAATTTCTTTTTACTCCTTTAAATGTGCACATCATAATAAAAAAAAAGATGGCAAAAGGTAGGGTGAGTATGGTGCAATTCGATTCATTTATTGTTTAAAATTGAAATCATAACCGCATACTTCGGTTATCAAAAAATTATAACTGTTCGATTTCGGTTAATGTAGTTTTGGTTAATCGATTATTGGCGGTTATATGGTTTCGGTTAGGTTATTTGCGGTTGTTTTCATTATTTCTAAAGTTGAGCTTTAAATATGTGGGTCATGTGCAAACAATAAATATACACACTTAAAGCTTGTAGAATTATCAATTATATTTTACAACCACATGCATACTGAATCCAAAAACAAAAGTAACACATGTTATGTATAAGCATACATACGAACACAAAGTGGCTAGAGTTTTAAATTCAATGAGGTTCGGCCATGGTTATTACACTTAAACACTTCACCATAAAACATATGGATTGAGCCATGGTTAAACACTTAAACACTAATTTAAAAACATATGGTTCGATGGATTCGATCATGTTTAAAACATTTGGTTCGGTTAAGAAAATAAGAACAACCATAACCGAACCGCAATAATTGGTTATAAAATAACCGACCCTTTGGTTATTTCAGTTCAGTTTTTTTGATTATTTCGGTCAAAGTCGGTTAATTCGGTTTTATGCTCATCCTTAACAAAAGAGACGGGTCGCATTGACTCTAACCCAAAATTTATATCATTTAATCTGTAAAAAAGTATATGATATGTTTTATGTAATTAAAATACACTTTAGTCATTCAACCCATTCAAAATGGGTAGTTGTGACAAAAAATGACATTTATAAAAACAATTAAGGATTTTGATTATTCGTAAGAAGGAACTTATCCCCAAGCAAGATTCTATAGAGATACTGGAGTCACAGTGAACTGCGGGTCATATTATTCTTGATGGCAAATTAGTTCTCACTAAAGAGTCAAGATTGTCTGTCTTATACCAATATTGGTAGTCAACAACATATTACTTTTAACATCCAATCTAAGAACACAAAGCTCATAAATCTCTAATGTTTAGGCTCCCAAAACATGAAATCTACTGAATATCTCACAATTGTATAATATGCTGGATGAACTCCCAATTCTCCAGATAACCACAAACTAAAGATCAAATTTTACCCGACATTAATAATACCTTAACTTTATTTGTTTAAAAATGAAACTAAAACGAACCAATAATAAATAATATATATATATATATATATATTATATATATATATATATATTATATATTATACACACACCTAAGTGCCCATAAACGAAGGTATGAAGCTGTATTCAACATTGCCCCACGAACAAACTCTATTGCATGCATAACTTTATGAGCAAATACTTCACTGAACTCGAATTCTTCATAATCATGTGAATCATGACCTGTAATTTCAAGATTGAGGTTTTAGGGTAATGCTTGACTTAGAGTTACTGGTTTGAATAATGTTTCATTCATGTGAACATACTTGACCATACTCATTTACAAAAGCCAACCATGTAAGCATTTGTACGAAAAGTAACAAACCATGAACTTTCAGTTAACATCGATGTGAGTTCTACTGTCATGTTCTAGCCTATGAAAGAGTATATCGTTAGATTTCAATTTATCACATATTTGAAAGAATTTCATAATTTCATTAAGAAAATAAAAATGAGTAGTCAAGTAAGATTTCTTGCAGAGTATAAAAAACATAAACTTCATACCGGAAGCTTAAAGGGTTGAGATGATCACAACTAATATACTTCGGTTGGAGACAACAACTTCTTGATGGAACAAATACTGCAACTAATTTATTAGAACAAAACTTTACTCTGTAACGGAGCACTGTTCCTATGGTGTAAAGACCATTACAAAACACACTTCCATATCAACTCCTGAAATAGGAATGCAATAGTGAAATCTGAATCTTCAACATGAAACCATTAAAAACAACAACTTGATAATAACTAAAGCAACAAAATTAAAATAAACTAAAGGTAAAAACATACGTCGACATTATCCACCTCAGGGATATCATATAGATCGCCACTGTTATCAAAACCATGTTGACTTTGGAAAATGGTGTTTCCTAGACATAAAAGATCCAATAGACGATGATGTGTCAGGTGTAGGCCCCACAAGTAATCCCTACGATTGTCTCTGCGTGGTATGATTTCGACCCTACATAAAAACACCAAGTTAAAAACGCTTGCAACTTTAGCTTGTTCACAAACAATTTAAGCTAATTGCACAATAACCCAAAAAAATTCATACATATCTCTATACATCACACCATTTACATGGCTTTTAGATGCCCAAATTAAGAATATATTTGTTAGACTATGTGAGTTATAGTTACTAATATTTAATATTGTTTAGGGTACTAATGTGTAATTAGTTATCCTAGATATATGATTGTAATCATACAAGAAACCTATTTTGATTTGCTATCAGAGCCAAATTAAATTAAATCCTATAAATTCTAACCCTAATTCAGCCGTCATCAATCCTAATTCAGCCGCCATCAACCCTACTTCTCTAAACCTCTAACCCTAATTCAGCGATCATCGACAATATATTAGCCGAATGTTACCATGGCTGCAATCATCGTTTTTTTTCAAACCAAGAGAAAACTACTCATAACTCACATAAATTTGCCTTCACCCTCAAACCTTCAAATTATGGCTATTGGCATTCTATGATAGAATCTTTTCTTACCTCTCATAACCTTTATGGTTATGTTGATGGAGCTGTCCCGTGTCCTGAACAGAAGGTCACAAACAAGCTACCTTCCAAGGATCTCAAATGATGCTCATATTCGTACACTTATCATTTCCATAGTGTCTGAAGAATCTTACCAACACGTTCAGGGCAAAACATCTCGTGAACTATGGCTTTCCCTTTAAGGGGCCTATGCGCCTGTTACTTCCTCTCACGAGTTTACTCTCAAAAGTCAACTTCTTAGAATCACCATGAAGGGTGATGAACAACCGGCCGATTACCTTAGTAGAGCACAAGAATATGCGACTGCTCTAGCCAATATTGGAGAACCGATGAAAGATAAGGATCTGGTGGTGTTAACTCTTGCAAGGCTTCATGAGGAATATAATGGTCTTAAGGCAAATTTATTGGCTCAGTCTGTTAGTTTTCATGAACTACATGGCCTTTTAAGCGATCATGACTATATGATTACAAGAATTTTAGCCACAATTCCCCAAGCTTTTCTGACAACTGTTGCACCAATACATCAGCCTTTCACGGATGCTGCCACTTTTGCATCGCAGCCTGACCTTGATCAAATTCAGCAATAACTTCAGAATCTTCAACTTATGGCTTCCCAATTGGCAACTCAATTGAACCCCATCTCTTCACCAAGACCTCAAGCTTACTGTGGATCTCGGTCTCTTAACAACAACAACCAAGGTGATTGTAGTTCTCGTGGATATTCACGTGGCAACGTACGTGGTGCATCTAATACTTGCACTCGAGATAACAATGGCACCTGTCAATTTTCATGGGCTTCAACTCAAAATATTGTATACGGTCATTGTAATCGATGTGGGATAGGTCATCTACCTTCCCAATGTCCAAATCAGTTGAACCTTGCGCCTGCGCAAAGGACCATACCCTTAACAACAACATACTACAAGAATAACCTTGCGCGCATGCGCAACGGTGCGTCATTCTTGGAATCAACAAGTTGCCACAACTGCGCGCAATATGCAATGGTAATGCACCCTTAACAAATGCAGGTCACACAACGAACCTTGCGCACTCAGCTCAACGACAAGTTAGACCCAACACATGCAGGTCACACAACGAACCTCGGACGCACTCAGCACAACGGCAAGTTTGACCAATACATGCAGGTCACACAACGAACCTTACGCACTCCGCGCAACGGTGAGTTAGACCAACACATGCAGGTCGTACAACAAACCTTGCGCACTCAGCGCAACGGCACGTTAGACCAATCAATACAAGTCGTACAACGAACCTTGTGTACTTGGCGCAACGACAAGTTAGACTTAGACGCGAAAGTTCCTTGACCCTGAGCGGATCAAACAAACCCTCTAGCCGCGAAGTCCTAAAACCTTGCACAAGGCCAAGACAAACATGAGAGCAACTCATAGCCTTGGGAACAAAAGGATTTAATCCCTACAACTCTACGCTGGTCAGAATGCACTGAAAGCCATGCGGAAGGGAAAAGCGCAAAGAGGCGTTGACCAATACAAGGGTACAAAGTGGCAGAGCTGTGACCCAATGGTTGCTCGATAGGTTGTGTCAGACTGCGTCACATGAACAGTAATGCAGAGGCCAGACTGTACACCAACCATACTCACGCTAGTGACTGTCACACATTCTCCACTTTCGGCAGATGACAGGTCTGACACCAGGGACAGCTGCCATAACACGTGGCACCATTCAACATCCGACAAAGCACACCTCCTGCCAGAGATCATTTAATGATCGATGTAGAGGAACAAAACGGATATCTCTGGTCATCTGGGCGGGGCCCAAGGCCCTTCAACCCATCTCCTAAACCCACTTATCTTCGGCTACAAAATGAGTATCGAACCACAAGGTAAAACACATGCTTTCCAGCTTACCCACTAATTACTACTTACTCGCTATTATCTTGCAATCACAAATACTTATTCTCACGCCGGAGTGTGGTCACGAAAAAACCTTCCCCTTTCCCCATGACGAGGCTAACGGCGTTGCTAGTTTTGCAGATTGGCTTGAAGTGAGATCACCCAGAAGAGCGAACGATAGACAACCTTTTATGTAGAAAAACTAGGATGTAACTAAGATATCTCCGGATACCTCTCGGTTCAGCCGGTGTTTCTTCATTGACGCCATCCGTGGGACTCGAACCCACATCCACTCACGGTTGGGCCCGCGTCCTCTCGAGGGGCGGTACACCCAACGTGAGGAGGATAAGACATATGGCAAGGGTGATAGCGCCAGTGTGTTTCACCGACTACCAAAGGATTATGCTGCTTACAGATCTGTGCCACGGGCTGTTTACAACCCGGAGGTGGAGTACAACTATAATTTGATCTACAGACCGGCTGAAGCAGCCGAACACTCAAAATTCATCAAGGAGATTGCGCTTGCTTCATTGGAGCGCGCAAAACTTCCCTCCAACATGGGAAAGTACAATGGGTTGACAGACCCAGATGACCACCTGCGCCTGTTCACCGGCGCAGGACTGATCGGAGGCTGACGCTGCCCATGTGGTGTCACTTGTTTGTTCAAACTCTCACAGGCGCTGCGCGCCTATGGTTTGACAACTTGCCGACAGGCAAGCTCGTGTCATGGAACGACCTTAAAGACAAGTTCTTGGCGCATTTCAGCCAACAGCGGCGTTACGTCAAAGACTCCTCTGACGTAATGAACATCTGGCGGCGTGATGACGAAAGTCTCGAAGACTTCATCACCCGATACAATAAACATGTGCTGGAGATAGGGGATGTGCACGAAGACTTGATTCGTGCACAGTTCAAGTACGCCGTCCGCTGCAACGAGATGATCAAAGTCTTGTCGGGGACTACTGGCCTCCCAAAAAGCTGGAAGAACCTTATGGCGGCAGCAAAGGTCTATACGCAGACAGAGCACAACTTTAATGACAACAGACCTCCTACCCCATCACCGTCCCAAGACATGAGTAAAGGTTTTGGGAAGAAGAATGAGAGTTGGAGGAAGCACAGCCAAAACCCTCCCTACTCACATATCGACGCACGTGCGACCATTAATAAAATTACTACCCAGAGAGCAATAAAGTAGGATAATCGCGATCGTTAGTGGACACCACTGATGAAAACACCGACGAAGGTACTCGGCACCGAAGATCACCAATTCAAGCAACCGCCGTCGATGCGCAATAAGAAAGGTCAAGACCCCAACCTTTTCTGCGATTATCACAAAGATACGGGGCACACAAGTGACAACTTCATCTCCTTGCGCATGGAGATTGAGAAGGCGCTAAAAAGTGGGAAGCTCACCCACTTACTTCAAAATGTGCGCAAGAAGGTGTGCCAGATTACTCGAGGCGGCGAGGGCCCGAGTAACAAGAAGATGAAGTCTGTTCATATGATCCAAGGTGGCCCGTCGCGCAAGCGCGGCCATCATAAGAGTTGCACGCCTCACTGGCGTGAGCAACAGGTCATCTTCCCTGTAGTCCCTGGGTGCCCATCCGGTCGTGATAACTGGCATCTTTGGCCATGCTCGCACTGATTACATGTTCATAGATCCCGGGAGCTCTATGGACATCATATATGAATAGTGCTTCCAAAAACTGGACCCAGAAGACAAGGCGCGCTTGGAGCCGGTGGATTTCCCACTCACTGGTTTCTGCAATGAGGCCGTCTTTCCACTGGGCCAAATTTCTTTTCCGGTGACTCTTTCCGATGGGCGACACTCGCGCACGGTCTCGGTCAACTTTCATGGTCATGCCCGCTACTTCGCGCCATGACGTATTGCTGGGCCGGCGCGCACAAAGAGAGTTCAGCATGATCGCTTCTACTCCTCATGATGTCTGCTGGTTTCCAACGGAAACTGGGGTAGCCATCATGTATGCAAGGAAGGAGATCATGTCCATTGAAGAGGAACCGCCGACGAAGCTATCGAAGTCATCATCCAACGGCGAACCAGAGAAATGGGTTCTAAACAACAAATACCCGGAACAAACAGTACAGCTAGGACCCGCCATGACCCCCGCAGTCAAGGCGCAGTTAAAACAACTTTTGTTTTGCAATGTAGATATTTTTGCCTGGTCGCCGGCGGATATGATAGGGGTACTGAGGGAAATCACTGAGCACGCGCTGCACACATTCCCTTCAGTTCAGCCTATCGTTCAGAAAAAGCGCAGCTTTGGTCCTGAAAAGACCCGCGCACTGAAAGAGCAAGTTTTAGAGCTCCTACAAGCCGGAATCATCCGAGAAGTACACTATCAGACATGGGTAACCAACCCAGTCATGGTCCAAAAGCACAACGGCAGTTGGCGCATGTACGTTGATTTAAAAGATCTAAATAAGGTATGTCCCAAGGACTGCTACTCTTTACCTGAAATCGACAAAAAGGTGGACTCCCTCACTTCATTTAGGTGGAAATGCTTCCTTGATTGCTACAAAGGCTACCACCAAATACAAATGAATAAAGAAGATGAGGACAAGACTGCATTCCGCACTGATAAGGGGATCTTTTGTTACACAAAGATGCCCTTCGGATTGCGCAACGCAGGAGCCACCTATCAGCGTTTAATGGACCATGTCTTCGGGGACGACATTGGAGAAACTGTAGAAGTGTACATTGATGACCTTGTCATCATGAGCTCGGATGAGGAGAAGATGCTGACAAACGTTCAGAAAACCTTTGCATCCTTGCGCAAGGCAAACCTGAAGTTGAACCCCACCAAGTGCTCGTTTGGAATGGAAGAAGGCAAATTTTTGGGATTCATCGTCACGCGCGACGGATTGAGTTTGGAGATGTGGAATCTGTAAAAATCCAAAATTTGAAGAAAAAATTTGGTAACTAGCAACCGGAACCATCAGCAAAAAAATCAAAAAATAGTGTGAGGTAACCGGCCGAAGCATCAGCAACAGTATCACCCTCTTCCGGAAACCGGGCATCCCAGTCCTTAGAGAACCGGTAGCCGGAAACCATGCATTGGAAACTGGCCTGGCTCCACTTGATCGCCGACAACGAGGTCGAAGCCTCAGTGGTGGATGCGGTCTCAGGACCCCTAGTCACTATGAAAATCAAAGAAGAGAAGTTTTGAAAACAAGAAGACTCAAGAACACAAGAACTCAGAGAAGATTGCAGAGAATTTGAAGAAAAGTTTGAATGCGTGAATGAAACCCTAGACGTTTCACTCCTATTTATACTCATTGCATTTAATGCGATGTGAACTATGACGCACACGTAGAATTAACAACCAATCTACGTAGGATGCGTGGCAGGCAAGTGGCAATTGACGGTTGTCATGCGCACGTGGCCGCCACTTCCTCTGCCAATTCATTAATGAAAGTGAGGTTGCATTATTAACAGCATGCCACAAGTGTCAAATGTCACCTCCAGGGCACCTTTTTTCTCACCAACTCACCTGTAACGTCAGCATGACAGAGATTGTGTAACATCCGTCAAAAACCGGATTTACCAAACCCGCTCTGTTTAATAACCGAACAATCAGTTAAAAATTTCGTGGCGTATTTAATGCCCAAAATAATTTTAAACGATACATAATTAATAAGTATATTAGAATATATAATTTATTTTTGAAAATGTATTAAAAATAATGAAATAAAAATAAAAGGCTTCTGCCGGGTTTCGAACCCGGGTCAGCCAGCAATTTCATCAATGACTTAACTTCCAACCTTCCAACCACTGCGCCACTTGTATTTCTTGTTCAATATTGAAGACAATTAATTCATAACATGAATCTCAATTTCAAAACCGACGCGCCTATTTGCAGTCGTCGGAAATCCCGACTATCTCGCCAAGATTGGACGGTTTCTTCAGTTTTAACGTAAACTTTAACTATGACATCGGTTATAACCGACGTCTGAACCCGCGACGCAAGTCATAACCGCCGGAAAACATAATGACCGACGAATCAAGACGAAAAACGGACTAAATACATCGATGTTCTGCCCTATAAATACCACCTCAAACCTCTGCTAGCTTTTTCGCTCACAATCACACCTTTACCCGACGTAAGTCCACTCGCCGGAAAATTTCTGCAACTCGCCGGAAAACCGAGCTTTTCACCTTTGAGCCTTACTGAACCCCCAGAGCTCATACCAAAGCCACCCACACTCATCTCAAGCTCCCTGAAAACTCTCTGCCGCAGGACACACGTCGCCGGAATAATCTGCTGTCACCGGAGTTTCGCCGGAGAAACAGAGGAGTCCAGTTTGATATACCTTACGCTTAATTTTTCATTCTTTTTATTTATCTCACCTGTAATTAATCATAACACACTAAAGAAACTTGATAAAATCATCGAACCAGTCGGACTCCGTTTCTGGTTGAGTCCAACGAAGAAGACGAAGTTTCTGTTGTCTATAAGTTTAATTTAAATCAAGATATAACTCGGGTTAGACACACAGTCCAGCGGTGGACTGTGTGCACATAAACACGCTCACGTCCCGAGTTCGATAATGTCCCACGCATACTTGCCTTAATAAAAATGTTCTTTTTTTACTAAACCGGATTCATTTCACATAGATGTTAAGTTTAATAAAAACCGGAATAATAACCAAGATAGACACACAGTCCAGTGGTGGACTGTGTGCGCGTTTAAAACACAGGTCACGAGTTCGAGTCCGGACTACCGCACCGGTCCGGACAATTATCAAACCTTTTTATATAAGACAGAAAGGAAATTATTTAGTTTGTATATAAGTATAACAAAAATCAGATTATTTAACAAGTTAGACACACAGTCCAGCGGTGGACTGTGTGTTAACTTAAACCACAGGTCCTGGGTTCGAGACCTGTGGAGAACACCGGTTCGATGCATTAAAATCGTTTTTAAAAATAAATGATTTTCTTTTTAATTCAATTAGTATATAAATATAATTAAAAACAGAAATATTTCGGGTTAGACACGTAGCTCAGTTGGTAGAGCTGCGTGCACGCGAACGGGAGGTCTCGGGTTCGAGTCCTGCCCGGTGCATACTTACACACAATTAAACCGGTCAAACAGTCAACGCTTATGGTCAACGGTCGACGGTCAAAAAGTCAACATTTTTTTATTATTTTTGTTTATTTATTTTATTTAAAAATCAATTAAAAATACTTAAAAATAACATTTTTAAGGTTAGAAAATAGCCTTAAACTAACAAAAATACACCCAACAATCCTACTAAAATTGATTAATAAAATCCCCTTATTTACCAAACCATTATGTTATTATCTAGGTTCGTTTCACTCGTGGTTAAATCCAACTTCGCGTGCATTCAACATTATCAACCGAACGCACCCAATGTGAGTGAATCTTACAACTCCCCTTTTTAATTACACGTTTTGGGGTGTGTCATGTGTCACCAAAATTAACTCGTTTATTTAAACTTGTGCCATACCATATTGTGATCTAAACTTAGATTGTATACATTGTTTGTAGTTATGTATTTCATATTGTCAATTTATATGCAATTCATTCATTAGGCCCATCAGTTCCTCGTGAGAGACGAGTTGAGCAACGCGTGCCTCAAAACGATCCATTATTGTTCATGTGTGCATTATTTAATATTAATTGATTGGTGAATAAGTTTACATCTATTTTTACTCATGTGTGGTTGTGCACTTTACTTTATAATCAATTAAATAAACTTATTCAAATGTTTTTCATAGGATTCACTCGCCAACTTTTGTTGATCCAAAAACCATTTTTACACATGATACAGGTGAACAGGATGAAGCAAGGAAAACATAGGAAATGCCTTAGAAGAAAACAATGAAGCCTAGATTGATGTTTAGGACATGATGTAATATTGATTGTAATTTCCCATTAACGTGTATTAATGAATATGAAACGTTAAAATAAATGTCATGAGCTTTGATGATAACCCAATCATGCCCCGATCACCTTTTCCGCTGCGGGTCGGGGTGTGACAGATTGGTATCAGAGCCATGACTATAGGGATATAGGATAGGTTATTAGACCCTTAGAGCCTATACTATAGTTGCCTAAATTTTAATTGTTTAGGTGGTTACATACAAACTTATGATATTTATTTGTTTCATATTTGTTAGTCAAACATACATACTTACATACACATTCATCATATATATTTCAATGTTCATATATCCAAATCTTTTGTTATTCAAAGATTTTGTCGCAATTTTCAAATCTCATCAAAGTAAGTTCTGCGACGGGCATGTAGTAACTGGAAGGGTACAAGTACCGGCAGTCGGAACGTCCTGTCTAGGTTGGCACTCGTATAAATCCAATATAACGGACCACTTTGCCTACCTGGGGACTAACGATGAGAGTACGAAGGACCTATTAGGCCAAAGCATGCCACACCAAACGTCGTTCGAACTAACCCCACTTTGAGGTGTCACCGTGTCCACACCTGGACACATTCCAAATATCATACGTTATATACATATTTCTCGATTTTCTCCGGGTTTTAGTGTACGTAACTAGGCTAACACATGCGAACCATATGAAAAACCCGGTATTCATGGGGGCCCACATGATTACGAAGGTGAAGTATGGCGGCATGCAGGGCCTAATGACGAGCAAAGCCCAAGACATCCTATGGATGTAGTAGATTTATTTTTCTATATTTATTTTATGAATGTTCATTCCTAAATACGACCCATGATCCCAAAAACATCCAACTCATACTCATGATGCGTATTCCTTGTAGATGTCTTCTAGCCTCGCCCGTAAGAAGATGAGAGCAGGAAAAGCCCGCGAGCGCATGGCTGCCCTAATCGCTCAACAAATGGCTGCTGTAATACCCAACATTGTAATCCAAGTCCAACAAGCACTTACCGCTAATCCTGTCAATCAAGAAGATCAACACGTTATCAACCCTCCCCCAAATACCACTAAATGCACCTACAAGCATTTCAAATCATTCGACCCTCCAAAATACGAAGGGACTGAAGGTGTCACCGCTCTCCTCCATTGGTTTGAAGAAATGGAGAACACTTTTCTAAATTGCGATTGCCCCGATGATCGCAAAGTGCAATATGCTACCGGTCGTTTATATGGAATAACACTTACTTGGTGGAATACAGAGAAGGCCAAACGAGGTGTTGAAGATGCTATGACTTTAACTTGGGATGAATTGAAGGAAATCATGACTAGACGATTTTGCCCAAGGAGCGAAATCAAGAAATTAGAAGATGAGTTTTATTCGTTGAAGCAAAAGGAAGGAGACCACACCACATACAACAAAAGATTCCTCGAGTTACATCAAATGGTTCCCAACTTGTTCACTCCCCTCTACCGTTTGATCGAGCACTACATTCGAGGCCTTCCGTCAAAGATTCAAGACTCTGTAATAAGTACCACGCCTGCAACTTTGGAAGCAGCAATGGAGCTAGCAACAGAGCTCACCGAGAACCGAATCCGGAACAAAGACTTCAAGGAGGAGAAGAAGAAGGATAAAACATCGACTGAAACTTCAAACTCCACCCAAACCAAATCCCCTTCTCAACCCACTTTTAAGAGAAAAAGAGACGGGCAACTTTTCGCTACTACCCAACGTAATCAACCAGTTTTACAAGCCATACCAATCCAAGCTATCCCAATCACGCAAATAGCACCCAACTCAACTTACCCAAATAAGAAACCATACCTTGGACCTCACCCTCGATGTAACACCTGTTTATATCACCACCCCCTTACCTTACCTTGTCGACTATGTGCAAATTGTGGGCGCTATGGTCATTTGAGCAAGGTTTGCCGTACCCCTCAAAACCAAACCTCACCCCCTACTCAAGACATGATCCAAACCTATCAACAACCCCAATACCCCATGTTCCCATATGTTCGGGCTTGTTTCAATTGTGGCGACCCTACCCACTTTAGAAACACGTGCCCTCGATTGGTTAACATCATAAACGCTCAAGCTCAATCAAACCCAGTTAACCAAGTAAATCAAGAAAATCCAATCACTAGGCCACAACAAGAGGAAGAGTTTTCAACATCAACGCCAATCCTGTTGAAGATAATGACGGCCCAAACGAAACAACCCAACTAGTCCTCTTCACCGAAAATCAAGATTCAACTCCAATCGTTTAGTTTTATGTTTTTCTTTATGTTTTAGAATCACATAGAACCAATCATAACTTAAGGATAAAGCCAATGAGAACTTGACAAGAATATGGTGGATACGCCGCTGGTACTTCCTATATATAAGTATTCTTGCCAAAGGATCAGAGGCATTATCTGGTGGTTATGAGAGGTTCCATGTATAAACTGTTTGAGTGATTATTGTTTATTATTTTCAGTACATGCAATACGATCAGCTCCGTTTGATTGAGCCTTGATCGCACAGACATTTTCATTTTCAGTACATGTAATACGATCTTGTGGTTGTTGTGTTGTTGTAGAGTCACATAGAACTAATCATAACTTACGGATAAAGTCAATGAAAATTTGACGAGAATATGGTGGATACGCCGCTGGTACTTCCTATATATAAGTATTCTTGTCAAAGGATCGGAGGCATTATCAGACGGTTATGAGAGGTTCCATGTATAAACTGTTTGTGTGATAATTGTTTAGATTAAATTTATTATTTTCAGTACATGCAATACGATCGGCTCCGTTTGATTGAGCCTTGATCGCACAGACATTTTTTCATTTTCAGTACATGCAATACGATCGGCTCCGTTTGATTGAGCCTTGATCGCACAGACATTTTTCATTTTCAGTACATGCAATACGATCTTTTGGTTGTTGTGTTTGTTGTAGAGTCACATAGAACTAATCATAACTTGCGGATAAAGTCAATGAAAATTTGACAAGAATATGGTGGATACGCCGCTGGTACTTCCTATATATAAGTATTCTTGTCAAAGGATCGGAGGCATTATCAGGCGGTTATGAGAGGTTCCATGTAGGATTTAGTATGTTTTGGTTGAAGTTTGTTCATCATACATTTCAGTGTATTCAATTTCATCATTTATAGAAGTTGAGCTATTGTCTCACTTCCACAATGACTAACCTCTCTATCATAACAAACGAGAGAGGTACTGTCATCATTCAAACATGTATACTATCGGAATTTAGACTCAAGCTGTGGTTGTTGTGTTGTTTATGTTTTAGAGTTACATCATAGAACCAATCATAACTCACTGATAAAACCAATGAAAATTTGACAAGAATATGGTGGATACGCCGCTGGTACTTCCTATATATAAGTATTCTTGTCAAAGGATCAGAGGCATTGTTAGGCGGTTATGAGAAGTTCTATGTAGGATTTAGTAATTTCTTGGCAACTAATCATAACTTGCGGATAAACCAACGAAAATTTGACAAGAATATGGTGGATACGCCGCTGGTACTTCCTATATATAAGTATTCTTGCCAAAGGATCAGAGGCATTATCAGGCGGTTATGAGAAGTTCCATGTAGGATTTAGTATTGTCTTGGTTGAAATTTGTGTTACATTCATATCATCACGCCATTTAAAGAAATTGGATTATGTTCTATTTCTACATAAACTAACCTCTCCATCATAACAAACGAGAGAGGAACTGTCACAAATCAAACATGTATGCTATCAGAATTGAGATTCAAGTATTAGTTGTTGTGTGTTTATTTATATTCTAGAGTTACATCATAGGACCAATCATAACTTACTGATAAAACCAATGAAAATTTGACAAGAATATGGTGGATACGCCGCTGGTACTTCCTATATATAAGTATTCTTGTCAAAGGATCAGATGCATTGTCAGGCGGTTATGAAAAGTTCTATGTAGGATTTAGTAATTTCTTGGTACAATGGTTGTGGCGTTTATTTATGTTCTAGAGTCATATCATAGAACCAATCATAACTTACTGATAAAACCAATGAAAATTTGACAAGAATATGGTGGATACGCCGTTGGTACTTCCTATATATAAGTATTCGTGTCAAAGGATCAGAGGTATTGTTAGACGGTTATGAGAAGTTCCATGTAGGTTGTAGTATTAGAAGTTTTGCTTTAGGATATAACCATATCCTTCCAAACATATCAAAACTCTTACGCATGATATCATATTTAGCGAATCAACTCTGCTTATCAATATTTTTACCGTAGGCAACAAAAAGCGATTCCTGTAACAGGGTACTTAACCCTCACAAGGGACGTTACCGCCTCAAACAAAATTTAAACTCTTACTCTTTTTCTAAGTATGTAACTGTCAAACTAAACACCATCCTTTTTAGACAAATATGTCACTACTTAAATTTCGGGACGAAATTTCTAAAAAGCAGGGATACTGTAACATCCGTCAAAAACCGGATTTACCAAACCCGCTCCGTTTAATAACCGAACAATCAGTTAAAAATTTCATGGCGTATTTAATGGCCAAAATAATTTTAAACGATACATAATTAATAAGTATATTAGAATATATAATTTATTTTTGAAAATGTATTAAAAATAATGAAATAAAAATAAAAGGCTTATGCCGGGTTTCGAACCCGGGTCAGCCAGCAATTTCATCAATGACTTAACTTCCAACCTTCCAACCACTACGCCACTTGTATTTCTTGTTCAATATTGAAGACAATTAATTCATAACATGAATCTCCATTTCAAAACCGACGCGCCTATTTGCAATCGTCGGAAATCCCGACTATCTCACCAAGATTGGACGGTTTCTTCAGTTTTAACGTAAACTTTAACTATGACATCGGTTATAACCGACGTCTGAACCCGCGACGCAAGTCATAACCGCCGGAAAACATAATGACCGATGAATCAAGACGGAAAACGGACTAAATACATCGATGTTCTGCCCAATAAATAACCCCTCAAACCTCTGCTAGCTTTTTCGCTCACAATCACACCTTTACCCGACGTAATTCCACTCGCCGGAAAATTTCTGCAACTCGCCGGAAAATCGAGCTTTTCACCTTTGAGCCTTACTGAACCCCCAGAGCTCATACCGAAGCCACCCACACTCATCTCAAGCTCCCTGAAGACTCTCTGCCGCAGGACACACGTCGCCGGAATAATCTGCTGTCACCGGAGTTTCGCCGGAGAAACAGAGGAGTCCAGTTCGGTATACCTTACGCTTAATTTTTCATTCTTTTTATTTATCTCACCTGTAATTAATCATAACACACTAAAGAAACTTGATAAAATCATCGAACCAGTCGGACTCCGTTTCTGGTTGAGTCTAACGAAGAAGACGAAGTTTCTGTTGTCTATAAGTTTAATTTAAATCAAGATATAACTCGGGTTAGACACACAGTCCAGCGGTGGAATGTGTGCACATAAACACGCTCACGTCCCGAGTTCGATACATGTCCCACGCATACTTGCCTTAATAAAAATGTTCTTTTTTTACTAAACCGGATTCATTTCACATAGATGTTAAGTTTAATAAAAACCGGAATAATAACCAAGATAACACACAGTCCAGTGGTGAACTGTGTGCGCGTTTAAAACACAGGTCACGAGTTCGAGTCCGGACTACCGCACCGGTCTGGACAATTATCAAACTTTTTATATAAGACAGAAAGGAAATTATTTAGTTTGTATATAAGTATAATAAAAATCAGATTATTTAACAAGTTAGACACACAGTCCAGCGATGGACTGTGTGTTAACCCAAACCACAGGTCCCGGGTTCGAGACCTGTGGAGAACACCGGTTCGATGCATTAAATCATTTTTAAAAATAAATTATTTTCTGTTTAATTCAATTAGTATATAAATATAATTAAAAGCAGAAATATTTCTGGTTAGACACGTAGCTCAGTTGGTAGAGCTGCGTGCACGCGAACGGTAGGTCTCGGGTTCGAGTCCTGCCCGGCGCATACTTACACACAATTAAACCGGTCAAACAGTCAACGCTTATGGTCAACGGTCAACGGTCAAAAAGTCAACGTTTTTTTATTATTTTTGTTTATTTATTTTATTTAAAAATCAATTAAAAATACTTAAAAATAACATTTTTAAGGTTAGAAAATAGCCTTAAACTAACAAAAATACACCCAACAATCCTACTAAAATTGATTAATAAAATCCCCTTATTTACCAAACCATTATGTTATTATCTAGGTTGGTTTCACTCGTGGTTAAATCCAACTTCGCGTGCATTCAACATTATCAACCGAACGCACCCAATGTGAGTGAATCTTACAACTCCCCTTTTTAATTACACGTTTTGGGGTGTGTCATGTGTCACCAAAATTAACTCGTTTATTTAAACTTGTGCCATACCATATTGTGATCTAAACTTAGATTGTATACATTGTTTGTAGTTATGTATTTCATATTGTCTATTTATATGCAATTCATTCATTAGGCCCATCAGTTCCTCGAGAGAGACGAGTTGAGCAACGCGTGCCTCAAAACGATCCATTATTGTTCATGTGTGCATTATTTAATATTAATTGATTATTGAATAAGTTTACATCTATTTTTACTCATGTGTGGTTGTGCACTTTATTTTATAATCAATTAAATAAACTTGTTCAAATGTTTTTCATAGGATTCACTCGCCAACTTTTGTTGATCTAAAAACCATTTTTACACATGATACAGGTGAACAGGATGAAGCAAGGAAAACATAGGAAATGCCTTAGAAGAAAACAATGAAGCCTAGATTGATGTTTAGGACATGATGTAATATTGATTGTAATTTCCCATTAAAGTGTATTAATGAATATGAAACGTTAAAATAAATGTCATGAGCTTTGATGATACCCCAATCATGCCCCGATCACCTTTTCCGCTGCGGGTCGGGGTGTGACAGATTGAAATTTCGAAGAACTCATCATGAGCAAGGGTTTCCCTCACACAAAGGTTTCCTCCAACCCTTCGTGAATTTTGCCGTTGAAATAGGCGCGCATACAACAATTTTTATTGTCCAGCACTCCACTTACTTGCCAACATACGCATAGGAGCAGCACTGGACTGGGGGGGGGGGACTTGGAGGGGTATGGTCCCAAAAACCCTGCGCCTGCGCAAATGACCATACCCTCAACAACAACATACTACAAGAATAACCTTGTGCGCATGCGCAACGGTGCGCCATTCTTGGAATCAACAGGTTGCCCAACAACCTTGCGCGCAATATGCAATTGTAATGCACCCTTAACACATGCAGGTCACACAACGAACCTTGCGCACTCAGCGCAAAGGCAAGATAGACCAACACATGCAGGTCACAGAACAAACCTTGCGCACTCAGCGCAACAGCAAGTTAGACCAATACATGCAGGTCACACAACAAACCTTGCGCACTCAACGCAACGGTAAGTTAGACCAACACATGCAGGTTGTACAATGAACCTTGCGCACTCAGCGCAACGGCAAGTTAGACCAATCAATACAAGTCGCACAACGAACCTTGTGTACTTGGCGCAACGACAAGTTAGACTTAGACGCCCAAGTTCCTTGACCCTCGCGCGGATCAAATAAACCCTCTAGACGCGAAGTCCTAAAACCTTGCACAAGGCCAAGACAAACATGAGAGAAACTCATAGCCTTGGGAACAAAAGGATTTAATCCCTACAACTCTACGTGGTCAGAATGCACTGAAAGCCACGCGGAAGGGAAAAGCGCAAAGGGCGTTGACCAATACAAGGGTACAAAGTGGCAGAGCTGTGACCCAATGGTTGCTCGATAGGTTGTGTCAGACTGCGTCACATGAACATAGGCCAGACTGTACACCAACCATACTCACGCTAGTGACTGTCACACATTCTCCACTTTCGGCAGATGACAGGTCTGACACCAGGGACAGCTGCCATAACACGTGGCACCATTCAACATCCGACAAAGCACACCTCCTGCCAGAGATCATTTAATGATCGATGTAGAGGAACAAAACAGATATCTCTGGTCATCTGGGCCGGGCCCAAGGCCCTTCAACCCATCTCCTAAACCTACTTATCTTCGGCTACAAAATGAGTATCGAACCACAAGGTAAAACACATGCTTTCCAACTTACCCACTAATTACTACTTACTCGCTATTATCTTGCAATCACAAATACTTATTCCCACGCCGGAGTGTGGCCATGGAGAAAACCCTCCCCTTCCCCCGTGAAGAGGCTAATGGTATTGCTAGTTTTGCAGATTGGCTTGAAGTGAGATCACCTAGAAGAGCGAACGAGACACAACCTTTTATGCAGAAAAACTAGGCTGTAACTAAGATATCTCCGGATACCTCTCTGTTCAGCCAGTGTTTCTTCAGGTCATCTACCTTCCCAATGTCCAAATCAGCTGAAGCCTTGTTCAGCACCACAGGCCAACTATGCAACATACTCAGATGTTGGCTCACATTCTGGATCCACTTGGAAGCCCGACACTGGTGCAAATCATCATGCCACTCCAGACCTATCTAGCATTGACAACTCTGAGTCCTACTACGGTAACGATTCTTTTCTTGTTGGTAATGGTAATTCTATATCTATTTTCCATATTGGTTCATCAAAACTCTACTCCCCAACAAAAACCTTTAATTTATCCAACATCCTACATGTTCCTGAATTAAAATATAACCTTTTATCTGTTCAAAAATTTTGTGTAGACAATAATGTTTTCTTTGAATTTCATTCTTCTTATTTTGTTGTGAAGGACGAGTCTACACGCAATATCCTCCTGACGGGCCCCAGTGAGCAGGGTTTGTACTCCCTTCGCCTTCTAAAACTTAAGTCTTTGCCCAAGCTTGCTTTCACCGCTGTGAAGGCCTCTTCAAATATTTCGCATCAACGTTTAAGACACCCTCATGCTCAAGTTTTTTGTTCAATTATTTCTTATTGTTCTTTACCTGTTCCGGACAAATTAGTGATTAACATTGGGAAAATCATCAAATTGCCTTTACCAGATTCTACTTTTCGTAGCAATAATATTTTGGACCTTGTTTACTGTGATGTTTGGGGCCCTTCACCCGCACCATCGTTTGATGGTCATCGTTATTTTTTATTATGTGTTGATCACCACTCACGATATATGTGGTTTTACCCTCTGACTCAAAAGTCTAATGTTTATACAATGTTAGCGAACTTTATTTCCATGGCCGAACGCCAATATAACACCAAGTTAAAATGTATTAAATCTGATTGGGGAGGAAAGTTTCACCCTCTCACTAACATTTGTCGTAATCTTGGCGTTATTCATAGACCTTCATCTCCTCACACAAGTGAGCAAAATGGCTTTGTTGAACGTTGTCATCGTCATGTTGTGGAAACTGGACTCACCCTCATGGCTCAATCTAGTCTACCACAACGTTTTTGGCACTTTACCTTCGAAACTGTCGTGTACTTAATCAATCGGCTCCTCTCTCGTGTCTCCTCTAATAAATCTCCCTTTGAACATGTTTTTAAACGTAAGCCCAATTACTCCTTTTTACGAGTCTTTGGCTATCAATGTTTTCCTTATCTTCGTCCGTACAATCGTCACAAAATTGACTTTAGATCAACTCCTTGTGTTTTCCTTGGTTACAACCCTGTTCACCATGGGTATTGATGTTTTGATCCTTCAAATGAACGGATTTATATTGCTAGACATGTTCGTTTCAACAAACATGTCTTTCCTTATCAGCCTCCACCCATACACACTCTCTACCACCATCTGCTACTCCATACATCTCTTTATTTCCTAATCCCCCACCAGGTTTTCCACCCGAGCCCACCTCACAACCACCATTTCCGTCCCACCACTACAACCTGCCCAATCATCACCTCCACAAACTGCCCCATCGTCCCTAACACCTGCCCTACTGTCCTCACCACCTTCCCCGCAAATTGCCCAAACCGACACCACCACTCAACCATTTCCAGTCCCGAGGCCTTTGCCTCCTAATCTTTATCCCAATCAAAAATAACCTAATCACTATAATCCGGAAGCCTATACAGCCACGTCTTCTCCATCCTTACATGTCGAACCTACCAGTTTTACCATTGCTAACAAGTCTATAGAATGGCACCAAGCTATGGCTGATGAGTTGGCTGCTTTACATAGAAATGACACGTGGACACTAGTGCCCCATGTCCCTAGTATTAACATGGTTGATTGTAAATGGGTTTACAAGTTAAAAACAGATGAAAATGGCAAAATTAGCAGTATAAAGCTCGGCTTGTTCCTAAGGGCTTCAATCAACAACATGGTGTGGACTATCACGAGACCTTTATCTCCGTCATCAAACTTGCTACCATTCGCACTGTTTTATCTCTAGCCGTCACAAACTAATGGCCACTCCAGCAGTTGGATATCCAGACCACCTTTTTACATGGAGATCTTGAGGAAATCGTGTATATGCATCAACCTCCGGGTTTTATTGATCAAACCAGACCAGATTATGTGTGCTTATTAAAGAAGTCTCTATATGGGCTCAAACAGGCTCCTCGTGCCTGGTTTACGAAACTGTCCACTGCTTTTCATCAATTGGGTTTTTATGGGTCTAGACGGACCCGTCGCTATCATTCTGAACTCCTCGGGCTCACTTGTTTATCTCTTTGTGTATGTTTGTGACATCCCGGTTTTTCAGGTATCTTAAACGCACTACTTCACGGTTATTCATTTACACGCTAAATTGATTCGGAGACTTAATTTACACGCTCGAAATAACTACGCTAACTTTGTGAACTTATCAAGTGAATTACGTGCTATGTGTATTAGACATTTATAAGTTTGGTGAGTTATTATGTTATGTTTTGATTTCGTGATTATTAGTTATAAAAATATATAGTAAATAGATAGACGAACCGAACCGAGCCGCGAAACGGGTCGACCTCACTTCCTTGCGACTCAAGGAATTAATCAAAACTTGAGGCTCAAGTTAAAGACCCAAACCGCCCCACCCAAACCCTTTGCGGCCGCAAGCACCAAACCGCAAACCCTTTGATCCTTTTCTTTCCTTCCCTACACTATATATAGATAAGCATGCATGAGAGTTGTTAACAAAAAAAAAAAAAAGAGGAACCCTAACTCTAAGATCAGCCGACGGCAGCCCTTTCCCCACTCCTTCTCTCGGTCGCGATCTCCTTCAAACTAGAATCGACTCCCATCTCGTTCCCGGTTCGTTAATCTTCATTGTTAAAGGTTAGGGTTTTCTATTGTTTCGTAAATCATGTTAGGGTTTATGAACTATTGATCATGCTTGTATGTAATGGTAGAATCATGGTTATGAAAGAGTTATGATGTTTAGTTCGATTAATTGTGCAAGCTTTGCGATTATGATGATTAGTTGGATACAAGAATCATAGGCTGCGTTTTGTGATAAAAATCATATAATATGATTAGGGTTTGCATGAGTATGATGTACATGATGATATATGACTGATAAATCTGTTCTTGATCGTTTATATTTAACGCCTCGATTGTTTAAGCGTGTTTTATTGTGATAAAAAGTCGAAAACAGGATGCTGAATGGTGTTTACAGCCAACTTCAATTGGCTGTAACTTGGTTATTATTTATCGAAAAATGGATTTTATGAAGCCTAAAACGTATATTTTTGAAAAACGCTTCTAATGGCGCTGGATTCATATTTTTCTGAGGTCGTTTGATATTTTTAAGTGGTCAATTAAGTGCAGTAACTGAAGCTGTCTAAATTCTGAAAATTTGTTAGTTGGTTATCGAGTCGGATCTCATAATCTGTAGAGAGTTGAATCATGAAATTTGTACAGCAACTGGAGATGGAAATTTTCGGGAAACTCCCACTGGAATTTTGTTAATTGGATGAACGATGATTTCTAAATAAATTCTCCCGTGGACTGCAGTTAGAAAGCGACGAATCTGACTGCAGCCTAGTATATAAATGTTTATGAATAATTGGTAAATTGTTAGCACTTGAAAAATTTATATAAAATTCTACAGTATAGTTGACACCTTCTGTAAAAAAATTGGAATTTTTGGAACGTTGAAACTATTTTATAAAAATCCTTGAAAACAGCCTAGTTATGAGCATACAAGCTGAAACTTGATTACTTGCGAATGTGTGTACCAAAATGTTGTATGAGTTGATTTGTGTTCATGATAAGTTGGTTTTATCATTATGTTGGTATGATAATACTTTGCATGCATGATTGTGTTTTCGAGTTTGTTATCATGTGTGCCGCATTGTATGATAGTTATGAGTAGGGTTTGTATCAGTGTGTTCACACACTAACTCTAAATCGATTGACTTGTTAGGACGCGATTAGCGGTCCCATCATTTGCTGCTTCTGTGTTACACTAACCGAGCAACTAAAGGTGAGTTCACGGCCCCTAATTTTATCCAGTTTTAAACAACAGGGGGAGAAACATGTATACACTCTACAATTCTATCTCTTTACGTTATACGAACTTAACGTCAGTAAACTATTCGGTAACTAAGTTAATGTTAATGTACGTTATGGTCACTAAGCAGCTATATCACACAAGTCCTCGACAAACTCTCGGATCGTTAGTATTGGGTTAGATAGCGGGGAAATTATAAGTAGTACTACTGGGCCCGACAAGCCCCACCCGATCTAGTCGCGCTAGCCGACCGGGTATGGTCAACGGGTGATTAATTTGGCCTAACTTTCGCCATGGTCAGTGATAGGCCTGGCAACACGGAGGCACAACAGTCAGCTTCGATCGCGAACACTTACGTGACATAACTTTAGGCTCGCTACCTACATGTTAACATTGAACTTATTTACGAATCAACAATATTATTCCGGGTTAGGGATAATGGAACCAACAACGTTATTATTCTTGGTTAGGAATAATGGAACATCATTATTATTCCGGGTAAGGAATAATGGAACCATCAGTATTATTCCGGGTTGGGAATAATGGAACTAAATCGTTATCCCAGGTTAGGGATAACGGGGGAAACAAACTTTTAACCGAACTAATGAACTTATAAAAACCTGTGAACTCACTCTTCTTTAATGTTGACACTTGTTTCTTTACATGTTTCTCAGGATGCTAGGAGCTCTAGGTGCACTCACTTGCATTGATCAAGACATCTTTTTATCGAGTCTCATTTACGGATATTGTTTGGGTTTTTCTTTAGTTTTGGCGTTTGTGTTGGCGCCCGTTCCTTTACTTTACTTTAATGCTTCCGCTCAACTTTAAAACTAATGCTTCCGCTAAACATTGAAACCAAACTAAGACAATTTAAAAATAACTATGAATGGTTAAACAAATGATATTGGAAAACGTATAAACAAATCATATAGAGTCGTCGATGTTACTAGTGTCTCGGATTCTGGTTTGTTCACACGCCTCGCGGTAAAACTCCGCAAGTGGAAATTGAGGGTGTGACAGATTGGTATCAGAGCCTCTAGCTATAGAGAGCCAGGTTTGCATTAAAAGTAGACCTAAACTATAGCTGATTACACGACACTAGACATAGATTGGCACTGAACTGTGATATCTTGTTATGTGTTGTACTACGACTGTATTATGTAAAATATAAATGCATATTGAAATGAACGCAACTCGTAACTAACTACACAACCCAACAGGCAATGTCATCATCATCCGACAAACTTTTGCAACCAAGGGCGCCGGGGAAGGCACCTATGGTCGAACCCTCACCACCTCATGGCGTAGAGACACGCTCAGCTGCTAGAAAAAGACTCGCTCTAGGAGAGGAGTCGTCCTCACGCCCGACCATCGCTATGCCGGTCGAACCGGTTAACTCAGTTAGAAGTAGGGAACGACCTACTTAAAGATATGATAAGAAAACAACAAGAACAACTAGAGAGAATGCATGAAACTATCCTAGCACAGGGATGGATGATATGGCAATTAATCGGGTAAGACTGGAGAGCTCGAGGAAGAGCAACATGAGAATAAGATAGCTCGTAACACCTTAGCTAAAGATCTTCGTGCTGAGCAGGATAACTATATTGGATATATATACTTGGGTTGACATAATTTGAGGGAATATTTCTTAATTGTTTAATTTATATTGGTTGACATAATTTGAGGGATTATTTAAGTTTGGAGTAGGATAACTATATTGGATATATATACTTATCGGTGTGTGTTTATGTTGTCTTGCGAAGATCTAAAATGGCAACTGGACGTCGCGGAAACCTCAACATGACACCCGAAGAACTGACTGCAATGATCCAAGAACACGTAAATGCTGCTCTGGCAGGTGTTCAAAACCAACCAGCAGGTAACCATTATTAAATTTTCATGGGAAAATCTAATAGTTGGGCTAGTAGACTTTCTCGCTGACTACCTGTCCTCTGTCAGCAGGAGGGGGTCTTAACCCTTACAAGATGTTCCTCGATGCAAAACCGAGCAAATTCACGGGTGCAAAAGGACCCATAGGACTGGTCCGCTAGATTGAAAAGTCAGAATCAGTGTTCGAAATGTGCAATTGTCTGGAGGCCAACAAGGTCAAGTATGCTGCCTCAACGTTGGAGGATGGGGCACTAACTTGGTGGAATGCACAAGTCCAAACGCGTGGACTTATTGCTGCAAACGCAATGGCCTGGGTCGAGTTTAAGGCCCTAATCAGAGAGGAGTACTGTCCGCGAGACAGGGTTCAACAGTTGGAGCAAGCATTATGGAACCACAAGATGGTGGGATCTGAAATTGAAGCATACACAGCGAAACATCATGATCTGGTATTTCTATGTCCCTATCTGGCCAACACCGTTGAGAAACGACTCGAGTTTTACCTTGGGGGTCTGGTCCCCGAGATCCAGGGCATGGTAATGGCTAGCAACCCTGCGACTGAGCATCAAGCGATCAGGTTGGCGCACAAACTCACCGATAAGGCGGTGGAACAAAAGAAGTTGCCATCTCGGGGTGCAACTGAAGTTGCCCCTGATAATAAAAGAAAGTTTGAAGACTCGTCTGCTCGACAGTCTTCGTCAGCCCAGCCACAACAAGGGAACCAGAAACGGTTCAATAATTTCAACAACAACCGGGGTCACAATAATCAGCCCGCCAACAACACCCAGAATGCAAGCGGTTATGTAGGTCGAAAGCCGCAATGTAATCGTTGTAACCTTCATCATCACGGCCCTTGTGCCGGAAATCGCTGCCAACGATGTGGCAAAGTGGGACACGCGGCAAAGGATTGTCGCGGGGAAATCATGCCCCGACAAAATCAGAATCAGCACCCGGGTCAGCAACAAGGTATTAACCGGGGTGCTATCAGTGTGGTAGCACTGTCCACTTCAAACGAGACTGCCCACAGCTTCGCAACAACAACAACAATGGTGGGAACAACAGCAACCACAACCACAACAACCACAACAACAACAATAACAACAACAATAATGGAAATGGTGGCACAGGAGGTGCCAAAGGTCGTGCATTTACGCTAGGCCGCGGAGAGGCCAGAAACGACTAGAACGTGGTCACCGGTAAGTTTCCCCTTAACGAACATTTTGCTACTGTACTTTTTGATACGGGTGCGGATAGGAGTTTTATATCGGAGTCTTTTAGGAAGAACCTAAATCTCACGCCTAAACCCCTAGAGACCCCTTACGTCATAGAACTAGCCGATGGTAAATCTGTAGATGTGACCCATTTAGTATCCGGCTGTCAACTCAAACTCGCGGGTCACACCTTTACCATTGATCTGATGACAACTACCCTGGGTAGTTTTGACGTGGTAGCCGGAATGGACTGGCTATCCGACGTCCGAGCCGAAGTTCTCTGTTTCGAGAAAGCTATCTGTATTCCGCTCTCTAACGACGAAATCTTGACGGTGCAAGGCGAGAAGGCAGGCGTCATCACAAACATCATCTCTTACATGCAAGCACAGAAGTATCTTCGGAGGAAGAACTCCTTCGCTTTGTTCGCACTTGTCACCGAGCAACCTAAGGACGAGAAGCGTATAGATGATATCCCCGTCGTCCGTGACTTTTCCGATGTTTTTCCGAAGGAGTTACCTGGTCTTCCACCACATCGACAAGTGGAGTTTAAAATCGAATTGGCAAACCATGCAACTCCTATCGCCAAGGCCCCGTACCGCCTGGCTCCAGCAGAGCTGCAAGAGCTGTCTACTCAACTTTAGGAATTATTAGAAAAAGGATTTATCCGACCCAGTACTTCGCCATGGGGAGCTCCGGTCCTTTTTGTCAAGAAGAAGGACGGGACCTTCCGCATGTGCATCGACTACGGGGAACTCAATAAGGTTACCATCAAGAACCGATACCCATTACCTCGCATCGACGATCTCTTCGACCAACTTCAAGGGTCAAGCTACTACTCCAAGATTGATCTACGGTCTGGTTATCACCAGTTACACGTCAGGGAGGAGGATATCGCTAAGACGGCATTTCGTACTCGGTATGGCCATTATGAGTTCTTGGTCATGCCCTTCGGTCTCACCAACGCACCCGCGGTGTTCATGACCTCATGAACCGCGTGTGTAAACTGTATCTCGACAAGTTTGTCATTGTGTTCATCGATGACATACTAATCTACTCTAAAGGTGAAGAAGAACATGCTGAACATCTACGATTACTGCTGGAATTACTTCAACAGGAGAAACTATATGCCAACCTTTCAAAGTGTGATTTCTGGATTCGGGAAGTTCAGTTCCTCGGGCATATTGTGAATGAAAAGGGTATCCACGTTGATCCCGCCAAGATCGAGGCTATCAAGAACTGGGAAGCACCCAGGACACCGACAGAGATCTGCCAATTTTTGGGTTTGGCTGGTTACTACCGACGTTTCATCGAGGGATTTTCAAAGATTGCACAACCGCTTACCACTCTCACCCAGAAAGGCACTAAGTATGCTTGGGGTGACAAGCAGGAAGCGGCATTTCAATTGCTGAAGCAGAAACTTTGCATGCACCCATTCTGTCCTTGCCGGAAGGGACTGATGATTTTGTGGTATATTGTGACGCTTCCATTCAGGGGTTGGGATGCGTACTCATGCAACGTGATAAGGTCATCGCGTATGCGTCCCGACAATTGAAGGTTCACGAGAAAAACTACACAACACATGACCTGGAATTAGGAGCAGTGGTGTTTGCGCTTAAGATATGGAGACACTACCTATATGGAACAAAGTGCACAATCTATACAGATCACAAGAGCCTCCAGCATATCTTTGACCAGAAGGAGTTGAACATGCGACAGCGTCGCTGGGTCGAACTCCTGAATGATTATGAATGTGCCATTCGGTATCACCCGGGTAAAGCTAACGTAGTAGCTGATGCACTCAGCAGGAAGGAACACTTGAAACCTCGTCGGGTACGAGCACTACAGTTCACCATTCATTCGGGGTTACCCGAACAGATACGCGACGCGCAGTTAGAAGCAGTAAAGGAAGAAAACATCAAGGCCGAATCGGTGGGAAAAATGGAACGCGATTGGGAAGTAAAACCCAATGGAGCCCGGTATTTCATGAATCGCATATGGGTACCTCTCTACGGAGACCTCAGAAAGCTAGTCATGGACGAAGCTCACAAGTCCCGATACTCTGTCCATCCTGGTTCGGATAAGATGTATCAAGACCTTAAAGCCGCGTACTGGTGGCCCAACATGAAAGCGGATATAGCCACCTACGTGAGCAAGTGTTTGACTTGTGCGAAAGTCAAGGTAGAGTATCAGAAGCCATCGGGGCTACTTCAACAACCTGAGATTCCGGTGTGGAAATGGGATCAGATCTCGATGGACTTCATCACTAAACTCCCGCGAACTTTGGGTGGTTGCGATACCATCTGGGTGATCGTGGATCGTTTAACTAAGTCCGCACACTTCCTAGCGATTAAAGAAACAGATAAGATGGATAAGTTGACTCGCATCTACATTAAGGAAGTAGTTTCTCGGCACGAAGTGCCAACGTCCATCATCTCAGACAGAGATGCTCGGTTCACGTCCAACTTTTGGCAGTCACTTCAGAAACACGCTTAGATATGAGCAAACTTATCACCCTCAGACTGATGGTCAAAGCAAAAGGACCATTCAGACCTTGGAAGACATGCTTAGGGCATGCGTGGTAGACTTCGGGAATAGTTGGGAAATCCATCTGCCTTTAGTGGAATTCTCGTATAACAACAGTTACCATACGAGTATATCGGCAGCACCGTTTGAAGCATTATACGGTCGTAAATGTAGATCACCGGTCTGTTGGGCAGAAGTCGGTGACAGTCAACTCACAGGTCCTGAGTTGATACTTGAGGCTACTGAAAAGATTGTACAAATCAGAAACCGCATGGCAGCGGCACGAGATCGACAGAAAAGCTACGCTGATCAACGATGCAAACCGCTCGAATTTCAAGTAGGCGACCGCGTCCTACTGAAGGTGTCACCCTGGAAGGGTGTAATCCGCTTTGGGAAACGAGGCAAACTAAACCCACGGTACGTAGGCCCATTTGTGATCTTGAAGCGTATCGGGCCCGTAGCTTATCAATTAGACCTTCCTACCGAACTCAGTGGAGTTCACAACGTTTTTCAAGTGTCAAATCTGAAGAAGTGTCTATCAGATGAGACCCTAGTCATTCCATTGGATGAGATTCAAGTGGATGAACAACTACACTTTGTGGAACAACCTATCCAGATCATGGATCGTGAGATCAAGACTCGAAGGCACAGCAAGATACCGATCGTCAAGGTTCGTTGGGATTCTAAGCGTGGACCGGAGTTCACGTGGGAAAGAGAGGACCAAATGAAAAGCAAATACCCACACCTCTTTGCAGCTGAGCAGCAAACTAACGTTACCACCAACTAAATTTTCGGGACGAAAATTCTTTCAACATGGGGATGATGTGACACCCTGGGAATTTCTTGTAATTCTTGTACCATTGTTAACGAACTAAATCTTTGTGCGTTACATTCTAACCCTGTGCGTTGCGTTCTAAACCGCGTTTACTCAATTTTCGGGACGAAAATTTTTTCAACATGGGGATAATGTGACATCCCGGTTTTTCAGGTATCTTAAACGCACTACTTCACGGTTATTCATTTACACGCTAAATTGATTCAGAGACTTAATTTACAAGCTCGAAATAACTACGCTAACTTTGTGAACTTATCAAGTGAATTACGTGCTATGTGTATTAGACGTTTATAAGTATGGTGAGTTATTATGTTATGTTTTGATTTCGTGATTATTAGTTATAAAAATATATAGTAAATAGATAGACGAACCGAACCGAGCCGCGAAACGGGTCGACCTCACTTCCTTGCGACTCAAGGAATTAATCAAAACTTGAGGCTCAAGTTAAAGACCCAAACCGCCCCACCCAAACCCTTTGCGGCCGCAAGTACCAAACCGCAAACCCTTTGATCCTTTTCTTTCCTTCCCTACACTATATATAGATAAACATGCATGAGAGTTGTTAAAAAAAAAAAAAGAGGAACCCTAACTCTAAGATCAGCCGACGGCAGCCCTTTCCCCACTCCTTCTCTCGGTCGCGATCTCCTTCAAACTAGAATCGACCCCCATCTCGTTCCCGGTTCGTTAATCTTCATTGTTAAAGGTTAGGGTTTTCTATTGTTTCGCAAATCATGTTAGGGTTTATGAACTATTGATCATGCTTGTATGTAATGGTAGAATCATGGTTATGAAAGAGTTATGATGTTTAGTTCGATTAATTGTGCAAGCTTTGCGATTATGATGATTAGTTGGATACAAGAATCATAGGCTGCGTTTTGTGATAAAAATCATATAATATGATTAGGGTTTGCATGAGTATGATGTACATGATGATATATGACTGATAAATCTGTTCTTGATCGTTTATATTTAACGTCTCGATTGTTTAAGCGTGTTTTATTGCGATAAAAAGTCGAAAACAGGATGCTGAATGGTGTTTACAGCCAACTTCAATTGGCTGTAACTTGGTTATTATTTATCGAAAAACGGATTTTCTGAAGCCTAAAACGTATATTTTTTAAAAACGCTTCTAATGGCGCTGGATTCATATTTTTCTGAGGTCGTTTGATATTTTTAAGTGGTCAATTAAGTGCAATAACTGAAGCTGTGTAAATTCTGAAAATTTGTTAGTTGTTTATCGAGTCGGATCTCATAATCTGTAAAGAGTTGAATCATGAAATTTGTACAGAAACTGGAGATGGAAATTTCCGGGAAACTCCCACTGGAATTTTGTTAATTGGATGAACGATGATTTTTAAATAAATTCTCCGTGGACTGCAGTCAGAAAGCGACGAATCTGACTGCAGCCTAGTATATAAATGTTTATGAATAATAGGTAAAGTGTTAGCACTTGAAAAATTTATATAAAATTCTACAGTATAGTTAACACCTTCTGTAAAAAAATTGAAATTTTTGGAAAGTTGAAACTATTTTATAAAAATCCTCGAAAACATCCTAGTTATGAGCATACAAGCTGAAACTTGATTACTTGCGAATGTGTGTACCAAAATGTTGTATGAGTTGATTTGTGTTCATGATAAGTTGGTTTGATCATTATGTTGGTATGATAATACTTTGCATGCATGATTGTGTTTTCGAGTTTGTTATCATGTGTGCCGCATTGTATGATAGTTATGAGTAGGGTTTGTATCAGTGTGTTCACATACTAACTCTAAATCGATTGACTTGTTAGGACGCGATTAGCGGTCCCATCATTTGCTACTTCTGTGTTACACTAACCGAGCAACTAAAGGTGAGTTCACGGCCCCTAATTTTATCCGGTTTTAAACAACAGGGGGAGAAACATGTATACACTCTACAACTCTATCTCTTTACGTTATACGAACTTAACGTCAGTAAACTATTCGGTAACTAAGTTAATGTTAATGTACGTTATGGTCACTAAGCAGCTATATCACACAAGTCCTCGACAAACTCTCGGATCGTTAGTATTGGGTTAGATAGCGGGGAAATTATAAGTAGTACTACTGGGCCCGACAAGCCCCACCCGAGCTAGTCGCGCTAGCCGACCGGGTATTGTCAACGGGTGATTAATTTGGCCTAACTTTCGCCATGGTCAGTGATAGGCCTGGCAACACGGAGGCACAACAGTCAGCTTCGATCGCGAACACTTACGTGACATAACTTTAGGCTCGCTACCTACATGTTAACATTGAACTTAATTACGAATCAACAATATTATTCCGGGTTAGGGATAATGGAACCAACAACGTTATTATTCCGGGTTAGGAATAATGGAACATCATTATTATTCCGGGTAAGGAATAATGGAACCATCAGTATTATTCCGGGTTGGGAATAATGGAACTAAATCGTTATCCCAGGTTAGGGATAACGGGGGAAACAAACTTTTAACCGAACTAATGAACTTGTAGAAACCTGTGAACTCACTCTTCTTTAATGTTGACACTTGTTTCTTTACATGTTTCTCAGGACGCTAGGAGCTCTAGGTGCACTCACTTGCATTGATCAAGACATCTTTTTATCGAGTCTCATTAACGGATATTGTTTGGGTTTTTCTTTAGTTTTGGCGTTTGTGTTGGCGCCCGTTCCTTTACTTTACTTTAATGCTTCCGCTCAACTTTAAAACTAATGCTTCCGCTAAACATTGAAACCAAACTAAGACAATTTAAAAATAACTATGAATGGTTAAACAAATGATTTTGGAAAACGTATAAACAAATCATATAGAGTCGTTCGATGTTACTAGTTTCTCGGATTCTGGTTTGTTCACACGCCTCGCGGTAAAACTCCGCAAGTGGAAATTGAGGGTGTGACAATGTTGAGGGCATCATCATCGCTGATAACGACTCTAGTGTTGTAACGAAGATCATTGAACGTCTCAATTCTCTTTTTGAGCTTAAGGATATGGGACAATTACATTATTTTTTGGGGGTTGTAGTTGTTCATCACGGTTCTGATTTGGTTCTTTTGCAACGGAAATACGTTCGTGATATTTGCATCCGCCTGGTCTTGCAGATTGCAAACCTATTTCTACCCCCATAAGTACTTCTCACGTGTTATTACCAAATGACAGCCCATTACTTGATGATCCTTTTTTGTATCGTCAGACGGTCGGTACCCTTCAATATGCTACTCTTTCTCGTCCTGATATCGCATTTGTTGTTAACTGCCAGTTCATGCATGCTCATACTGAGAACCATTGGGCTAGTGTCAAGTGTATCTTACGATATCTCAAGGGCACAATCAATCTTGGTTTATGGATTCGTCACAACACGAGCTATCTGTTTCAAGCCTTCTTTGATTCTCATTGGGCTCCTAATGTTCGGGCTTTCTCGGACTCTGACTAGGCTGGTCGCCCTATCCATCGTCGATCCACGGGAGGATATGCTCTCTACTTAGGCTCAAATCTTATTTCATGGTCTGCTCGCAAACAACAAACTGTATCTCGATCCTCATCAGAGTCTGAGTATAAAGCTATTGATGACACTATAGCATAACTGATTTGGTTGAAGTTTCTTCTTCGTGAACTCGGATTGGATAGCAAGGCACCAATGCTTTGGTGTGATAATCTTAGTGCAACCTATCTCACAGCTAATCCAGTATTTTATGCCTGCACAAAGCACGTTGAAGTTGATTATCATTTTGTTCGTGAACAAGTTACTCAGGGAAAACTAAATGTCAAGTTTATTTCTACAGACGATCAAATAGCTCATATATTTATGAAGCCTTTGTCTTCTCAGAGATTTAAGTTTCTACGATCCAAGTTGTAGGTCGTTCCCCGCCCTAAACTTACGAGGGAATGTTAGACTATGTGGGTTATAGTTAGTGATATTTAATAATGTTTAGGGTACTAATGTGTAATTAGTTATCCTATATATATATGATTGTAATCTCAAATTTATGAAATACAAGAAACCTATTTGGATTATATTACACAATTTGAATCTAAAATGAAAACAAACTTTCACTCAATATCCTTAATTATTTTCGTCGAAAACAAACTTTCATTCAATATCATTAATTATTTTCATCACATTGACACTAACTCAATGTACCTTTTGAAACCACATAAACTAATATAGTTAAAGACCCTCAATTAGAAATGTAGGGTTTTGAAGAATCATCATACAATCTTTATGAAGGTAAAATAGACATTAGTAACTACAAAGTAATGGTTTAAATCTGAACTAAACAAATAAAACGATAACCTTCCAATTCGAAAGAAGGTAATGAGAGAGTTGAAAGAATAACACTCACCTTTGATGCCATTGACGTCTGAAAGAGCAAAATTTTTGATTCCATCTTCAAGATATCATCATGAGCAGCAAATCTATAAAAAGACACTTTTTGAACAATCACTAATCAAAATCAGATTCAATATCATTATCGATATCATTGTGTAATAACTTAGGTTTTGAGATCTGTGATTATTTTGATCTTGAAATTGCAATTCGACAAATGAATCTTTGGGGAATTATGTTCGATCATATAAAAACCCGAAAATCAGCCATTGGTGATGCTCAAAACCATCGTCAACAAAAAATAGATAAATCGAAACAATAATCTCATGATTTATAGGCAAAAACCCTAAATCGGTTAAACCAAAAAACGAAAGAAAATCTCAATTGAATGCACCCAAAGACGAACAAACCATAGACAACATACCCTATTAAGATTCAAGGTTTTTTTTTTGGTGATTACTTCAATTTATAGACAAAATTGATTAAACCCCATCAACAAATTGAAAGAAGAATTCAAATAAACACAAAGTAATCAACAATAGATGCTTACCATTTGATAGACATTTCAATCTTTAGTGTTTCGTTGAAGTCGCAAAAGAAGATTGATCATAATATGATAACACGAACTTTGATTTTGAAGATTCGACCGTAAACGAAGATGGAGAGAAAATGGCTTTGATATTGAAAATACAGTAGTAGATAGCATTATTGTGAAGATAAACATCAATCGGTAACCCATTTCATTGTGCAGTGCATGATTCACTAAGTTTGGTTATTATCTTCAACTAAAGCGATCTAAAACTTTTGATTAGAATTACATGAAATGGATATATAGGTAAGTGGAATGGATGTTTAAGTACATAAAATGAGGTTAATTTTGGTTAAATGAGGGTGCAAAAATATCGATAACCATTTTTAGTTAATTCAGGTTTCGGTTAATCAGTTAATTCAGTTTTTGGTTGATTTTGGTTTGGTTTCGGTTAACAATTTAGTTATTACTCACCCTTAGACACTGTTAATCACGTAACATATCAACTTTTTTAATTAAAAAAACTATAGCAATACTATACTCAAATTAAAGAGAATAAAATACTCGTTTATATGGTGTAATATAAAAAAATAACGTATCAAAAGTTATAACCGTTTAAAAATCGGGTTGGGGGGTTAGTTTTTTCTAAGGGGATAAAACACTAACTAATTATTTATAATTTGTTAAAGATGAGTGATTAAAGTGTAATCTAGATGAGATGGTTAAATTGACAATACTTAATCACTTGTGGCTATTAAACATTTTGGGATAATGACTAAGTACGTTGGACTTTAATTATTTATACACTAAGGTATCATCTACTGGTACCATTTAATCCACACCAATACCAACAAAGACAACTATCGAAACATTAACAAAAATGAGTAGGTTATCACGGTACTTTTGGATTTTTTTTAAAACATTGTATTTTATAAGATATGACAATAATACGAAAAAATGTGTAATTAATTACCTATAATTATGTTAAAATTTACGAATTTAAGTGTAATAAGGTGTGAGATTAAAATATAATTTTATTGTTTAAAAGATCACTTTATTTATGAGTGTATTTATAAATTTCAAGGAAAGAAAATCTAATTTTTGTTATCATAAAAGCCCATCTAGGCTCCCCCGGTACCACCCTCAAAACATTAAACCCTGTTTTCCAAGAATAGTTTGGGGGGGGGGGGGTTTCGAGCTTGAAGAAAGTCTACAATCTGAAGCCTAGAGCTTCACAATCAAAACGAATTATGTCATCAATCATATTTCGAAGGTCATACAGAACATCATCTTCCATATTGTCTCGTTACCAATCTTTTTCCACGCTTTTCCAATCTCCATCCGATCCCCAATCCACCAATAAACAACAGAATCACGTTTCTGGGTTTGAATCTTTATCGAAGAATGCATCTGGGTTTGGATCAGTTTTGAATAAAAGATTGAAATTTTCATGTGGGTCTTGCTTGATCAATACGCTGCCATTTTGTAGTCAAGCAGCCGTAGCGACCTCTGATGGGCTTACTGTAGATGACATTGTTGCTAATCAGTGGGCGATTCTTGATGAGAGTGAGAGTGATTGGAAGAGCCATGCTTCTGCAGTTGCTCAATCGATTCGTTTGATCAAGAAACGATTGCAGGTATATGCTCTAGATTCTACGTACATGGTTTAATATGTGTAAGTATGTTTTTATGTCATGTTGATAACTTTAGGTTTCATTAGGGAGTTTGATGAAATTGTTATTTTGACTCTCATTATTTAAGAACCCTGTGATTTTAATGAACCACCTTTAGGTTTTAGTTTTGATATGAAACTTTAAATTGTGAGAAAAAAATTGCTAACTATGTTAGAGGCTAACAAAAGGGCTTGTAGCCTAGGGGCATCAAGAAGTAGTAAAGATGTTTATCCCAAGTGGGTGAGGGTTTTAGTTCCGTGATGGACATTATTGTAAATTTAGAGTATGTTTAGAGGTCATGTGTGTTAGCTTTTCTATAAAATACTATGTTAGAGGCTTAGTTTTACAAAGCGTGAGGTGAGGCGCATGGAGGCGAAAGGGGCGCAAAGGTCTAACTCAGTGGCGAAGCTTGAGATTTCCGACTGGGGGGTCGAAAATGTATATCCCAAAAATTTCTATAAAACCGGAGGGTCGAAAATGTGTATACCGAAAAAATTTATACGACAACTACATACTCTCCAATACTGAGTGAAAAGTTCGGGGGGTCGGCCGGCCCCTCCTGCCCCCACTATGCTGCGCCCCTGGTCTCACTAACTTGTAGCATCATGTACCAGAATTTGGATATAAATAAGCTTTGTATATGGTTTAATGTATAATCGGTATGAACAACTTAAAAGGGTAAATAGGTAATGTACAACATCTTGATATACAAAACTTGCCATGTACTAGAGGCGCGCCTCAATCCCATTTTATGTGTGCCACACACGCCTTTTGTACGCCCTGCGCATCAGGCATGCTTTTTAAAACCCAAGTTAGAGGAGGCAATAAGAGCTACATGGATATAAGAAAAGATTGCTACCACATGAAAATTAGCTATAAAAGCACTAGGATTGAATCATTACATGTTTGCATCAGAATGGACATTAGCTATGATGTTGAAGGAGTTTTAGTTTAGATGCACATGCACAAGCTCATAAGTCGTATTACTTTTAAGCTTGTGTTGGTTTGGTTTGTTTCAAATGTTTGATGTCTTAAGATCTTTAGGGGTATATGTGTTTGGACAAGTCGAATTCTTTGTAGTGTAATTTGATTATCTGTATGATCAATATCCAAGAATCTTTTATTGGTGTTATGTAATGGTGTTATTTTGTGTCTGGCAGTGGACAAGTTAACATGTAAGATTGGAGTGTTATCATTTCAAATGGAATAGCCAGACCTTTGGAATGATCTGTTCATGCAGGGAGAATAGCGTGAGCACGGTTATCATGGGCAAAATGAAGGAAGTTAACGGTCTTGAGCAAGAATTAATCGACCATATTGACATGATCAGTTGTCATGAAGGAACGATCCTGATTTAGAATCGGTTGGCCTCAAATTTGTTTTAGAGCCACTCATTTTATTTTCTATCGCCTCGTGAGTTGTGTTTCATGGTTGTGTCGAATGCTGAGATGATTCGGACTTAGGGGTGACATATTGGGCGGATTGGGTGATTGGTCAAATGGACAAATTCTAGTACTGTTGATCATCGAAATCGGTTAAACCAGAATCATCTTTTTTTTTTTTTTCATTTACCTCTGTATAAACAGTTAATTTGTTACCATAATAACAGAACTATAATATTACAACTAATCTTAACTTTTTTCAATAGAAGAATTCAGAAGGTTATAGGCATTTTGAATAAGTTTTGTGACTTACATTCTGTTTGGCCTGCTCAACTCATTTTACCAGTTTTTTTAGTTAAATCTTTAAAAGCTTAAACCATATTACCTCTTAGATATAAAACACAATCGAAATTCACTGAGCTGTATATGAATGGGTTACAATTGCTACATCTAGCTGTTATCTTCAGTGATAATCCATTTGTTAAATATGGTGTCTGATTTTGTTAGCAAACTGTTATTCTTGACAGTTAGAAAATCGAGTCTTTTGTCTTATCGTTTTCCTATTGAATTCCGTGTACAAAAAAACCTGACCGTTGTGTTTCATGATATACTCCTGAAATTAACAAAATATATGACTCCATTTAATTTGTAACAGCCCTAGATGCGGGATACATACAAACTAACATAAGATTATGCATTTTGTTTATTTCATGCAACTATTGTTATGTCTTACATTTTGATCTAGGGTAGAATTTTTAGCATGATACTGTTTTAACTTGTTTTTATCGTGGTACAGGAATCAGTAAACGCATTATTAAGGATGAGACAAAGCGTGAAAGAGAAGGAGCTTGAAGCTTTGCTAGCCGGGGAACATGATTCTTGCTCTTGCTACATAGAGGTTAGTTGTTTATTGTATTTGCAAATTGCAATGAGTTTTGGGGCCCAATGAGTGTGTGATAGGCCCGGCTTCCTGAAGCCCAAATCTTCGGAGGACCCGGAATTTTTAGAAAAGGACTTTTTGTATGTATATTTTAATTTTTACTATATATTTTAAGCTCTTTTGTTAACATTTAAAAAAATATATATTTTAAAGCCCTATTTTCACTACTTGCCCGGGGTCCAAAGATTGTTTAGGATTCTCGGGTTTTCGGGGATGGCAAAAATGCCCGAGCCTAATGGATATACTTGAAACCCGAAGCATTTGGGACGGGTATACCCGAAACCCGAAGCATTTGGGACGGGTATACCCGAAACCCGAAGCATTTGGGGCGGGTATACCCGATACCTGATGGGTATTGTGCTGAGTATGGGATTAGATGATACCCGACCTGATTACCCGAAACTACATACCCGTTTACCCGAAATATATACCCGAAAACTTTTTCCTTTATCTATAGTTTAGTAATGTCTCATATTCTTGTAGCTTTATTATTTGAAAAATAAACTTTTCATTTTAAATGTATATTTTGATGACATTATTCATAGAGTAAACTGCCAAAATGGTCCCTAAGGTTTGGTCACTTTTGCCATTTTAGTCCAAAACTTAAACTTTTTGAATCTAGGTCCCTATGGTTTCAATTTTGTTGCCATTTTCATCCAAAATCAAAATTTGGTAAGATTTTTCTATTCACATCCAGCTTTTTTGTCTTTTTCCTCCCTTTTAATGAAGGGCAAAATGGTCTTTTGACGTTTTATTATAAAAAATTTAACCATTTTGCCCTTCATTAAAAGGGAGGAAAAAGACAAAAAAGTTGGATGTTAACTGAAAAATCTGACCAGATTTTGCTTTTGGATGAAAATGGCAACAAAATTGAAACCACAGGGACCCAGATTCAAAATGTTAGTTTTAGACTAATTATATGCTATGAAATACAAAATTATTTTTTGAGATTAATATTCATATTTATATTTACATGTTTCAATACATCAAATATTATTATGGTGGTGATGATATGTATGTTATTTATCGTAATTTAATATATTATATAGATTTTTAAAGTATAAATTTATAAAGGAAAGTAAAAAAATATACATACATGAACATCGCAACGGGTATACCCGATACCCGCGGGTATGCCCGATTCCCGACGGGTAAATACCCGCCAAATACCCGATGGGTATGGGCCGGTATGAGACAAGATTTTACAACCAGGTATGGGTATGGGATTAGCCATACCTAGCCCATTGCCATCCCTATTGGCCCTGGTGTGTGACAACCTTTTTTGACTTATGGCATAAAACTTGTACATTTGTTGACAACCTTTATATTAATGGAGTATGATTTTTTAGGTGCAAGCAGGGGCGGGTGGCACTGAGAGCATGGACTGGGCAGGTATGGTGATGCAAATGTATAAAATGTGGGCTCAACGCCATGGATATGGAGTCACGGTTGTGGATGAAATGCGTGGTGAGATTGCAGGAATTAAGGTTCTCAACTTGCATGATCTCTTGTTCGTTCCTTTGTTAAAATATAACCATATCCACATTATGTTATAAAAAATTCATTAGAAAACTCATATGATATGTAGATGCCAACCAAACATGATAGTGAAATGTGATGAAATATGTGCGTTAACGGTCTTCTTTGATTTTTGTTATCAGAGGGCAACACTTAAAGTAGACGGTGAATATGCATACGGATATGCAAAAGCAGAAGTAGGGGCCCACCGCCTGGTTCGTATATCACCTTTTGATAGTGCCAAGCGCCGCCACACTTCGTTTGCTGCCGTTGCCGTAACGCCCATTTTAGGTGATGGGTCTCACCATGTTCAAATCAATGAAGCGGATCTAAGAATTGAAAGATACCGTTCAGGAGGAGCCGGTGGTCAACATGCTAATGTTACAGATAGTGCTGTAAGGATAACTCACATGCCTACCGGAATCACCGCTTCATGCCAAAATGAAAGGTATAATTTGCACGACTGTTAAGAGGTTCGTGTTAAATTAGGTCTTTTTCTAGTACGGGCTGTGTTAACCCGCAAGCAATATTTTTATAATTATAAAGCTTTATAATAATGGAATAACTCATTAATCTTGATTATAGATACAAGGTTTTTTCAATAATAATCTCAATCTTTGAATAAAACAGGCTTGTGTTAATATGGGTCATTTTTAGTTGGCATGGAATTATGGAAACAATGTTTATTATTTAAATTATAAAGGTTTTAGTAAATAATAAAATTTATGATTATAGGTAGAAGATTCTTGCACTGGTAATCTGAATAGTATGATAAAACAATTTAGAAGGTTGTAATTTTATGTACTAAAAATGTGGCTTTGGATGATTTCCTCCGACCCATTTGACATGTTCCGCTTATAGCTAAAATTATTCATTTTAGATGCTGTAGAAGTATACAACCTTAATCGACCCATTCCTAAGTCAATGGGTCAAAGTTACAGCTTCTACATACCGTTTTATATTTGATTTTAGGTCGCAACACCAGAACAAAGCATCTGCAATGGCTGTACTACAATCACGATTGGATCAACAGGAGATGGCTCGCCAGGCTCAGATGAATGCACAATATACACAGAGTCTAACAGACAATAGTTGGGGCAATCAAATACGGTCGTATGTACTTCATGTATGTTTTACGAACCGTTCTACATCTGCTTCGTAAAGAGTCACCATTTGACTTTTTTTTTTATAAATGTGGCAAAATGAGTGGCTAACAGATCAAAACAGGCTTGGGTCAAAATGTGTAATATTTAAATCTGGGTCGGCACATCTGTCTTCTCGGAAATAAAATACGACCCCATTGATTTTGTTTGCGGGTTAGATCTTACTACAGGCTTAAATCGGTTTTTTTATTTTGACTTTGTTACACAAATCCGTTGATCAATTTATATAGGTAAATGGGTCGAAGTGCCTAGTAAGATATTAATCATCTTTCTTTTCTGTCATCGTTGCAGCCTTATCGAATGGTAAAGGATTTACGGACCAATTATGAGGTTTCGGACCCTGATTCAGTACTTGAAGGTGAAATCGATGACTTCATATTGAGCTTTCTAACCGACTCCCTGGATAAGGAAAATGACGAGGCATAAGAAACAGGTTCAACTTTAGTAGGTTTGCAGGTGTCAAATTCTTATCTGTTAACTGCAGTTGCGGGTTGTTGACCAGGTGATCTTTTGAAGCAGTATCACATTCAGTTGCTACTCATTGACACGCTTAGAAATTGGGTTGACCTATTGAATATTTTTTATTAGTTATATAAGATTTTAGAATAATGTCAAATTATCTCAAAGGATATTTCACAGAATCATGTGGATGGTGTGTATTTTTTAGAAATAGTTTTTTAATGTTATGGAAAATTCTTTTGTAATTTTTACTTTTTTAAGCAGATTTCGAGGATTTTATGACATATTTTTAGTGATTATTGTTTAGTAAATAGATAAATCATGAATACAATTGATAAATTTAGTTTATTTTGGTAAACGTATTTTACAATTATCAATATATTCTGCCATCCTCGTTTATTTTGCAAGTAAAACTGTATTTGAACATATAACAATGTAACTCATAAAAATTATAAACTACAAAGGACATACACAATATATTGTGATTAGGGACAGCGTCCTCAACTGCCAGTAGTTGTCTTATGTTTCGGTCAAGCATATTTAACTACATGTGTAGTGTCTCAATTCTTTGTTCTTGCATTGCTATAAATGTTAGTTAGGGGTGTTACTTGATATTTGTATCAAAGGGCTAGGATATGCCCTTTCATTTTAGCAAAGTTGGAAGCAATCTTTTTTCAATACCAATATTCAAAATCTATATTTTTTTATATTGACAAGCAAGTTTTGCCTTCAATTTTATTTATATTGCCGCTAGAATACAATGTATTTAACAAAAATCATAAAGAAACTAGTTACCGAGCATATATATTCGATATGTATATGATATAATATATAAATATTATATATATATATATTATAGAGGATTGATGAACAACATTACAAGAGTGAACTGTGTGAACTGATATAGACCATTGTTTCCATCATCTTGATGTTTTGATTAGTGGCATGATTGTAATTATTGAGTTATGTTTTTTCTTTTAAATTTAATTAAAAAGGGTAATTATGTAATTACATAAAGGGGAGATTTTTAAAAACCGGAAACATGAAAAGTTTCCATATCTTTCACTAGTTACTCGCTCCTCCATTCCCAAAAAATCTTGATTGCTATTTCCACCGATTTCTTCCCCTGTTTACCATCGCCCTCGGTAAAGCACTATTTGCATGAGTAGTGTCTCAATTCTTTGTTCTTACATTGCTATAAATGTTAGTTAGGGGTGTTACTTAATATTTGTATCAAAGGGCTACACTAGAGGATATGCCTTTCATTTTAGCAAAGTTGGAAGCAATCTTTTTTCAATACCAATATTCAAAATCTATATTTTTTTATATTGACAAGCAAGTTTTGCTTTAAATTTTTTTATATTGCCGCTAGGGATACGATGTATTTAACAAAAATCGTAAGGAAACTAGTTACCGAGCATATATATATATATATAGGGTAGGGATCTAGAGTGAGCAACATTACAAAAGTGAACTGTGTGATGAACTGATATAGACCATTGATTTTCATCATCTTGATGTTTTGATTAGTGGGATGATTGTAATTATTGAGTTATGTTTTTCTTTTAAATTTAATTAAAAAGGGTAATTATGTAATTACATAAAGGGGAGATTTTTAAAAACCGGAAACATGAAAAGTTTCCATATCTTTCACCAGTTACTCGCTCCTCTAAATTCGCTAATATTGTTTGAGAATCCATTCCCAAAAAATCTTGATTGCTATTTCCACCGATTTCTTCCCCTGTTTACCATCGCCCTCGGATACTTCAAAGATATTCAAGTCCACAGTCGAATTGGGGAATGCAGTTCTATTAATAAGTTAAATCGTCGGCGAAAAAGGTAAACAAAGTTGATGTTGTAGCATATTCAACGATTTGGTTCATCATTGTTTGTGTTGTACGATTCCGTCGATACATAAGAACAAAAAATCGTTACCTAGGGTTTACTATTTCTGGATTGCTAGTTGTTTGTGCAGAAGATTGTTGACCGTTTATTGTGTTTGGGTTTTATCATTGTTTTTTTTAAATCTTTGTGTATTATTGAGTTATAAGTTTGTTTATATGATAATGTTTTGTAATCTGTTTAATAAAGTGAATGTGGATTGCAGAGTTACTAAAATTTGTTGTTGTACACATGTGTATGTTGTTAGTTTCTAAGGGTTTGGGGGTTTAACAAAGATTGTTAATAAACATGGTATAAGTATTTTTATTTGTACAAATTAGTGAACAATTATGTTTTTTGTGCTCTGTTACAGTAAGTGAATGCGGATTGATATGATGCTAAAATTTGTTGTTGTACACATGTGTATGTTGTTAGTTTCTAAGGGTTTGGGGGTTTAACAAAGATTGTTAATAAACATGGTATAAGTATTTTTATTTGTACAAATTACTGAACATGTATATATTTTTTGTGCTCTGTTATAGTAAGTGAATGCGGATTGATATTATGCAAAAATTTGTTGTTGTATACATGTGTATGTTGTTAGTTTCTAAGGGTTTGGGGGGGGGGGGGGGTTGACAAAGTTTGTTAATAAACATGGTATGAGCATTTTATTTGTACAAGAAGTGAACAATTATGTTTTTTGTGCTCTGTTACAGTGAAAAACTGGTTGAAAGATATTCAGATGTTTGTTTGATCGAATCAGAATAATAGAGTTATTGTACATAAGTGTATGCAATTAGTTTTTTGCTATGTATTCTGTTTAGATAATAATTATTCTGATATACTACATTTTTTGTCGCATAAGGTTTATTTAACAGGAATGTTCAGTGTCCACCGTTTTTGATCGTCCATATAACTGGTATATTACCGCCAGTGTACACAAGTGTATACTGTTAATCAGTGTTTCATATGCTTATGAGTATTTCTTGTGTGGTTTTGTTGATGAAAAATTTAGTATGGCGCACAACTGATTCTAGAATTGTGTAAAGATAATGTTTGATATTTAATTCGGAATAACTAAATGGTGTTTTGTAAAAACGGACAGGTCTGTGTGTGAATTATAGAAGTAAATGTATTTGGTATGATGTTTTTTAATGTGCTATATGCAATGAAATGTTAGTTTAGATGAATTTGTTCCGTAACCAACTAACATTTCAATGTCCTAGTGAATTACATATGTGTATATAGTATTGAAGTTGCATACATTATAACGTTAATAATGCGTTCATATGATTTGGTTACTTTATCAATCCCATTTTGATTTGTTTTGTAGGTTCAAGTACTTACGCAATGAGGAAACGTAAGTTGTTGATATAAAGATGTATAAAAGAATTGTATAATTTGAATACGCGTTCGTAAGATAGTAACATGAACATTTGTGTTTTAATCGTGTAGGTGGCAGGAGCGAAAGGATAGCGCGTTTAAAGGCAAGTAGATTTAGTAATACAATAGATGATCCAATTCCATTTTTCAGATGATGAAGCAACCAGTGATAAGGTTGAAACAGGTAAACATAATAGTAACAATGTGTTGAACGACCATATTTTTTAAATTATAGTATTGTATAATATGTGGTACAGATAACGGATTTTAACTTAATAGTGAGAAAATTTTTGTTTGCATAGTTACTAAGACGTCAATAGAAATTGTATCAAAGGTTCAACAAGATGTTGGTAATGTGGACGAGAGATACAAAGGTAATGTTCAGTACACGCCAAATGTTATATTTGTTATCTTTATAAGTAGTTAATATGCTGTACGTGCAGGAGGTGTTGCTGAGAAACCCTGCAGAATCGGTTAGGTAAAAAAAGGCTGGAAAAGGTGGATCAAATAATGAGTGAAAAGGAAGCTGATGGAAGGCCGTCAGTTGTTTAGGGAAGAAAGAAAAGTAAATCTGCTAAGAAAAAAAGAATGGAAAGGGTGAAAGCAGTTCGTGTCCCTTTCTCGGACGATGAAGAAGGTTAGATTGTCTTTTTTCCTTTTTCCGTTGGTACATATTCATGTATAAATTATGATATATATGGCCAATTCTTATGCCAAATAAAACTATTTGGTTGTTAGACGATGTTAAAGTTAGTCAACTAAAGAAACATGGTCGAAGGGGTCATAAAATAACTGATGAGGATGTAAGAAAGAAGCGGCATGTATAGTTTAGGAACATGACTATATATATGTGTACTATGACACGGTGTAGTAATTCTTTAATTTATCGTTTGTAGGGATGCATAAAAGAAAGGAAAATAAGGACAATATGGATGACGATAAGCATAATATTAGTGAAGACGTAGGAGGTATTTGTTACACTAATGTGTTTTCAGTGTATCCAGAAACTAGTTTTTATGTTAAAACTGATCGGATTGTTTTCATTATTAATTGACATTTATCAATCATTGGTATATAGACATGTATCAATTAAGTTATGTATTTCCAACTCTTATACAATTAAATCTGTTTTGTTGTTAGTTGATGATAAAGTTAGTTTATTAACGAAACGTGGTCGAAGAGGTCGTAGACTGGTGACCATGAAAGTAAAAAAGGGGAAGGTATGGTTTACGAAAATGAGTATATATCTATGTACTGTGACATTGTGTAGTGATATTTTATATATCTTTGTAGGAACGCTTAAAAGAAAGGAAAAGAAGGATATTTTGGATGATGATCAGCGTTACATTAGTGAAGATGATGAAGAAATTGGAGGTATTTATTAAAAGAAATTTTTTTCAGTGTATCTATAACAAGGTTTAATGTTAAAATGATGGGGTTGTTTTGCATTAGTGATTGATGAAGATTCTGTTGATAATCTAATGGGTGAAGTATTCAACTACCGAAAGAGGCAAATGAAAAGGACACCCAAGAAAGGGAATGTAAAAAGAAAAAAACAGGAGAAGGTTGAAGATGGATTAGCTGGAATCAGGGTGCGTACATCACCAAATAAGCTTTACAAAGCTATCCGTTTGATGAAACTGTGGCAGAGAAAAATGGTTAAGGATATGGGTTTTGGAAAGGTGTTGATGTTGAAGGTGAGTGATATTACAACCAATTTAGGGCATTTTGTTGTAGATATGCTAGATACAAAGAAAACGAGGATTACTTTGGGTGAAAGGCACATAAATATGGACAAAGAATCTGTGAGAAAATTATTAGGTGTGCCATCTGGAGATATAAAGGTGTCCAAGAGAAATAAAGATGATACGGGACATCCTTTGAAGGATAAATAGGTTTCAAGATCTCAGAAGGTTCTAGACAGTTTTAAGAATATTGTAGATAAAATAAGGTTAGATCCATATGAAGATAAGGATATATTCAAGATAGATTTTGTGCTCTTGTTTATATTTACCATGATAGGTTGCACAAAAACGGGAGTGTCATGTACATCATGTTGGATTCGTTTACATACGAAAAGGATTTTAAGGATCATGATTGGTGCCAACTTGTGTTGGATGCTGTAAAATCATGCAAAGATGACTGGGTAAGATATGATCCGAAGGTTTTCTTCAGGGGACCGCTCACTTATTTGGTGGTATGTTTCGAATATATTCAACATAAGTTTTCTTTCTTTTTTATTTTTATTTGTAGTACACAGGTATAAGGCGTAAAATATACACATGTGAACCTATCAAAATTCTTAAATAACATTTATTATGCCTTTGTTTTTGATTCTTTATTTATTTTTCTTAGTTGTTGTATTTGGACTCAACAACATGTCCTGGTTTCGATGATGCACGCCGAGAAGCTCCTATAAATGATTAGACACATGATTTGATGAATATGAGGAACGACCAAGAGTTAAGGAATGGAAGTTTCGGTTTGGGTGATTTAAGGGAACTATACGATGACGAAGAAGTTGAGGATTACAATAGCGAAGAAGAGGCGGTTGATATTTCAAAGGCTGACATTGGAAAAGGAACAATGTCTAACGATTGGTCCCATTGGAGGTATGAATGTGTTATTTTTAGTATATTTTTCAAATGAACAGTGGTTTGTTTTACTAGTTTCTTTTTTTATTTTGAATGTGAAGTTGTGTATTGCAAGGATTTTATCAATGTGCGACGACATCGAGGATTGTAAAAGAAAATTGGAGGCTGGCATAAAACAGCTTACAGTGCGGTATCCAACTAACGAGTCTGTTATATCAATTCTTGAAAGATATAAAAGAATTTTTAACAAATCAGCTATTGATGGGGCTGGCGATAAAGACGGGGTTGCAAGTCCCACAATGAAAGGAACTGGTAATTAATATCATGTATATTATTTTCATATTGTTTGTCATTAACTAATAATTTAGTGTACACAAACTAACAAATAGACCATACTACTTGTCAAGGTGGGGAAGACAAAAAGGGGAAACATAATACTGATAGTGGCAAGGAAATGCCGAGGGAGAAGGTTACTACACCGCATATTGTGTCTCCAACCACTCAAATTTTTATGAAATCCGCTGAAGTTATAGCGACATTATATCTGGTGCATATGATACGCAAAGGTTGGATGATATCCCATCATTCAGCCTTGGTATAACACAAGATGAACGTATTCAAACAGAGTATGCGCCAGAAAATGTTGAACATGTAACAAAGGTTTTGGAAGTTGTTGTAGAATCCGGTAAAGGGAAAAGAAAAAAGATGGGTTCGAAGTATGTCCAATCACCGTTTTTGGTTCGAGCTGTAAACATCGATAGTTGGTTGAGCAAGAGAGACAACGTATTATGGAAATACTTGTCAAATTGCGCAAACGACAAGATGTACGTTTTTTGTGTTATGTTGTGAATTTTTGGCTTCACTTTTGTGTGTAATTAATTATATTAATTGAATGTTGTTATATCAACTTGATGTCAATGAATAGGGTAGCTAAAGAAAAGACTAAAAAGGGAGCTGAAGTTTTGAAGAATGTTCATGAAGAAACATAAGTCTTTGAGGTGGAGGCGACAAATGCGTAAGAAAACATCTATTAACCTAAAGATAAGATTTCAGTTTATGGCTACCGTGTAATTTAGGGATTGTTGTTTATTATGTTTTGGACTTAGATTCTTTTTTTTGGTTTTATATACATGTTGTATATTTAGGACAGGAATTATGATGTGTATTTGTCATAATACACAACAAAAGGGTCACTGTTATAACTGTTTTATCTTAAAAAGTTATAGCTTTATTTTAACAACTGTTAAGGAAATACTTGAAAGAATAACATTTTATGATCAGTACACATTATACACATGTGTACTGTTGTAACGCCTCGCTTTTTCATACTTTCATTACTTAGAAAGTGTAATCGTATTTCTATTTTTGGAAACTTGTATTCGTATTCCTTTTCCCAACTTTGTAATCCGAAACTTGAATCATAATGAAACTTATAATTGATACATATTGTCTTACATGCATTCAAACGTTTATTACTTAATTGAAACTTGTTATCGTGTTCACACTCGACACTTATACGCGTTATATGCTTAAATCATGCAAAAATGGTAACTTAAACTAAGTTCAAGGACTAAAAGTAATAAAATCAAAGAAACTTCTGGAATAACCCATCTCGCGCCCCGCGACCGGAACCTTGATACACTCTCGCGGCCCGCCAGGTCTTTAGCGGCCCGCGACCGAGACTCCTTCACCCTCTCGCGGCCCGCGAGAGGGGTATGATCCGGAAATGTTGGTTTCAAGCTCATGGATTGGCCAATTTTGTGTTTTCTCCATTCAATACCCCCAACTAACACCCTCCCGAGTTTACCTATAAATACCCCACTGCATCTCCTCTCAAATCACACCCCAAATCATCTCTTCTCTTCTCTCTAAGCTCTAAGAGCTCTCTCTTCTCTAGAAGATCAAGGCTTCAAAAGTGAGTTCTAACTCACCTCTCTCCTTTTGATCTTTCTTCTTTCTTACCACTTGAAGTACCTTTGGAATGTCTCCATAAGTCTCCCATGGAAGACCAACTTGGGACATCACCATGTCTAAAGTCCCAAGTGTAAGAATCATTTGGTTTTAATAGGGTTTTACCCACAAGTGTTGTATCCTTCCAAGCTTGTTCTTGAAACAAGACTTGAGTTGGTAGAGTATGATCACTTGGAAGCCTTGGCTATCCTACCTTCGATCCACCACCTCACTTGATGCTTTTCGTTTACTTTTGTCTTTTACTTTATGTATTAACTTACTCATGACCATCCTTGTCGTCCTTATGACGACATGTGCATTGGTAAACTATACGAAAGAGGTTTTAAAAGGAAGGTTATCCTCCTACCTCCATGCATGACTTCTATGAAATTACATGATGTTTATGATTTACTTATTGTTATATTATATAATATATATGTATATATAACCGAACTCTTGATGGTAATCAAATGATTATCCGTCATGGTACTAGGTTACATCACCTAAGTACTTAATCTCTCGTTACGATTCTAATGGGTATCCTAACCCATGAAAAAACATCAACCCGAATGGGTCTTATAGTGTCAAAACGAGTATTAAGTCTAGATGATTACTTTCTCGTATACATACTTTATCATATTTAAATTCTTGATCTCCCACTATCGTTCATATACTTACCAACCTACGTCTTCCTCTTGTAGGGTAACTCGGCGCTCATCCCATCCACCAACCACCTTCACGGACTTGTCAAGTTTGAAGACTTAGCAAAACCGTGAGTACACTCGACCCACTTTTCGTTTACAACACTTTTGGGTGTAACATGTTTACTTATACCAAACCACAACACTTAAACTTTATGAAATGCACAAACAATCCTATACACATGAATACCTGATACGCTGACGTGATGCTTATATCTTGGACATTCTTTATGTGATACTTTAGTCATTAACTTGTTTTAAGCCTTCGTTTGACATGTATAAGTGCTTTAGGAAGTAACACATCCCCCTCCATCGTGTAAACTTGAGGCCATGTTAAAACATCGTGATTGCGTTATGGGTTTGACTAGAAATATTGCATGACTTGTATATGCTCTTATAGAATCATAGTTGCCGTGAGGATTTGTTTAAACTTATTTCGTATACATATGCTATGCTTAAACTTGTGTACTCGCCTTTGCTTTTGCATTGAATTGTATTTTAAAAGATGTTACAGGTTGATGAAGAGGATGCTATGAAATCAAATAGCAAGGACTTAGATACACACATTTAGATGTTTAGGTTAATGTTGTTGTATCAATTTTGTTGTATTGTGTTATTGTTGTACTTGTTTCCATGTTGTATTTGACAATTATTTCTGAAATGAAATTCGATTTTATTTAAATATTGTCATTATTAGCATTATGAGCAATGAGCAATCTATTTCGTCTCACTCTGATGTTTCCGCCATCGATTGGGGTGTGACAACTGTATATAGGAATGCAGCATCTTAATAGTATACACATGTGTACTGTATGGTATCAACTGGAAGTTTACAACAAAGCTACAATACACGTGTATTATCTTTTATGATACACTTGTGTATGAAAATATTCGTACGTATATGTATTTACATAATAAATAACTTTATAATATACGTGACATAATAAATACTTTTTTGAGCAGGCGATTTGTATTTGAAACCGTGTCGGGGTTTGGGCTATACCATTTCTAGATGAAGGATCTGCAACCTAGTCAGTGGATTAACAGTGGAGTACTCAATTGCTTTGCGTCCATGCTCAACCATGAAGAAAATCAACGAACTAATGAAGCAAATGTTTTTAAGGGTGCTGATAAAGTAAAAGGGACGAAGCCGCGTTTGTTTTGCCATACAGATTGTTTTGTAAGTTTATCGAACTTACCATAAATTTGTATATGATATTGGTGAAGTCAGCAATGATATGTTCACATGTATTAAATGTGGGTTTCTTCTAATATTTTATAAATCGTATAATTTTTTCATGATGCAGATAGAAGATACCGTTTTGAATCAAACGTATGCGAACTGCAACGTGTTGAAAAGTTAAGAAGTGCGTTGTTCCTGGTGGTAGACAAAAAACCATCATTGATGAGTTTGTAGACATATTGCGTAATATGCTTCCCAATTCTTGAGTATGACCATTTTTATCTTGTTTGTTTTGATCTTGAAAAGCCATCAAACGATGATCGACAATATGTCTGCATCTGAAAGCCCAATTCAACTTATAAATGATGACAACTTTTTCAAGAAGAGCACTCCATACAAAGTGGTAAGAAACTTCTGAAAACAATTTTTTAATTCGAAATTGGACATCGTACATGTAATTATAACATAAAGTTTGATTTCAGAAAGATATTTTCACGAGGTATATGAAGCTGGTGAATCAACCAAAAGCCAGACAAATTAAAAATGCAGTGCCGGAAAGGCTTGATTTTGAACGGAAGACTGTAGGCAACACGGTCGATTGTGGGGTCTTTGTTATGCGGCACATGGAAACTTGGTTTGGCATCACTGTTGACAAATGGGATTGTGGCTTCCCACTAGATCCTGGCCCCAAAAAAGCAACCTTGACAAGGTTACGTAAGAAATACGCGGTGAAATTGGTTACTTCAAGTGCAAACATTCATTGTGATCAGATAATAGCAGAATCAGAAGAGTATGGGAAGTCATTTAATTTCGGTTAATGGTTAAAATTTGACAGTTGTTTAAGGATAATGTTCGTACTATTGTTAGTCACTTTGATTTTTATAAACTGTTTCAAGGATAGTTCGTTATGTTGGTCACTTTGATTTTTATAAAATGTTTCAAGGATAGTTCGTTATGTTGGTCACTTTGATTTTTATAAACTATTTCAATGGTTGTTGCTATAAAAAATATATTTGCTACCACTTACCTGTTATATAGTTTGAGATTGTATACTTTGTAGGCATGACGCTGAACCTGAATGATGTACACATTAGTACATCATTCATCACAATTTACATATCTAATATTCTATTGTCGGTTTAAAAGACAGCTTGTTGTACGTCATTTCTTTACTGTTTTTCGCTTTATTTAGTTCAAACGTAAACGTTAAATGTACCCTACTTTAGCAACTGCATGCTTACTGATAGTTTAATGTTTAATCGAACTCCATTAAGATAATCATGTACACTTATGTATGTTTTGTTTGAACTTATACATATGTGAAATGTTATCTATGTTTTGAAATTCACATGTGAACTAGTTATAGATGTGTGCAATAAAATGTCGCATGTTGTATGTATATTGCGGTTCACATGTGTACAACATATTAATATAGTAAAGATAATGTGTAAAATTCAAAATTTTGTATCCAGTAACAATGTTTAGAAGATTAACAAAACATTTAAAAATTAACTAAGGCCAAAATTCACAAAACATAATCTAATGGCATGAAAACTTGGGTTTTTTATGTTTTTCTAACTTGAAATTAAAGCTCGATATCATCATCTTCGCCCTTTTCCAATTGCGCATCAGTTCCAACATCAGTGTCGTCCTCGTACTCGTGTGCTTCGGCATCATCTTCCTCACCATCTTCTTCCGTCGACGAACCCTCCTTTGTGATATTGCCTTTTTTCAGTGGGCAATTCCTTTTATCATGCTTTCTCACCCTCTTGCCACAAAAATTGCATTTCCTTCTATGTTTTTTTTGGGTTTCTTTAACTCTTTTTCCCTTGGGCCAATTGGTCTTTTATGCTTGCCACATCCTTTGTTACGTATTTTCTTCGTGGCGTACATGAGACCTCCTCAGGTTCAGCGTGATCGAGAATTTCCTGGTATACGAAAACCTTCTTTTTAAGTTTCGGATCATGTGGAACATCACTAAATAACTTATCTTTCCATAATTGTACTTGTTCATCTAGTTCCTCTAATTTATCAAGCCTACCACGCACTCTTTCTCGACACATTTCCATATTTTCAAGAATTCTACGCCATATTCTTCCACTACGACTCTGATCAACAGATAACCTGTTTTCAATGCTATGTATGCTAATAGGAAGAGCATCTCTCCTCCATCTTGGGTGAATATACTGACTTGGAATCTTATGTACGTTATGGTGCCCGAATATGCGAAAAACATGCCGGCATAGATATCCGTTTCTAGTAAACCCCATGCATTTGCATGAAACAGCCAGATCTTGTTTTTTAAACGTGACCTGTAATGTAATGATTCAAAGGGGATCAGTTAGGTGATATCTTGCAAGTTTCCTTAATACATACGTATGAGAGAACATAAAAAAGGTAAAAGTAATTACAAATTGTGAACTCATTTATAACTTCTTTCGTGTGGTCTTGGTGAGCAATAACAAAACAATTTACGTATATCGGTTTTCCTTACCATTCAATATTTCCTTTTGGATATCGAAGAATATTCTCCTTGTGTAAATATCATTTGCATGACGTTCGATTGGCTAAGTAATTTTGAATTCCCGCGTTAGTGGTGTCCGTTTTATGTATGAGTTCCCGTTGGTCATTTCGTATCCCATTAACTGATTTGTCATAACACAACATGAATTGCACCAATGTATTATGAGAAATAGAGTTTGATTTGAACAAGTGGTTAGCGCTTTCACACCTTGATGTGGTCTTCATTAAGGTACACATGGGTATTTTGTGAAAATAGGCCGGAATCCAATGTTCACGTATTGAGTACATCTTAGACAACTACGAATGGTCTTCTAATCCATATTCAACAATGAGATTATGCCATCTATACTCAAACGTTTCTGGTTTAATGTAAACATTCCACACGAGCTTGTGGAACTTTTGTTTTATTTCTCCATTTCTCTTGTCGTTCCCCTTGATCTACATGTACAACACAAATTAATTTAGATAAAACAAACTTCCAGTTTATTGCACACGTGTATCCAATTGAGTATGAACTAATTGTGCACATGTGTATCATAAAAATTATTTGGGTTCGGAATACCTTCACATGCAATTTTTGAATAATGTGCCACATACACAATCTGTGAATTAACTTATCAAAGACATTGCCCACCGCTTGTTTCATGGCACAATCTTGATCAGTTAATACCAAAATGGGTTGTTTCCCATTGTGTGCCTCAAGGAATTTTTGAAGAAGCCATGTATAAGACTCAATTATCTCATTATGTAGCAACCCAGCCCAAAAAATAGAGCACTTTTTGTGATGATCGACTCCAGTAACATGAACAAAAATCATATCGTACCTGTTTTGCATAAACAAGTTATTATATATATTAAATATAAAATAATTGATTAAAGTTTCATATACGACTTACATATTTGTATGATACGTTGCATCGAACGCTAGAACATCACCAAATGAGTCATCGTTTGATTTAGAAACCATATCACACCAAAATATTAACTGGAGTTCCGTATCAACAATATGGGTGTTAAACGTGTAGTTTTCTTTGTTTTTACTGTGTTCCTTGAATTTGTCGAGTATCTAGGTGTCTCAGTCACCTATAAAATCTCGGATATCACGCCCGTAGTTTTTGTAGTCGACGACCGTGCCATGCACATTATGATGGCCACCTTTTAAAACAACGTGTACCTTGTGAGACTTAGTAGGCCCAAGATTAGCGTTCCGGCGTTTTGCTATGAACTCTTGGGTAGAAAAGTCAAGCTTTCTTCGGTTTAGTGATAGATCAAGATTCTCGGGTGTAGTAAACCCATGGTTGTGTTGCTCTACGAAGTTATAAAGCTCGTACTCAGATGAATTTTTTATACGAACAAACTTAACACATGCCTTGCAGTCTGTAACTTTAACATTCGACTGACATGGTGGTGAACTTGAATTAGTATGTTCAGCCATATTATCTTTACGTTTAGGTTTGTTGGCTCTAGAGCATAAGACATATCGTCGATTCGTAACCATTATGTCGCCTACTTTTTCCTTCTACGAAGTACCAAGACGGGTTCCAAATCCTGCTAGTTGTGCATACATTCATACATTACAATAGCTTGTTCTATGGTACTAAATCTAGCTTTAACAAATAGTTTGAATCTGGGAGGGACGGTTGTGTCCAGTACCTAGTTCCGTTAGGAGTTTCGTATACATTGCTCGCAACTGATTCTGCAGGAGTTAATAAAAAAAGGTAAATAACGTTTTATGATCTTTAACATTATACACATGTGTACTGTATATTAACAACTGGAAGTCTACAACAAAGCTGCATCCTCATATGTAGGAATGCAGCATCTTAACAGTATACACAGGTGTACTGTATGGTATCAACTGTAAGTTTACATCAAAGCTGCATCCTCGTATATAATTCAGCATATTAACAGTATACACATGTATACTAAATGGTATCAATTGGAAGTTTACAACAAAACTGCATCCTGATATGTAATAATGTATATACTACAAATTTTACACATGTGTACTGAATGATAACAACTGTAAGTTTACAACAAAAACTGTATATTCACAAATAAACCCCGAATATATGCCTGTGTATTAACGACTAAATGCATCATTGATCTATCAGTGTAAATCTTGAATGAACGAACAAACACATAAAAACAATTTTAACCTTTAAAACTACGCATATGGATTAAACAAGAACATACTTATATTCATCTTCAAATATTATACTAAAAAAGAGAAGAACAAACCTGGACTATCCATAGTTGTAACAAAAACGCCATCATTACTCGGTTCGTTTATATCATTTGTGTTTTATAATGAATTGCGATTATTAATACCTGAATCCGCCATGTTTGAATAAATTAAGAAATACGAACACTCATCACTGATCGAGACAATGGTGAAAAAACTAAACCCTGATAAGAAACTTTGAAATTCGTGTGTTAACAATAAAACTATGATATGGGAAAACTAAACAATTGGTAAAATCATCAAGAAATCTATAAAAACTCTAAAAAGATTGTTAAATCCCTAAATTGTAGGGTTGTTGTAACTAAAACAATTATTAATAATAATAGATTTAAATGTATATAAATATTAAAATACTATCCTACCATTGACACTTAAAAAAGAAATCAATGGCTAAGATGAGTTCACACAGTTCACTATGAAGATATTGTTCACAAATGATCCTAATCCTACATATATATTATATATATATATATATAGTGGAGAGTTCAAATGAGTAGAAAAATTTTGTAAGAATAAAAAGAATAACTTTTAAACCAATAGAAATTCTCCATTTACTTCATTTAATGTGTATATTTAATATTATGAAAAATGGCATATAGGTAAATCTATAATTATCATTAATTAGCTAATTAATTAAACTTGTAACTCATTTTTTTAATATACTTTCTCAAGTTATAATAATTTTTAGTGAAGGACAATTTTCGACATGTGTAGGATAAATTTTGAAATGTGTAGGGTATTTTTACACGTGTGTATGGTAAATTCCAATAAGTATAAGATATATGTAGGATAAATTTTGAAATGTGTAGGCTATAATTTTTTTGTTTTATTAATGAGAGATAACATAATTAATAAGAGTAGTTATAAACTATTTAATGTTTTACCATTATGTCCTTTCTTCTTTTTCTTCTCACATTAAATTTCTTCTCAAATGAACCTTCACCTATATATATATATATATATATATATATATGAACTTGTTCCATTTGATATAACCATTCCCTAAAAAACATACCATTACTTGTAAAGCTATGTCTGTTAAAGGTATATCCTTTGGATACTGCCACTTTGGTATGTTATATAACCAACCCTATGTTGGAAAATTTTGCAGTGTGAATGGATATTAGTTTAGTGAAATTATAATTTAGTAAAATTATAATTACTAATTAAACTCTTCATATGGTGAATTAAAGATTAAACTCTTTAGTAGAGTTTTTATGTCAATTTACTTGTTATTATTAGAGTTTATGTCTCTAATAAAATAACTAATTAAGTGAGACTTTTCACTTATTCTCAACTCTTTTAAAAATAGTAGGCTATGTGCCTCATTTTGAGATAGAGAAATGCAAGAAAAATTGAAGAGAAGGGATACAAGAAAAATACATGAATATATGGAGAGTTCTTGGAAAGAAGAAATACTTGAAGACCCATGTGTTGGGTACTTAGAGAAATAAGTTTTCTCTATTCAATTTCGTCTTTTTCATATCATTATTTTTCCAAAAGTTCTAACATTATAATTTTATCCGGTGTAACCTCGGGCGCGTGGCCATTTCCGGCAGTACAGACTGCTCCGGATGTTGTACCCTGGGAGACAGACGCGTTATCTTTAGTAGAGGCGCGAAATCTGTTTTAAGGGAAGCGTGTTTAATACGTGCCTCAGCCACAACCGTAAACACTTGTTTTGTTCATTTTTTAGGAAATTATTGTATAAGAAGATGTGGTTCAAGACCTCGTTGAAGCCCTCACAAAGGATCATACAAGGAGACACGATTCAAGAGTTCGTTGAGACTACACAACAGACCATATAAGAAGACACGATTAAGGCTCTTGTTGAAGAGAACGATTTTGAATCGATTTATTTAAATATGTTGTATTTCATATTTATTTTTGTATGATTTGTACATGGTACGGGTATTACAATTTCCCAAAATTATGTAAAGAGAGTATCTTTACAATTTTTATATTTATTTATATAATTTTTATGATAAAATTATGACCCATGTCCTACAAACTTAAAACAGATTTCGTGAGATTGTTGATACAATTTTAAAACCTTATTTATAAGGATTTTGGGTTCACGAAAGGATTTATAATAAAAAAAAATATTTTTTAGAGATTTGATCTTATAAATATATTTTGGGAAATATGTATGTAGTACAACTTGTTGTGTTTGAATTTATTGATATTGAGATACAATGTTAAATTCTATACCGTGATACAAAACAAATAATTTTGATTCAACCGTTTGGTTTTTGAAACAATTTTTTAATCGTTAATTTTTCTAACATTTGTGTTAGATCGGGTTTATTAGTGTAAACCATATGTTTTTTTGTAAAAGTTAAAATTCTCTAACATGCGCGTTAAACCGACTTAGTGTTAGAAATAGTTTATTTTGTATAAACTAATAAGCTTTATAATGATTTTTGTAATCATGTATTTCTAACGAACTTGTTAGAACCTATTGGTATGATAATGGTTATTATAATTATTTATTTCTAACAAGTATGTTAAATCATATTTATTGATAAGATTTATAACAATTTTTGTAATTTGATTATTTCTAACAAAAGTATTAGAAACAGTTTATAAAAAAATGCAAATGATTTTTGTAATCATGTGTTGTCTAACATGCGTTTTAGAAACGATTCATGAAAGTGTTAGAAACAGTTTATAAAAAAATGCAAATGATTTTGTAATCATTTGTCTTCTAACATGCGTATTAGAAACGGTTCATGAAAAATGTTTGTTTAAAATCAATTTTTAGTTGTTTATTTTTTAACATGTGTATTAGAAGTGACTTATTTATATGAACCATGCATGTGTTTATAACAAGTTGAATTAACATTTAGTGGAAATGTTAATATTTCTAACGTGCGTTAGATTTTTTTTTCTTTCATTTTAACATGATTGTTAAAAATGGTTAGAAAACAAATGCTTTGAAATGTTTTATGTAAACATTTTATATAAGTAATTTGTTGTAGAATTGATTTTAGTGAATAGAAACACATTAATGTTTTGCACGGTTTAGAAATAAAAAGTCATACATTGAAGTTGATGTTTGATTGGCTTCAAGAATTAAATCACCATAAAGTGATGGTGTTGTTATATGAGATTCATCACTAACTTTAATTTGTGATTTCTAAATCCAAATGGTCATGTTTTATATAAAAAAATGACTTAAATTTTCTAACACGTGTGTTAGAAAATGTGTATTACAAATGCAAGCTTAGAGATTGTTCATTATATAAGCCATAATGAATGGAAATGTTTTATGTAAACATTTAATTGCTTATGTGTGCATTAAAAATGATGAAAAATGGTTGATATTATTAATATAGTATATTGCAAAACTTTTTAGAGTGATTTTTAAAACAAAGTTTTGCATAATATTGATAATTCAAATGGTTCGCTACTCTTGCTAGAAGTAGCATATGGTGAACAAAGTAACAATCTCATGGATATTATTTGGTGGAAAACAACTTGGTGTTGTTGTAAACAAATTTAATTGTTCAAGTTCACTACTTAAATGTAGTCTTTGTAACAACTTGGTGTTGTTTTATGTAGAAATGTCCAAGTTTAAAGTTTCAAGATGAAATGAGAAACTTGTACTTACAAGTGCATGGAGTCTTATTGAGGGAGTATCTTAAGACATGCCATGGGACAATATCATTGAGAATATTTTGGTCAGATTATAAAGTGCTGAAGATAAAATCACTTTGATATTTGATGTCTACATATTGTCTATGCTTCCATTTAAATTTCGAAAGTGTTTGGCACTTATGATCTAATTTAGAATGTATTTTATTGTTTTGTGTTTAATATCTTCGGATAACACATGCAATTTTTACAAAGAAATAAATCACTAATGTTTGTGACGTATAAATTATTTTTGCGGAAAATAATTATAACGTTAATTATACATTATCTAAAAGAATATGGTTTTTAAATGGATAGTACAAAAAATACTTGAACATAAACAACTTAATAGTTGTTGCATTGACTAAAAGTCAAAGACGAGATATCAAATGTGTAACCACATCAAGAGTGAGTAGTGAGTGTATTGAGATGAAATACACAAACGAGATTCATGTCGAAATACTTCATTAGAAATCATTGAAAAATTCACAAGTTTGAATTTTAACATATGAAAGTAAAAGTACTATATGTTATTGCATACCTTTAATAAATCTTGCGAGATTTATACGTAGATACGTCTACCACTTGAATATGGAAATTTTACCTTCGTTTGGGAGATAATTCTAAATATACATATCTTCTAATGAATACGAATAGATGTGTGCAAATCACTTATGGCAAAATTATGAATGCGATGTTGTTGAGTGTGGATCTAGTTGACTCTATCTTCCACATAATAGTGATTGTAAACGAGGAACATTCATCTTGTTGGTGATGAGTGTGTTCACCAAATGACTTGGATTAAGACTTATGTTTAAGTACTTAAGAGTCAATGGTAAAGCGTTGGAGATCAAAGGTAAACAAGTTATGTTCCTTAATTGAATGATAAAATTTAGCTATGTGCTATATACAATAATTTGTGAGACCTTCCTAAATATTGATGTTTTAGGATTATTAATAAGCCTCATATTTTGTCTTAACAAGGGATGAATGTTGCAAAGTGGTATTATGATATACTTGGGGGTGTGAAGACTCAGAATGATGCATCTTCTGTTCACATGCTAAAGTATTGTAGTCTAAAGTATGCTAGACTAGTACTTGGTTAATTATTATGGGTCTTGACGGAGACTAATTAACTCTAAACATTCAAATGTGTATGAACACAAAAGAATTTGTGCATAGACAAAGTTGAGGGAGAATTTCATTCATTATAAGGAAAAGACATGTAACTTTTGAAGATTTTGTTTGAAAAGCTAATGAGGAGAACTCATTGTCTAGGCTTATTCTAGATGTTAAATTAGAATTATTCTAAGTTGGTGACAAACTTATGACAATGGCATGTGTTGCTTTGGTCAGCTCGAAAGCTTATGTAAGCTAATGCAATATGATTAAATTCACTGATACAATGAGGTTGATCTTGTTTAATCATATGTGTAAAAGGTCGTCATAAGTGAAGGTACGGAAATGTTGATCAAATGGCAAGAAATGTGAGGGAGGATCCATTAAAAAAAACAACCCTATAAGGGTATGTAGAAATGGTTTTCGTTACTCCATCTAGATGTTATCCAATAACACTAAATGTGGGGGTATCTTGCATTTGTATCATAATATTTTGGCAATAAGGATTTTGTAATCCAATCTAACATTGCAAACAGACGACTAAGTGGAAGACACAAATGTCAGAGTGCATAATGGAGATGTATTTGCCTTAAATTATAAATGTATCATTCTAAGACAAATATTATAACCAGATTCAGGTGGCCAATGAGGTTATAGTCTTAGAAATTGACAATAGGCAACGTTAACTTTCGAGTTACGAACACGTCACAACAATTGATCTTAACTGCAAAGTTATCTTCAGTGACTTGTCAATGACAAAGATAATGATATGGATCCAACAACTTGAGGATTTATTAGAGATCAAGTTGTGAAATGAGACTAAAGCCCATGGAAAAAGGGTGTGTGAAGGAAACCTAACTTAGTTGACTGGAGATCCCAAGATCTAAGTTCAACAGGACAACGAATTCATATGCCTAAGGGTGGTCACTATGGGGGCATAACTGATATGTATAAGCTAGTATATATGGTTAAATATACCCCCTAAACGATAAAAGGGTATTAAAATATGTCTTAGTTCATTCCTATGGAATTCAGTGACAAATTGTGAGGCTAAGCATATTATGTGGTAATGATTTTGCGTAATCATGGTAACCATGATGCTTTTAATGATTTAAGGAGAATCACCTATGTTAGAAAGAAGTGGGGTCGCTTCGAATGGAATTGGGGGCATAATTCCTAGAGCTCTCGCAGAACTAGGAAAGTGTTCCACGACCATTATTGCACACAACTATGAGGGGATGACCCGGCTAAGGAGAGTATTGTGTGAAGTGCGTTGTCGTCTACACAAATGGGGGTTTGTTCAAGGACATCGCGTCTACAAACCGCTAGGAGACTAAGTATGCTTCACAATGGAAAGTTCAAAGGGAACACCTACTTATCCGGCAATACTCAACTATCGAGGTTCCATTGAAAATTTTATGTGTTTTGAACGATCTCCATTCATGTGGGGGATTGTTGGAAATTTTTGTAGTGTGAATGGATATTAGTTTAGTGAAATTATAATTTAGTAAAATTATAATTACTAATTAAACTCTTCATATAGTGAATTAAAGATTAAACTCTTGAGTAGAGTTTTTATGTCAATTTATTTGTTATTATTAGAGTTTATATCTCTAATAAAATAACTAATTAAGTGGGATTTTTTACTTATTCTAAACTCTTTTAAAAATAGTGGGCTATGTGCCTCATTTTGAGATAGAGAAATGCTAGAAAAATTCAAAACATGAATATATGAAGAGTTCTTGGAAAGAAGAAATACTTGAAGACCCATGTGTTGGGTACTTAGAGAAATAAGTTTTCTCTATTCAATTTCATCTTCTTCGTATCATTATTTTACCAAAAGTTATAACACTATAATTTTATCCGGTGTAACCTTGGGCGCGTGGCCATTTCCGGCAGTATAGACTGCTCTGGCTGTTGTACCCTGGGAGACAGACACGTTATCTTTAGTAGAGGCGTGAAATCTGTTTTAAGGGAAGCGTGTTGAACACGTGCCTCAGCCACAACCGTCAACACTTGTTTTTTTATTTTGTAGGAAATTATTGTCTAAGAAGATGTGGTTCAAGACCTCATTGAAGCCCTCACAAAGGATCATACAAGGAGACACGATTCAAGAGTTCGTTGGAGACTACACAACGGACCATACAAGAAGACACGATTAAGGCTCTTATTGAAGACAACGATTTGTACCAATTTATTTAAATATGTTGTATTTCATATTTATATTTGTATGATTTATACACGGTACGGGTATTACAATTTCCCAAAATTATGTAAATAGAGTATCTTTACAATTCTTATATTTATTTATATAATTTTTATTATAAAATTGTAACTCATGTCTTACATCCTAAGCATTTTGGGCTCTCTAATTTGGGGTTCACGTTCACCCCAAAGGTGGTTGATCACATCCCCCATAAGGTAGTTTAGCAGGGTACTGATAAAGTATGAATCTCCCATCACACAGTTGGACCTAAATTTACATATGCCTTCTTCTTTCATCGACGCCGTCAGTGCAATATTTCTTTTAAAACAAATAAAAAATGGGCATTTACCAAATGACATAAATATTTACCCAAAATAGACATAAAGTATTTACACGGTCATATATAAAAAAATAACCAAGAAATCCAACAACATAATCGCAACACTACCAACACTATATAAACAAATCAAGCATACAAAAATTTAAGACTAACAACAACAACTAAACCTAATTGTAGACAGTATAAAAGCCAAAACTCCTACCGAAACTGAAAGGCCCAAGACTCAACCATTATGGAAAAAGAAAAAAACTACAAAAACTGCCTGATACTTTGGTAGGCGTTGTCGGATTACAAACCAATAACAACCACTAATGATCCAAAACATCTAATCTATGCAGCAAAGTAAAGCTGTGAGTCCAAAATACAAGCGTTCATTTATGTTGTAAAATCAAACCTGAAATTTTACACACAGACAAACTGCAGATCAACATCAACAATGAAATATGGAAATCTCAAAATTCAAAAGAAGTCTAAAAAGCGGACCCAAATTTTAAGCAATAACAGCCGATCATTCGGAGTTTCGAGTTTGTTTCCACTCTAGATCCGAACCTCGGTTCTTGGATCTTACACATCTCCCTAGTTTTTCAACTCCTATTATCACCACAATTATCACCAACATCGCCCTCACCACAAACACCATCACAACCACAACCACATCATTACCAAACAGTTTCGTCATGATCACCAACAAAAAAACCACCATTGTCAGTTGTAAAACAGATCCACCACCATCTTCAAACAGATCCGTCACCACCATCAATATAGCCACCACAAACAGTTGATTAGAGTGATAAAACAAAATAAAGGAAAAATGGAAACAATCAACCAATGGACTCAGATCCACACATCATCATTGGCAGTTGCCGTCGAAATAATCACGGGCAAATGGCTAAAAATCTGGATAGAAATAGGGGCAGTCTTATCCACTATCGGCTTATTCGAAGCATTGTTAAGAAATTACACGTTTCAAACACTCGGTATGGCGGATTCGGGTTCCTACCGAAGTTTTTCAAGCTCCGGTCGAAGTGGTTCGACACTCCATGGGTTGGGATATTGGTGTCAACTTTGATTGCTATATGCTTTTCTTTCATGCAATTTATAGATGTTATATCATCTACAAACTTTTTGTATAGTTTGGGATGTTGTTGGAGTTTGCTTCTTTTTTTTGTGGCTAAGGAGGAAGTTTCCAAGGTTAAAACGACCATTTAAAGTGCCCAAGCAAGTTGTGGTGTTGGTGATTATGTGTGTGATACATCATGTTGATTCACATGTTTGTAAAGCTGATGCAGACAATGGAGACGTTGGGGTTTTTAAGGGCCTAAAAAGTAACAGATACAGGTTTTGTATCAATCGAAAACCATATAAATGAATATCGATACTAAGTTTGAGAGTTGTTCGGTCGGCATAGGTTTGGCTCTACGATATCGAAAAATACATTTTATTTTGAATAAAAATCGGTTTTCAATTGAAAGAAGTTTAAACACAACTACATATTTCCTTTTTCAAAACAATTTGTGCGCCTCTAACTGATAACATTTTATTTTGTTGTAGTTAAAAGCATAAAGAGAGTTAAATACGACTTTTTCATGTAGTTTCACCAAAATAACATTTCATTCCAATTGTTTTTTTTTCCTAAGACACTATGACTTACATTTTTTTTTATCGTTTTAGTCCTTGTAGTTAATGTTTTCTGGTTTTTCTGTTAAACATATTTGTATACCCTTATTGTTAAAAGATACAAATATAAAACCTCCCAATCCTAGCTCCACCCTAAATTGTTCTTCTTCTTGGGGTCGACCAACACCAAATCTGTTGTTCGAAACCCATAAATCAAAAAGCTTATGTTCTCCCATATGATTTTCCAATATATTTTGCATCAAACTTGGCACACTTAATAAGATGGCAAAGAAGAGATGACTAGAGATAGAGTTGTGCAAATTCAGTTAATATTTTCATGCATTCATAAAGGAAATAGGACTATTATATAGTTGAACAAATAAGTTTTACACACACATATGGGCTCGTATTTTGATTTTACCTACCTTGATTCTATGATTTTCCTATATATTGTACATCAAACTTTTAAGATTTCATATTTGTTATTAATGTTGTATGTTATAGCTTTATTATTTAAAAAATAAAAGTTTAATTTAAAATATATATTTTGATGACATTATTCATATTTATATGTTATGAAATAAAACTTTATTTTTTGAGATTAATATTATAATATATATATATGCATTTTTAAATATATCAAATATTATTATGGTGATGATGATATGTATGTTATTTATCATAATCTAATATATTATATATATTTTTAAAACAAAAATTATAAAGAAAAGCAAAAAATATTCGTTGCGTATCGGGTATACCCGAGTTATTTATCATAATCTAATATATTATATATATTTTTAAAACAAAAATTATAAAGAAAAGCAAAAAATATTCGATACACAACGGGTATACCCGATACGCAACGGGTAAATACTCGTCAAATAACTGACGGGTAATGTGCCAGGTATGTGACAAGATTTTACAACCTGCTATGTGATTAGTCATACTAGACCAATACTTGGCCCATTACCATCCCTATTCGCATTCGTATTCGATTTACTTTTTTATTGCTTTGTGTGATTGTCTAAGAGGATTTTGCACTTTTAGACAGTTATAAATCTCGTCATTGATCTAGTCACAAGGACCTACAGGTCTCAGCGACGACGTGGGTGGCTTTTGAAGGTGGTACGAAGGCCTAGGTTGGTCGGCGGTGATGTGGCGTAGGAGTGGAGGAGCCGGCTGTGGTGTTGTTTAGTTATGGATGTGGGTTTTTGTCTCATGTATTTATACTACAAATACTAATTTATTCGGATATAAACACCTACCTATTAGATTTTTCTATGAATAATAATAATAATAATAATAATAATAATAATAATAATAATAATAATAATAATAATATTTATCTAAACAAAGCAATATCATTAGTTTTGGTAAGTAATGGTGTGTACCCACATACAACTCACATTTGGTACATTAGGTAGACGAGGTTTATGTACACCATTTGTTTTGTTTGTTATATGCTTAATGGGTATCTTCCTTACCATACGACTTATTGCATTCGTTAAAAGATGATATATTTTTTTTTATCAATTGGATTTGAACGTTTATTCTGTTTAGAAGTTCATTATAATCTGTTTGTATTCGTTATGCTCATATTAATTATGACAACTGTGAAAATCCCGATAAACCCTAATCGTTCATAGCCTGCAATAATAGAACACGATGTGTAAACAATTAGACTGTTAATGATTTTATTTATAGAAACATGTTAAACTATGATTATTAGACCGTAGTATATGGATCACTAGTTGTTATGTGTGCGAAGATTCACGAAAGTACCGTGAACGATTCTAAGAGTACATAATTCCTTAGACATACTACATTGACCATAACCCATGGTATATAATCCGAAAAACGAATTTATGGGTTACAAATTTTGTTTTAGCATAACTTTTTGCTTGGGTATTGTTTGAACTTGAAAATTTTCAGGCTGATCATACATTGGGAAAATAAGTTCCCTGTAAAACTTGGTGATTTTTTCAAAATTTTGAGAATTTTATCGTATTTAATGGAACTAATTCGAGAAAAATACCAAAATAATTCAATAAATCACTAAAATTTGTAGAGATGTTGGGTTTGACATGGGAAACATCCTGGAAAAATTCAGGATCCATTGAATGAGTTTGAATATGGTTTTAAAATTGTGTTGTCATGAAGTTTCGACAGCTGGAAACTCAATTTTGATAATTCGCCAATTTATCGGTTAAATACAATTTTAATTCGAATTCGTTAGAATTAGTTAATTAATTTAAAAAATTATGAAAATTTTTTCCTGAATATACATTTTTTATATAAAGTTGGAAATCCAACTTTGGAATTTGTGCATTTAAATTGTATTATTTTAATGCAAACCAGCAATTTAAACGTTTAATTGGAAATAAATTGAAAGTCGGAGTAGTTCCAGACTGTTCTAGGGTAACTTGTATAATGGGGGGAAATTACACGCTAGTTTAGGAAAATCCTCGATGGCAAAAAACGGAAATTGAAATTTGAATGAGTTAGGCTCGGTAACGCCCTAACTTCCTTAATGGACAACAAATCATTTTATAATCTGAATAATATGGGACATTTTGTATGGTCAGGCACTTGCCCAAACATCTAGAACAGCTAATCGTGATCGGCATGCAAAACGGTGCATGAAAGCCAAACACAATTCTAACACTAAGGCAATACCCATTGCCCTACTATTATGCTACGGGTCCATCCTCGGATGAATATTCACACCCGAGAATGAGATATATGAATTACCAACTCAAGAACTGTTTTTGGTAATTAACCGTTCAATACTGATACTAGGATCGGACTAACGCGACGATTACTTGATTGTGTTGCTATTACATACTGTGAACACGTTATGTGGTATTAGACATAGCTACTTGGATTACCCCATTTTCAAACTGTTTTCTTGTTTTACATGGGGTGAATTGCATGTTACATACGTACATACTTGAACATACAAACGTGTTTTGATGTGAATTATCTGAGTTATACTAACACACGAAAAGTCCCCACAAACACTAGTGATCCTGGTGGATGTGTGAATAGTATTATTGGTCTGAATTGAGCTGGCACGAATGCCATGCGTTCTACAGCAATTATGACAGTCCTGATCATGTAGACGTTATGTTCCAGTGATATCTAATAACCTAGTTATAACGTGTAGAATTCATTATAATAGGTGACAAATACAAGATTAGTTCATTTTCAACATTTTCATTCGTATAAGTTCAAGTTACATCAGAGTTTTTAATCTGACAGGGCTTCGCCGTTTGAGTCCTAAATGATATCCGGATCACAGTGGTTTGATTGTTAACACCCAAACACCTATTGATTAGGTGTTTGAATGAGAAAAAGTTAAGAAAACCATAAGATGAAGATGAAGATGAAGATTCTTGTATGGATCAAACAAATATTGTTAATGTAATCCCAAATGATATACACACTAAGAGCACCTGGATATTCAGATTTAGCACAAGAACAAAGTCACAGCACAAGAGATATCAGCAAAACTTGTCCAAGAAGCTTGCACTAGGGTTTTCCATTAAGCACATATATATACATACTGACTGTCTGGCGTATTTATTAAATACTCAAGAAACTTAAATACACTATGTCTTGGCTATTATATAATTTCACTTTTTACCCCTGAAATTTCTAGAATATTATAAACTATAACAAAATAATCCAAAACCTAATAAAACTAAGTACCAATGATCTCAAAAGCTCTAACAATATCCCCTAGATCGTTGCATACTTGATCGTTCTTCATTCTTGAACTTCTGTTTCTAGATTTGTTGCAGCTCGATCTGTAGTCTGTTCAGGTGGTGGTTGATTAATGACAGCTTCACTAATGACTGGTGGATCCTTCATGGTGGCCTCATATGTGCATGAGGCCGGAGGTTGAGATTCTAAAGCAACTGGATCATGTGATGGATCCTTTTGTTTTGCTGGAGACTTTTGCTTCATTTTCTCTTTACTTTCCTTTTTCTTCGCTTCCTCTTTCTCCTTTTGCTTTTCAGTTCTGTTCAGAATATCCATCATTTCTATCTTCCGTTCCCTCGCTCTTTCTACTTGCCTTTGAAATAACATGCCTTCTTCCTTATACTCGTTTCCGGCACCGACATGAATCTATGGCCATAAAGAACATTCAGATCGGATAAGCAGAACATAAAAACATCCATTGGATCCAAAGCGCGGATATCTTAATTTGAGTTGGATCTGATGACTGCTTCACCTGTTTTTCCATCGTAGAACCATTTTTTGAAGTTAGTGAGCGTCACTAGAATCTCTAGAGGGATCTTAATTCTCGTCACAACCTTAGCAGGGTCGACGACCAACATGACTTTGCCTTTACTGGTGATAGGATCCTTGGTTGTCTGCGAAACTCTTCTCCGGGGGCGTTGAGGCTTGAAGACAGTAAACCCGCGGTTGCATTCTCTTAAGATTAGTCTTTCAAAATCAACACCGATGCTACTAATTTTTTGAGCTCACGTTAAACTTCTACCTTAAACTTCTCATAGTGGAACATGTTTGTAGCTGAGAAGATTGGTTGTACTTCTTTTTTGGCACAGTGCTCTCTGATCATTCTATGCATTTTCTCCATACCGTCTTGTCGAAATCCCTAGAAATCTTGTTTGTTCCTTCACATAAGCATGAAGCTCCTTGTTTTTCATTCTTTGTTCTCTCAGCTTCTCAGGTAACACATTTGTATCGTTCACTTGATGCTTCAAGAGACATATTTCTTTTGTAGGACCCGCTCCAATGTCTTTTGATAGCTTATCATAGAGTTCTTGAAAAGGACGCGGTCTGCGTGGAGCTTGCTGAGATTGTGTGATTGGAGTTGGTTTTATTGATACGTCTCAAGAAAAGCCTTCCCTTGTTTTCTTCTTTTTCTAGGGAGGTGATTTACTTGGAATCGCCTCATCGGGATCCACTAACAATTGATCAACAAATTTGTAAGTGCAGTTCCTTCCGGGTAACTGTGCTTTATCAGTTCTGGTCACCGAAGTCAAATGTCGAAGTCAAAGAAGTCAAAGACGATGAAGACAAGTCTCCGGAAGACAAGGTTGCTTGGAATAGTGGATTCCGAGTTTGGTACCTTGTCCGAACTTGAATACATAAGTGAAGATTCCGAATATGTGAAACATGTATATATTTATGAGTTTATGGGGTAAACTCGGAAGGTTTCTCTAATTTGGATTATTTTGAGTTTGTAGGTTAACTTGGATAGGATTGTCTATTGTATCCCAGACAATATGTTTTGTCCGGGTTTAGTCCCAAGCCTATATATATGTGTGTATAGAGTAGATTAGGCCCAAGCTTTTGTGCAATCTTGTATTCCTCCTGGATGTCCACATCTAAAGAGAGACACTATGTGTTAGTGAGAGAAAGCTAGGGTTTAGATCTTTGTGATCTAAACCAGCTTGTAGAAGATGATGTATACTCATTCGGTAATGTAAATCCGTGTTGATTGTTATGAATGAATGAGTTTCTCCTACATTTTCTTCTCTATCTTTTATGAATATGTTGTTTCACGTCATGAATCAAGTGCAATGTTGATGTTCGTCATCGATCCAGTGCTTTAACATTGGTATCAGAGCATGGTTACCAATTCGGAATGGCCGAACCACCTTCCAAATCACCATTGCTCTTGATTTGATGTTTGTTTCCGCCAAAATCATGGTGATGTGAAGAATTCTGCAGAAAACTTAAAGAAAATGAAGCTGTTTGTGGTTGTCTTGTTTTCCAAGTTGCTGCAGATTTGAGATTTGATCTGAAATAGGCTTTGTCTGGATTTTTGTATGTGTTAGAGTTTCCAAATTTGTTTATTTAGTCCGAACTTGTTCCTTCCGTGTTTATTTATGGCCTTGTGTGAAGTCACGCATGGGAAATAATCCTAAAGAAGTGTTCCGAGTGTGTTTATCCGAGGGTTTATGGAACTCCGGATTTAATTGAGAGTTAACTAAGTGTCCGTAGTTGTTAGCTCACAGTTCCTAGTTTGTTGATTCCGAATTTGTGTTTTGTTCCAAGTTTTTAGAAAAGTTCCGAGTTCAAATGGTGCTTCCACGTTTGCATTTGTTCTGAATTCACAGGTGTCCGGGTTTGTATTAGTTAAACTATATCCGGGTTTGGCTCTTTAGTTCTAAATGATTTAGAGTTTGGTCTGAATTTATGGAATATGTCCTTAGATTCGGAGGAAGTGATAAATTCGGAATAAAAGTCCTAAATTCGGATTATTACATGCTAAATTCGGAATATAGGTGTTAAATTCGGACTAGAGGGGTGTAAATTCGGAAATGGGAGCAAAAAAAAAGGAAATTTATAAATTTGTTAGTTAAATCCAGAAATTCTATGTTAAATCCGGAATTTTATTTAGTTCGGACTCAAAAAAAAAAACTTTGTCCGACTTTGTTGAAAAATTCCGAATTTATGAGTTATGTTCGGAATTTTAGTTTTGATTGTTCCGAATTTCTTTGTATTCTGAAGTACTTTTCAGATGATCTGATTCGAGGTTTCAAAAGCTTCCGGGTTTTACATGTTTCGAGTTTTTCTAGTTATTCCGGGTTACTTGGGATACCGGATAATTAGCTAAGAGTCGGAATTTTGTGTAGTTCGGAAACTTGAATTCGGGTTCAGATTACTGAAAAGTTCCGGAGTACTAATGTTGTCCGGATTAATTGTAAAGTTCCAGAGTTTTCGGACAATTTGGGACATCTATCGGGCATTCGAAGAGAAATGAGTTGAAGCGGCTTGGACTTTGAAAGTTTACAAAGAAAGAGGGGGAGTAAATATTTTATAAAAATGTAACATATCTTATTTTCTTTGTAAATTTTTAAAAAGCTCGTGGTGCGACAGTGAAACAAGTTCGGGTTTACAATTGTGAGATTAAATGAGGTTTGATCTTGCCGGTGCAAAAAAAGTTAAAAACATGATACAAGTTTAGATAGTGTGTTTGATTGAGTTTCGTTAAGTTTGTTCGAGGTTTGATCAATTGTTAACGTGATGAAGCAGATTGTTCGTTTGGCAACTACTTGAAGATTGAGCCTTTATCGTATGACGGTTATAGTAGGGAAGATTAGTCTTCTTGGTCCCTCTTCCAAGTTGGTGACTGATCGAATTCTCAAAATAGAGGTTCTTACATTGAGGGGGAGAACGGAAACGGAAGTCATCAGGTAATTGGTGGATTCGTGAAGATACGAGATTGGATCTTGAAGATTCGAGATGAAATGATTTCAAACACTCGGTTGAAGACTTTGATCAAGATTGTGGATGTATACTTCCGGAGTTAGTTTGTTATTAACTTATCGAACCAAACTTCATGTCTTTGTGGAATTTAAAATGTTCGATGTTGGGCATTGGAAATCTGAATATGTGAAACATGTATGTATTTCCGATTTTATGAGGTAAACTCGGAAGGTTTCTCTAGTTTGGATTATTTCGAGTTTGTAGGTTAACTCGGATAGGATTGTTTATTGTATCACGGACAATCGAGTAGATTAGGCCTAAGCTTTTGTACAATCTTGTATTCCTCTTAGGTGTGCACATTCTAGAGAGAGACACTATGTGTTAGTGAGAGAAATCTAGGATTTAGATCTTTGTGATCTAAACTAGCTTGTAGAAGACAATGTATACTCGTTTGGTAATGTAAATCTGTGTTGATTGTTATGAATGAATGAGTTTCTCCTACATCTTCTTCTTTATCTTCTATGTTTTTTGTTGTTTCACGTCATGAATCAAGTGCAATGTTGATGTTCTTCATCGATCTAGTGCTTTAACAAAATTCATCGATCTGTTCTTGTTCAGATGTCACTGTTACAGGAGTCTCGGATTATGTCATTTCACGCCTTTTTCTTTCCATTTATCTCTTTTCCCTTTCTTCAGCTTCGTGTATAGCTCGTAAGTTCTGAATGTGCTCTCTATGCTCTCATGTATCTCCTGCACCAATACTAACACCCATTAATCTTTGGATTCGGGGTATCTTTCTTTTTCTTGGAAGATCCCCCCTCTGCCACAGGCTGTTTGCCTATCTTCTCTCTGATCAATTGTTCCTCCTCTTCTTCTTCGTCCGCTTCCTCTTCAACATCTTTTTGTTTCTTTCTTTTAACACCATCTAGATACTTTTTTATGCAACCTTCACCAATGGAAGTCTTTCATTACGATACATCCACTGGTGAAGCATCATCCACTCGTTCGTCTTCAGTTCCATAATCTGTCGGTTCGTCGGCAACTGAAATTTGTACGTGTTTTTGTCGTGTGGGAGTTTGGGATATTGATCGTTGAGGAGAAGCTGTACAAATCGAGGGTACATGGCCCATGTTTTTGTGTGTGCGTTATCAACCATACTGTAGAAGATCAGGCCAGAAATGTTAAATGGTTGTTTAGTGCATAAATTCAGCATAGAAGTGGACCATTTCAAGTTTAACCTGTCGTAACCTCCCTTCCTGTGGGCCAAACTCATTGCAAACACATGCAAAATGAATAGCCAATTTTTTGTGAGACCATTACGTTTGATCTCATTCTTGAACCTAAAATCTCCGACATACTTCATTGCCTTGAATCCATCCAAAATTTCATCTTTCTTTGAATGTAATGGATCTTGAGGATTATCTCCGAGACTTAATACCTTTCACACACTGTCTCTGTTACAATGACTTCCTTGTCTCGAACGGTTGCTGTGATCCTCTTGGCATTGTTGACGGTTTTGATTTTTGTGGTCTTCCAGAATTCTTCAGTGTGGTGTATATTTTGGATAAGGTTGGACAACATAACTGGTTTTGTTTGAATTTATCCATTCTACCACATCTTCAAAATCCTTTGGCGCCGGCTGTATTTTATATGGCTGATTATGTTTCACTGTTTTATCCCAAGTTATATCCTTCACGATTTCTGAAAACATGAAAACGAACCAAGTGAGATCTGGGTTCCGAAACCGAACAGTTAAGTTAGGTTAATATTTACCAAATTTAAAATTTTAAAATAAAATAAAACTAATAACAACTTATATATGCTAATAAAAGGGCTATTAAGCCATTAACAGCGACGGTTTATAAAATATATTTACACCGGCAATTTTGGACAATTACGCTGATGTTAAAGAAGATCCTATACAGTTGTGCTTGTTAAAAGATTTAATTACGCTGACTATGGGTCGCGTAATTAAGTCAGTTCTTTAATATCGTTGTCAGCGTAAAAATTCATCTACGTTGAACTCGCGACGTAATAGTCAATTACACCGGGTGCTCGAACTCGCGTTCGAGACTTCCAATTTACGCGACCCTTTGTCTTTAATTACGCTGCCTTCATCAAATATGCCACATTCAAGATATTCTTCATAAACCCCAAAAAATCCAACTGATCAGATTTCAAAACATAGCCTAATCTCTGAGTCGTTGAGATCAGTTTACATGAATGATGTCTGATCAGATGCGATATCCGATATTTTTATTACCTTCACTCTCTTGTTCGATTACTACTAAAACGTTTCTGATTATATGTTGGTATATGAAAGTATAAGATGAAGAAGATGAATGTAAATGTTGATAAGGATTTACTGTGTTCAAAAAGAACTTTATTGTAATATATAGTTTTCAAAAATTACTTTCCAGCGTAATTAATAATTACACTAGAAACTTAAATACGCCGCCCTATGAGAGTTTGGAAGGATTCTTCAAATCTAAGAAATCCAAACCAAATACTCTCAAAATGTGAGATCCTGTTAGGTTTATGCATTAGTTATTTTATTACTTTGGGCATATCTTACGTAAATGGGCTTGGGGTAGCTTTTGGGCGTAAGGGCTTTAGGGTAATGGAGCACTAACCCTCTAGTATAAATAGATAATGATGTATTAGGGTTAGTGGCTTCTTGGTGGCTTTTCTCTCAACTTGTATTAGAAAATTCAAGATTTATTTGCAAGTTGAACTTTCTATTTCATCTTTATTTCTTCTATTTCGATTCTTAGCTTGTTTGTGTGATTTTGCCACCATTCAAGCTACATGTGATATCGTAAGATCTGGTATCGGGACTTACATTTGGTATCAGAGCCTGTTTGAATCTATTTCTAGGCTCAGATCTGATATCACACTGTTTCTGATTGCACCTTCTACAGTTTCGGAGTTTCTCCTGTTTTTCTGTTGCATTTTGGATCATCTCGGACGAACTCGGATCATCTCCTTGAATATCTCGGATCATCTGTTGAAGACTCGAATCATCTCGGACACCATCTCGGATCATTGCTTGCATCTCGGATTCCATCTCGAATCATTACTTGCATCTCGGATTTGTTGTATCTCGGATCATCATGCCAATTGAATACCATCTAGGATAAAGTAATGTTCCGAGTTCGAGATAATGTTCGAAGTTACTGTTCCGACTCGAGTTGCTATTCAAATCACTATTCAGAATTGACTCATTTCGGATCTTGTTTCAAGTTAACTGTTTGACCATGTCAAATAGGACTTGTCACTTTCATTAAAAAATTAATTTAACTAATATTCGGTAAAAATTAAAAATGATGAACCCGAATGGTATTTTGGCTGCTGCAGATCTCACCAACGCTACCTTGACAGCCATCCGGTCTCATGCTCTGGCAATGCATCAAGAACTAGATTAGAGTATCGGAAAGTCTACCAAGATGAGATGACTACTTTGACTGGACCTGACGTTTTGAGCAGTATTGCAAAGCCAAGGAACCCGGTATGTGGAGGTGTATTCGTGATGGTCCCTGCACTATCATGTTCGCAACTTTAGATGATCTAGACACTCAGATTCCAAAACTAGAAAGTTTGTGGTCCGATGAAGATTGAAAAATCAAGGATGAAGATGATAACGCAATGGCAAATCTTAGTATGGCTGTCGGTCCAGAGATCTCGATTGTTGTCAGAAACTGCACAAATGAAAAAGATATCTGGGATGTGCTCAAAAATATGTATGAAGGAAACACTGACATGAAGGCTAGCAGGGTAAACATGTTGAACCAGCATATCAGTTCGTTTAATCACATCTATGGGGAGACCGTGGAGAAGCAAATCATGAGATTCGTCAAATTCATCTCACAGATGATCAGTGTTGGAATTCCGATCACTAACAGTGGGATGAATCGCCAACTATTGAATTCACTGCCAAAGTCTTAGGATGTTGATGTTTTGATGATCAAACGTACTACAAATCTGAATGAAGTTACTCTCACCGAACTGATCGACCCCATCAAATCATTTGAAATTGACCAACAAAGAGAGCTAAACCACAAGAACTCCATGTTGGCTGCAGGGGTGACTAGCTCTAACACTGCATTGATGTCTCAAATTCATCCTAACCTTATCTTCAAACCCGTGACGAACAGTAATCCAAATGTTGTTTTCAGTCCGTTGAGTCAAGCACAACTTCAAGCTCAGAAGACAAACTATGTTTATGGTATGTCTCTTCCAAACAACTCGGCTTCTCCAACTACTGTTACTGCTCAACAATTACCACAGCACGCAAACATGGTCTACAGTCCCGTTAATCCCACAGCCTCTCAAAATGTTCAATCTATACCCTTAGCTGAAAATCTCGCATTCCTGACCAAGCAAAACGAAGAGAAGTTGGCCCTAGTAGCATCCATGCTCAACAGTTTGAATGCTTTTCTTGTAGGTGATCTTTTGCCTCCTTCAATGTTTGCTACAGAGATGAATCAAGTTGCTGAAGAAGATATTGAAGAACTGGATGCTTCATGGAATCTGGCTATGGCTGAATTTCAAGCAGAAAAGTTCCAAAAGAGATACGGACGCCGTTTCATGTTAACTATCTGTCAAAGAAAAATTTAGGTAAATTGCCATGAACCTGGACACTTCGCCAGAGAATGCAGAAAGACACCTGGGGGTTATGAATTAACTGCTACTGCTGCTAGGAACTTAGAGAGATCCATGGTTCCAGTTACTCCAGCTCAGATGTCTGCGTCAACTTCAACCTCATCAAGCCATGGAGGATCTGGTGCGGGAAAGGCACTGATGGTGTAAGAGCAACATAGTTTTAGCTAGGTTGATGCTGCAGCTCAAGTGGAATCTCTGAAGATTGCGGAAGTTGCCGAAAATCATCTACATTGCTTGATGGCATAGACTAAGGAGCCAAAATCTCTATCTGAAATGGAAAACTCTCTTTTGTGCTCCGAAAACTGTAGAAATAAAATGGCACAGATGAGAGCACATAATTTCAATCTCATCAATGATTACAATAGTGCCATGTCGAAGTGCATCGGTCTTCGAGAGAACAATAAAATTCTTTATGAAAAGATTGATGCACTGAAGAAGGACATAGCTTAACTCCACCTGGACGTAAACCAACAAAAATGTTGGGTCCATGATTATAAAACCAGACTACATTCAAAAACCTTGGAATGGGACTTGGTAAGAGTTGAGCTAGGACTTCTTACTAGAAAGTTTCAACAAAATGAGTTGAATATTAAAAAATATGATACTTCCAGTGACACTGTTCGTAATCTTTACAATGTACAAATGACGTACAAAGAAAACAAGGGAAAAGGGTTGGGTTATTCACAAGTTCCTCCGCCGTATAATCATAATTATTCAAGAATGCCATTCACTAAGCAAGAATTGGAAAATTATGATAAAATGATGTATGGCAAACCAAGTGACTACGTTCGTTGGGAACCTTTCAAGCCTAAGAATACCCAAACAACTGATTTTCAAAAGCCTATAAGTTTTGTAAAAAATAAAATCAAGAGTGCTTGAATGAATCAGTTGAAAATTTAAAAAGGGAAAAGGAGTCGACAAAAACTCCCTTCGAAGAACCACAGGAAATGACTTCTACCTCTGATTCTGTAAAATTGTTAACTGTTTTAGTGTATATGCAGAGTCATTGATAGATGAGGAGTGGTCAAAAGTGGATGATGAACCTCATCCGGTTGTTGCTGATGACTCAGATGTTTCTTTATGTGATAAACATGATGACTATGTTTGGAAATTTGTTCAGTCTATGGTTTTTGAGACTCAGGGTTTTTCTGGTATTGTTGACTTAACTGGTTACCCAGAGGAGTCTGAGGCATCAGTTTTGAGTGATTCAGAAAACTGTTCCAATTCTCCTGAAACCTCAACGGATATCTCAGATATTTCTGAAACTTGTGAAACTTGAAATATTGTTGTGTCAGATTGTGTGACTGAAATTGCTTGTGAACAGGAGACGTCTGATATTTCTAGGAATCAGACTGAAGATTCTAACTCATCGGATAATGAGTAAGATGGTTGTGACAGTCAAAATATTGACGAAACTTGCTCATCATCTGGTGACCAAGAATCCATTGATTCTAAAAGCTCGGTGTTAAATGAAACTGTTTCCAAAGAAACTAATACAGTTGTCTCAGAAAACTTAGTTTCTGAAGAAAAGGTTTCAAATGAAACTAAGCCCACGCAATCCACTCCTACAATGAAAAGAAGATTTTGAAGAACCAGAAAACAACACAAAATGAAAATTCAAGAGGAAGTCTCCTCAACTACTGTAAATTAGAAGAAAAACCCAACTCAAAAACCAACTTAACCAAGGGTAAAACTATCAATACTCACTTTTGTGCTGATGATTGTGACCAGGTTTCATCCAAGAGTAAATATGCACACAAGAAATCAGCACCTAGTGGAAAGAAGAGACCCAATCAGCTCCCTAGAATAACACAAGCAGAATTAAGAGTCTTTTTCTGGAAAAGACAAACTTGCTTCAATTGTGGAATTTCGTGGCACATAGCTAGAAGTTGTGTCCATCGTCTCCTCGTGTCTTATCCATTCGAAAACTCCATCCATCAGACGGCTTTGCACCACGAGATCATGGACATCAAAAGCCCTCTGATGGAGACTGGAATTTAGCAAAGAAAAATAATCAAAGCATTCAAACACAAATGGTTTCATAAATCAATCCAAGAAATTAAACGCAACATCATCTAAAGTCTTTTCAAACAACAAAGAATTAAAGATTTGGAATAAAAATATTGCTAGATCTCAGTCAGAGTGTTCTCAATCGCCAAATTCTACAGCCCCATCTTCTCAAACCTCAAAATCTACTAATCATGATGTGACCTTCCGTGAGGCTTTGCGAAAGAAAAGTGATTATCAACCCAGATCGAAAATGATCTGGGTTCCTGTTTCCCACTAATCCCATTATGTGTGAAGGAACGCCTATGGAGGGCTGACGTTAGACTTTGGTTTATTGACAGTGGTTGTTCCAGACACATGACAAGGGACATTTCCCAGTTGAAGACATCAAAATCTTTGACGGTGGATTTGTCAACTTTGCAGGTGGTGAAACAGGAAGAATTACTATGAAGCGCACAGTCAGAAATGGGGTCCTCAGCTTCTCCTGTGTCAACTATGTTCCTGAACTCAAACACAGTCATCTCAGGGTCTCACGGATGTGCGAAAACGGATTAGAGGTCCCGTTTACAAAGGTGGATGTGTGGTTCTTAAGCCCGGGATTGTCATACCTGAAGATTGGTACTTGATTAAAGCTGAACGCCGGGGAAACGCCTACGTGATCGATATGAACAAAGCCCGGCTGGTGGTTCAGGGATTCAAACGAATCGAAGGTCTTGATTATGATGAGGTTAGCACAGTAGCTCATCTAGAATCCATATGCATCTTCTTGGCATATGCATCCTATATGGGTTTCACGTTTATCAAATGGATGTCAAGACGGCGTTTATGTATGGGAAGATCAAAGAGGAGATCTATGGCGCTCAACTCCCTGAGTTTATGGACTCGAAGAGGCAACAATATGCATATAAGTTAGATAAAGCTTTGTATGGATTGCACCAAGCACCTCGTGCATGGTATGCAACCTTAACGGAGCATCTGCTTGCACACGGATATACCCAGGGGACGACAGATCAAACCATATTCATTAAATGCATTGGCAAGGATCTTATCCTTGTTCAGATCTATGTTGAAGACATCATTTTTGGGTCAACCAATGAAGAGCTATGCAAAGAATTCGAGGAGGTGATGAAGAAGAAGTTCGAAATGAGCTCATTGGGAGAAATGACTATGTTTCTAGGCTTGTAAGTTCGTCAGAGTAGTCAAGGAATCTTGATTCATCAAGGAAAGTATGTTTAGGACGTTCTTGCAAAAATTGACATGTCAAATTCTAAGCCCATAGACTCCCCCGTTGCTGAACGACCACTGCTGAATGCGGATGCTGAAGGAGATCCGATCAATCAAACAATGTACCGATCCACGATTGGTTCATTGATGTACTTAACTAGTCGGCCAGACATTATTTTTGCTATCTACCAATGTGCCAGATATCAGGCTAATCCTAAACTTTCTCATCTCTCAGTCGTTAAACGAATCTTTAGATACCTCAAGGGAGCTCCAAAATTGGGACTCTGTATCCTAGAGATTCGAACTTTGATTTGTTTGCCTATTCTGACAGTAACCTTGGATATGAAGTCCGCGTCGGCTGGATGCCAATACTTGGGAGACATGCTTATTTCATGGTAATGCAAGAAGCAACAAACAGTGTCTCTAGCAACCGCAGAAGCAGAATATGTTGCAGCATCTGGATGCTACTCCCTGCTTATTTGGATGCAACATCAGCTCAAGGATTACGGTACTGAAGCTGAAAAGGCAAGGATCAACTGCGATGTAATGATAGGCTTATCGCTCAAAGGCATAAAGAACCAAGTACCAAGTGACAAATACTACAAGCTACACGTCATGTGGGTAGCATATCATCGGCGTATGATTTCATTATCTTAAATCTTGCATTGATAGATAGACAATGTCTGAGGTTTTGATTCTTTATGCTGGTGAGTCATTCGGGATATCAGGATTGCCCTTCTGTTACATCCAGATATATGAAGACCTAGGCACAGTCAGGATATCTCTAAAAGAGCCAAATTTGATGGCCAAAACCTTAAAAAAAAGGAAATCTCATCATGAGATAATTCCATGTGCTTGAAAAGTCATATACCGTATGAGGTACAAAGCTTAACCCTCATCAAATATTGTTCGATCACTCTGCAGTATGATGTAATGACCTGTTCACGAACAAGTCTGACGTTGTAAATCAAAGTATGATCTCAGTATACTCATCTGTTACAATGAACAGTTGCGCTTACGTTGATCGCGAGGGTATGTCATGATATGGGATACACGGACGTCGTAGTTTGTTCAAACAGATCAAGTCATGAGGTTAAAATGAAGAATTGATGCTATAACTTTAAGAGGACAAATATATCGGCGATCGCATGGACCTGTCTAATTAGACAAGTGCTGAAAAATGTTCCTTAATCAATTCGACAACAGTTTGATCCCGTAACAACTTTCCTCTCTTCATTATTTTATTATTATTATTTTATTATTTTTAAAAAGGGGTTACTCGATTGGTAGGACCGCCGATTTTGTCAAAAGGTCTTACTGTTCAGAACTAGTAAAAATATGGGGCCCACATAATGAAACCATTCGGATGGGCCCACCCATTTCAAATGAACTGTTTTAGATGGGCTTTCCATTTGGATGAGACTCGAAATGGGCCATCTCGGATCACTATTCCGAGATGGGCCTGACCCATGTCTACGGCCAATTTCAAAGTCTATATGTAATGGTATCTCGACTTTTCTCGAATCATTTCGAACTTATTTTATCATCTCGAATCTATCTCGGACTCTCTGACTCGAACTCTTAGGTTAGACTTCTCCCTTGCATCTCGGATGGATCTCGGATGAACATCATAGTATCTTGGATGAACTTCAAGGCATCTTGGATAGATCATCATGGCATCTCGGGTGACTGACAAAGGTTCATTCAAGTTGAACCCTTGAAATTTGAGATGCTCTTGAACCGGTTCATCCGAATGAACCTTGACTCAGTTCATCCGAATCAGTTTAACCCGGTTCATCTGATTCATTTTGACTGGTTCAATATGGTTTGAACCTTTTTGAAACTTTTGGTTCAAAACTGTTTTGAATCCCTGGTTGACCTCTAGACCCCCTCTAATTAACTGTTGATTTGTTAACTATTTGAACCGTTTGATTTAGGATCAAACAGTCAAAAGGGTCAATTAAGTCGTATTTGCTATAAAAAGATTGACGTTTTTATTCAAGTGCAGAAAATGGCACAAATGATGGTTGAAAAACGCAAACTAGAAGTTGAAGCCTTCCATAATCAAGCCTTCTACCTATCCGATCCTCTACTAGAATACCGTGAAATGTTCAACTCCTTGATAGTCGACCTGAACAACTACCGACTCACTCACGTTTTGAAGAAAAATCTAGTTATTTACAAAGAAATGATACAAGATTTCTAGATCAACGCTAAAGTCAAAAGAGGCGGTGCGGCTACCGAATCAAAGATTCAAGGAACATATGTTATTGTTTCAGAGTCAGCTATGTGGGAGGCACTAAAATTCGAAGAACAAGATCGTCATCCAACAGTGTACGATAGAGACAATGTGATCAAAGCACTTTGACGCATGAGTTATGAAGGCACTTATCCAACAATGTTGAAAAAGTTATTTCCACCATACTGGAGGTGTTTGGCTAACATCTTCCTACAATGTATATTTGAAAATAAAGGTGACTAGGATCAGTTGAATCAGACGCAGACAACCGCACTTGTTGCCATAGTCAACGATTGGGAATACAACTTTTCAGCCTTCATCTTCGACAACATGAAGAATATGTTAGAGAATACAAAGAAGAAGGTGTTTTTATTAAACCCAAGGTTTGTGCAAATGATCATATGTGACATTTGTGCCTTATCAATCATTGTACAGCTACAAACAATTTCGTATTCAATGAAACCCTGTGTTTTATTTCCGAAATTTGTGTAATTATCTAAGACATTTGCGCAATTCCAATTTCTTGCACAATTTCAAACCCTCAAAATTTTTGTGGAAGTAATTCGTTAACTGACACTCAAACGCAGTCAGTTTAACGTGACATACACTTTGAAAAAAGGACATAAGTTATACATACCCTAAATACCCTTTACATGACTTCGATAGAGGTTTTGAAGGGTTAGATATGACAAAAACACGCTTATACAAGTCCAGGGACTATTTCCGTGAAATTGCGAAAGTCTGTTGGTCCGTATTCAAGATACGAACCATGTGTATCAATCCAAATATTTTTGAATTCAATAAAATCATGTATTTTATTGATGAGAATGCAAAAATGTCACAATTTAGATCATTTTCGTGTTCGTTAAAGCGTTTTACGCATTTTTGCGAAACGCGTAACCGTATAACCGAACGAACCGACATCCACAACATTTTTGGGTATAATCCAAGTTACACATGATTTAACACCTTTATATAACCTAAATATTAGGTTAAAGGGGTTAAAAATGGCAAACAAGTGAAAATAGAAGTCCAAGGGCCAAAAATGTCAAAAAAATAATAAAGATTTTTGCTTCTTCACCAAGTTTGCCACTTCTCTCCAATTTTTGACACCTAGCACTCATTTTGCCACACTTAATTTGGTGTTGACACATGTTAGGATACTAATCCACCCTTGAGGACACTTGTCATCACTCCTTAATCCTAAATACTATAAATACCCCATGATTCTTCCTTTTTTTCATTTTACTTCAAAACACTTCAAAGTAAAGTGTGAAGTTCTTCTTTCTATCATTCTTGGAGCTTGTTTCCAACCTTTGGAAGCCTCCTATCTTGAGTTCCGAAATTGTTCTTCAACACGAGTAAGTACTCTTCCTAGTTCTTTCTTTTTTAGCTATTTTGAGCTAAAAGTCGAACAGTTTGGCTTCCTGATTGACTTTTGGTTTTGACCATATTTTGGTCAAGTCAAAGTTCCATTGAACTTTGCAACATGATTGTAATCATGAAGGTTATAATCCCTAACGATTTCACCTTCTGATTACCACGTTTACTAGTCGAAGTGATGAGTCAAAGTTTTGGTCAAAAATGCGCATGATGTACATTTTACGACGAAACTATTTTCGGGTATCAAAACACCAAGTTTTGATACCAAATGAGTTTTACAAATTTAGTTAGACATATTTGACATGTCTAACTCGTCACTTCTAGTTTAGTGCTTATTTAGGGTCGTAAGTCGAGCGGTCTTGACCATCGCTTTAACTTTGGAATCCGAACCATTTGGTCGACCTTAGGATCCGACGAAACACATATTTGTGACCATAGTTGTATAAGGAATAACCTACTGAGGCTATACCTTATGGTCACGTCGTTTGGTTAGTGTTATGATAAGTTACTTCTATGTTCTTAAAAAATGATGACCAAAATGCCGTTTTGCGTATAAATCTATTATAAACACATGTAACCAAATTTTTGACATATAAACTGATGTTATAACATTTTCAAACATGTTTTGGCATTTAAGACTTATCATAGGACATGTTTAACCATCCAATCACGCGTTTACGCTAATGACCCGTTATAGTAGCGTAAACTACCTTAATGAGTCATAATGGGTCAAAAGCACTTAGGATCCTTTCCAAATCAGAATATTAAGTTTGATAAACCATATCACATGAGTTTCGATACTCGTTTGGTTTATAAGACTTCATTCTATCCGATCTCCCGTTTGTAGTCCCGACACACTAACATATTTATTTGACACATTAGGACACGTTTGAGCTTTGTTTATTCTGTTGGTCATGAACACTTTCGCAATCCCATGTGAGTACATAGCCCCCTCTTTTACATTTTCTAAATGTTTTGGGGTGATTCATATGTGTATGTAATTATTTTCAAGATTTCAAAACAATATACATGGTTTATATACAAACTGATTTTCAAAGTGAGTACATAGTTCCCCTCTTTTATATTTTCTAAATGTTTTGGGGTGATTCATATGTGCCTATAATTATTTTCAAGATTTCAAAACAATATATATGGTTTATATATAAAATGATTTTCAAAGTGAGTACGTAGTTCCCTCTTTTACATTTTGCAAATGTTTTGGGGTGACGCATATGTTCTAAATCATTTTCAAGTTTTCAAAAACAATGTCTATGGTTTATATATAAAACAATACGATTTGAATAATGTGAACAACTTGTTGATGCGTTATCCATAACACAAATGACATTCATTAGCTTTGGCCGAGCCGACCAGTAGTATGTTATGGTACCATAAGACTAACAATCCCATTATCGGACTGTTCACTGGATTTGGTGGAAGTTTGGGTAATGACAGAAACTGAATCTGATTAACAAATTATTAGTTGATTTGCTAGTCTAGTTAAAGAGACCCTCTGGTGGTCTATTAAAGATACCCTTTGGTGGTATAGTCAACACAGGTTTGATTGTGTTCTTTAAGAACGATAAAAAAATTTCACAATTAAAAACACGGACGAATGGTTTTGAACAATGTTACACAATGATTTTCACTTGAAGATATAAACCATACAAAGTTTTCTTTGAATTAATCTATACAAGGTTTTTACAAAAGAAACATTTTGGTCAAGATTCTTGGCTATAAGGTTTTCACAACTGTAACCAACTTGTTTTAGTTGGTTAATTGTATTGCAATATCAAACACTTTTGATACGAGGAATTCACTTAACGACTCTTGTAGTTGGACGAGGTGTTGCAATATGTAAACAAGCCACAAATTTGACACACTCACAAAACCTATGCACTCGTCGGCATTTTTATGCTGACTCTCTTTTCACATATGTTTCAGGAGTCAATGCTTGATAATATGATGCATGCTTCGCGTAGGAATGGACACGGGCCTTAGTGACTTAAAACATGAAAGACAATTTATTTATGTGTTGTTTTTGTTTATCCCAAGACAATGTAAACATTTAACTTAATAAAACAAAATTTTAAATTCCATGAGTTGTGAAACAATAGTTCTGTGACATGACTCCCCGACGTTTCTGCCGCGGTTCGTTATTTTACGCGGTCGGAGTGTTTCAGAAAGATTGGTATCAGAGCTTATGGTTATAGGGAATTAGGTTATTAGTAATGCTTTGACCTAGACTATAACCTTCCTAGGACCCTAACGCGAGTTATCTTGCGTTTGGATTCTTAAAACAATACCATCACCTATCCTTAGGAAATAACTAGTGGTGAACCCTTTATGCTCGACTATGTCATTCGTAGTTGCCAATTGAACCTCGATAACCACCTTTTTCCCATGGACTTCACACCAATGCAACACGGGAGTTTTGACATCATCATAGGAATGGATTGGTTAACCAAACACCATGCTGAGGTTATCTGTTTCGACAAGGTTGTTCATATACCTCTTTCGTCTGGCGAAACCTTAGAAATTCACGGAGAGAAACCCTCTAGTAGCCTAAATCATGACCTGTACCCAGGCCCAAAAATACCTACGAAAGAATTATGTAGCCTTCTTGGCACATATTGTAGAGGAAAAAGGCAAGGGCAAAACTGTTCAGGACATCCCCCTTGTTCGGGAATATCCTGAGGTGTTTCCTAAAGAGCTACCTGGTTTACCCCCAATTCGTCAAGTTGAGTTTCGTATTGACCTTATACCTGGTGCCAACCCAATTGCCAAATCTCCTTTCTGTCTTTCACCGTCTGAAATGCAAGAGTTGTCAAAGCAACTCCAAGAACTTTCAGACAAGGGATTCATTCGTTCTAGCTTTTCACCTTGGGGTGCTCCTATCCTATTCATGAAAAAGATCCTTCCGTATGTGTATCGATTATCGTGAGCTCAACAAACTCACAATAAAAAATCGATATCCCCTACCTTGCATTAATGATCTCTTTGATCAGCTACAGGGTGCGACATGCTTTTCAAAGATTGATCTGCGTTCTGGGTATCATCAACTTCGTGTACTCGAAGAAGGTATTCTGAAGACTGCTTTTCGCACTCGATACGACCATTACGAGTTCATTGTCATGCCTTTTGGTTTGACGAATGCTCCTGCCGTCTTCATGGACTTAATTAATAGGGTTTGTAAACCTTATTTAGACAAGTTCATCATTGTTTTCATCGACGGCATCCTCATTTATTCTAAGTCTCGAGCCGATCACAAACAACGTCTCCGTCTAACGATGGAACTCCTGAAGAAAGAACTACTTTACGCCAAATTCTCCAAGTGTGAATTTTGGCTAAAAGAAGTTCAATTTTTGGGACACATTGTTAATGAACAAGGTATACATGTAGATCTCGCCAAAATCAGTGCGATTAGGGATTGGAGTACACCTACTACACCTACCGAAGTTCGTTTATTTCTTGGTCTTGCCAGATACTATAGACGATTCATCGTGAACTTTTCAAAGATCGCGGTTCCCCTCACAACTTTGACACAGAAGAATAAACCTTTCGAGTGGGGACCCAAACAAGAGGAAGCCTTTCAAACACTGAAACAAAAACTCTGTAATGCTCCTGTTTTATCTTTACCTGACGGCAACGACGATTTCGTTGTCTATTGTGACGCATCAAACCTAGGCCTTGTTTGTGTTCTCATGCAAAGAGACAAAGTCATTGCCTATGCGTTAAGACAATTGAAAATCCACAACAAGAACTACACAACTCATGATCTTGAGTTAGGAGCCGTAGTTTTTGCTATCAAAATTTGGAGACACTACCTTTATGTTACGAAATGTGTGGTTTTCACTGACCACAAACGTCAACAACACATATTCAATCAAAAGGAGCTAAACATGAGACAACGACGCTGGGTCGAACTTCTGAACGACTACGACTGCGAGATTCGCTACCATCCTGGTAAGGCGAATGTTCTGGCTGATGTGCTTAGTCGTAAGGAATGTGTCAAACTTCATTATCTTCGAGTTCAATCTGATATCCAGACACGTATCCTTCAAGCACAACATACATGTGTGACTCAAAGCTTGTTGAAAAATGAGCTGCCACAAAATCTCGAACTTTAACTCGAAACAAAAGACAACAGATTACTCTACTACAAGAACCGTTTGTGGATTCCTAGTCAAGACAATATCCGCACCTTATTTATGGACGAAGCTCATAAGTCTCGTTATTCAATCCATCCTAGTGCAGACAAAATGTATAAGGATCTCCTTCGTACCCAGTATTGGTGGCCGGGCATGAAGAAGGACATTGCCTTATATGTGTCTAAGTGCCTAACTTGTTTTAGTTGGTTAATTGTATTGCAATATCAAACACCTTTGATATGAGGAATTCACTTAACGACTCTTGTAGTCGGACGCGTGTTGCAATATTTATACAAAGCCCTGAATTTGACATACTCACAAAACCTATGTACTCGCCGACATTTTTATGCTGACTCTCTTTCACATATGTTTCAGGAGTCAATGCTTGATAATATGATACTTGCTTCACGTAGGAATGGACGCGGGCCTTAGTGACTTAAATCATAAAAGACTATTTATTTATGTGTTGTTTCTGCTTATCCCAAGACAATGTAAACATTTAACTTAATACAACAAAATTTTAAATTCCATGAGTTGTGAAACAATATTTCTGTGACATTACTCCCTGACGTTTTCGTCGCGGTTTGTTGTTTTACACGGTCGGGGTGTTACATCATAGATGAGAAGTATCCAGATCTGGTAAAGGGCACAAACCATCTGAATTTGAAGCTGCTAGGTCCCAGTTGTTTTGAAGCGGCCTGTAAACAGCGCGAGTCAGCGAAAATCAAGTTTGTTGGAAGATATGATCTAGTGAAGCATGGGAAATTTAAGGAAGTTGTGTGAGCTCCTCAACCTGTAAACGCCATGATCGCTGAAGAACATGATATACAAATCATCGATGCGGCAAAGAAACCAGAACCTAAAGTTGAAGATCTAGTTACAGACGAAGAGAATGAAGAAGAGCTGGAACATGTTGAGACAGAGAAAGCTGAGCAAATCTTCAAAGAACTAAATTTGATGAGTGCTGAGGATCTTGCTGCTCTTCTTGCATCACTACAAGGCGATTCTAGGGTCCCTCCTCCCAAAATAGTTCCTACCAAAGAAACTCAAACAGAATATAATCCTATCAGTGAGCAAGAGTCAAGAAAGAAACAGAGACCTGAAGCAGAAACCCCTGTTAACCCTAAGCCTACAAGGTCAAATGTCATTCCTGAACCAATTACACAAGATGCCCAAACCACAGACATGCCAGAGAGTTCAAGTGGTTTTCGATTGAAGATGGAAGTTCGAGTGGTGGGATTATAGAACAGGATAAAGAAGCATTGAGAATAGCCGCAGAGAAGAAAAAGTTCTGAGTACGATCCAAATCAGCGCGGCCAAAGCTGGGCATTTCACTCAAAACTCGAATATGAAGTAAAGCATGGCTTCTTAAACATGAAAGACGTCTGAGTCTTATCTTAAGAAGAATCCAGGAATCCGTGACCCCCACACTCACAAGCGTATGAAATCAATTATCTGGCCACCAACAGACAGAGAAAAGGTTATTCCTGCCGCTCTAAAGTTTCAAAAAGGTGTGCTAAAGAACTCTTGCTACAGGGCATATGATCCACGGATGGCAGAGGCTGTGATTGTGACAAAAGAGAAGTCTTTCAGATTATTAAACGTATTGGAGCTGATCAGCTTTCATGAAGAAGATATCAGGGTTTTGGGCCAACATCAGATTCACACAAATGACAAGTGTGAAGCATGAGCGAAGTCCTGAACCAGTGGAGTGGTTGTAGTGATCCAAAACAAGCTGTATGTGGATCCAACTTCACTATTTGGAAGCCACAGAACTGGTGGATCTTAAAGAGGAACGCTATACTAATGGAATAAACCTAGGGGGAGATTGTTAGGTCCTGTTAGGTTTATGCATTAGTTATTTTATTACTTTGGGCATATCTTATGTAAGTGGGATTGGGTTAGCTTTTGGGCCTAAGGGCTTTAGGGTAATGGAGCACTAACTCTCTAGTATAAATAGATAATGATGTATTAAGGTTAGTGGCTCCTTGGTGGCTTTTCTCTCAACTTGTATTAGACAAATTCAAGATTTGTATGCAAGTTGAACTTTCTATTTCATCTTATTTCTTCTATTTCAATTCTTAGCTTGTTTGTGTGATTCCTCCACCATTCAAGCTACGTGTGATATCGTAAGATCCGGTTATCGGGACTTACAAACCTTATAAAAAAACGTGCCCTTTTTAACTAAAAATAATACAAAAGACGGAAAGTAACTTTGAGAATGTAAAAAAATTTGCAATTTGGACACCGAAATTCGTTTTTTGACCCGAGGGATTATCCTTTTTTGCAATTTTCATCTGTTTGAAACTCCTTGACGTTCCTGCAAAAGATCATACCGATAATACTTGTCAGTTTATTATTTTAATTTTGATTAATTGAGGCACAAGAAAAACTGTCAGTATGTTTGTCCTCTTAAATCCATGCATCCTTCTTTCAACATGCTTTCAGTTAGCATTTTATCTTGCTGAGGTATTATTGACAAAAATTGCAATGGTCCCCACTTAAGCTAGACGGTTAGAATATTATGCCCATGAGTCCCACGTCAGGACATACCCCCGCAATCAAGGTATTCACAAAGCTTTCTCATAACAGGTGAGTATATTGAATTCCTTCGTTTTGAAAGATACAAGATCAGCGCATTGGTGAACAGGTATGCAATTTTGTACAGTCAAAGCGACCAATGCAGTCCTGACCAGGGTTAGGTAGATACCTCATTGTGGTACGATTACTTTTGAATGGCTCGTTTAATCGAGCCTTTTCAATTGTAGGGTTTTTGGCCTTTTTGGCTCTTTTTGAAAAGATATCATAATTGTGTCTAGGTCTACTTATATCTGGATGCAATTGAAGAGCGACTATGATATCCGCGAATGATGAAACAATATAAAGACCCAAAATCTCGTATTTTGGTAATCTATCAACTCAAGATTTAAGAACATTAAGCCATATGCCGCAACGTGTTACCCGCAAGATGCACAACATTGTGGATATCCAGAATTTGTGAGTCCAAAAACTAATTCGGATCACAGTGGTTTGATTGTTAACATCCAAATAAAAGTTAAGAAAACCAAAAGATGAAGATGAAAATTATTGTTTTAGATGCAATAACAAGTGTTATATATGTAATCCCAACTGATAAACACATTTAATGCACTAGGATATTCAGATTTAGCACAAGAACAATAATCACAACACAGGAAATCACCAAAACTTGTCCAAGAACCTTTTAGTAGGGTTTCCATAGATTAGATATATATACAACTGACCACCCAGCGTATTTATTAAATACGTTGGGTCCTTAAATACGCCGCTACAGGGAGATTCCCTATAGATACACTTTTAGTAGGGAACTATCTAGAACATTATAAACTATTAATAAACTATCCAAAACCTGCTAAAACCAAGTACCGACAATCTCAAAAGTTCTAACAATATCCCCCTAGATCGTTGCGTACTTGTTCGTTCTTCATTCTTGAGTATTGGTTTCTGGATTTGATGCAGCTTGATCTGCATTCGTTTTTCAATGCTTCACTCGATATTGGGTCCTCCATCGTGACTTCATATGTGGATGAAGTCAGAGCTGGTGGAATAACTTGTTCATCTGATTTGGAAGATGGATCTTTGGGTTGAGGAGAGGAGGATTGCGACTCTGCAGACTTTTCAGCAGCCTTCTTCTTTCTAGTTTCATCCTTTTCTTTTTGCTCGTTGATTCTGAGCATGATCTCCATCATTTCTTTCTTTCTTTCTTTTGCTCGTTCAACAGCTCGCTGAAAAAGCATGCCTTCCTCTAAGTACTCGTTTCCTGCACCAACGTGTATCTTGTTCCCATAAAGAGTATTCAAATCAGAAAGGCAGAACATGAACACATCCGTTGGATCAGAATGCAGATATATTCATTTGAGTTGGATCTGATGACTGCTTCACCTGTTTTACCATCATAGAACCATTTCTTAAAATGGTGAGCGTCACAGGTTGTTTTGGAGGAAGTTTCAACTTGGTGACCACTTTAGCTGTGTTGATTACCCAAGTAACTTTGCCTTTTCCTGTAATTGGGTCTTTGGTTGTTTTTAACACACGTCTCCTAGGGTGTTGAGGCTTGAAGACGGTGAATCCACACGCGCATTCTCTAAGAATAAGTATTTCGAATTCGCTGTCAATGCTACTGTTAGAGGGATTTAACATATCGTCTTGCTTAGCTCCCGTATATCCCATGTGGGTAGACTTTGCATGTCATTTCCATTTTGAAAATACTGGATTACACCTCCTTTACACTTTACAATAAACAACCCGCTTAGTTGCAGTACTTCCGGCTTATGATTTGATCGGTGGCCTCTGTTTTCTTGACTGTTATGACTTGATCGAAATCTTGCATTTTGGCTCTTTCCTTTTTAAAACCATTTAGGTGCTGTGGAGCGAACTCGTCTCCACCGTCAGTTTCATAGACAACTTCATCCTCTAGACCCCATTCGATGAATCTAGGAGGCATTTCAATCCTATCAAATTCCTCCTCATCACTCTCTACGTCAATATTCACATCAACCGCAGATGCTAGTTTTTCTTTCTTCTTTTTAGCTATCCCAGCTTTCTGTTTTTCTTCCTCTTCTCTAAATCTATCAAAATTGAAGAGATCTTCATCACTGAATTCTGGTTCTCGATTAGCAGCCGTGTAAACATCTCTAACCATTTTATGTAACTTAATCATTCCTTCACACTGAAACTTTATAAATTCAAGTTGCTTGGACACGTAGGAATGTAATTCCTTGTTCTTCTTTCTCTGTTCTTTTAGCTTCTCTCTGAGCACGTTTGTATCCTTGACCTAATTCTTTAATAAAAAATTTCCTTTGCAGGAAACAACCCGATTTCTTTGGATAAACGATCATATAGATCTTGAAAAGGTCGAGGTCTTGCAGGAACTCGTTGAGGAGGAGCTTGAACAGTTGAGGTTGGCTTGGGTGGAACATCCTTGGACGATCCTTCTCTTGTTTTTCATTTCTTGTGTGTAGGGGACTTGCTTGGAGTGGACTCTGAGGGATCAGTTAGCAATCCTTCAATAAACTGATCTAACTATTCCTGCATTGATGTTACCACAACGGGTGTCTCTGACTAAGTCATTTCTTTCCTTTTCAGCCTTCGCTCCCTTTTTTCTGCCTCTGCAACAACATGAATTGCTTGCATTCTTTCTATCTCCTCCCTTGTTGACCCTGCATGAGTGCTGTCACCCATAATCCGCTCTGGGTTTGAGGAGTCTTTCTTTCTTTTCTTCTTCGAGGGTTCTCCTTCAACCACTTTCTTCCCTTTATCTTTTAGTTTGCGTATTAGTGGTGTTTCCTCTTCAACTTCTACTTCTTGCTATTCAGCCGCTTGTTTTTCTTGTCTTTCTCGGGCTTGCCTTACACTCTTTCGGCATTTGGTGTATGCAGCAAGAACGATTAGAAGTCTTTCTTCTCTATACATCCAGTTGTGTAGCATTACCCATTCTTTTGTTTTCAGCTCCGTGATTTGTCTTCCTTTGGGAAGCTGACATTGGTATAAATTTCCATCATGTGGCAAGTTCTTGTACTGATCGTCGATGAACAGTTGGACGAATCTTGGTGCATAGCCCATGGACCTTTGTTTACGTTGTCCACCATGCAATAGAAGATCAAACCAGAAATGTTGAATGGCTGGTGTACACAGATTAAGCATTGCAGCAGACCACTCTAAGTTGAGACCGTCGTACCCTCCTTTTCTGTGAGCTGGGCTCATGCAGAATGTGTGCTGAATAAATCTCCAATCCTTCGTTCAGACCGTTCTTTTAATCTCGCTCTTTCCTTGAAAATTGCTGACATAAGTCGGTCCCCGGAATCCTTCAAGTACTTCTTCTTTGCTCAGCTTCATTGGGTCTTTTGAACTGTCTCCGTGGCTTAGCACCTTTCGGATTCTTGCTTTAGTCACTTTTACTTCTTTGTTTCGAATTGTAGTTGTGATTGTTTTGACTTTCAGGATAGTCTTCACCTTGGCTGTTCTCCAGAAATCTTCTTTCTGAATACAGTAGATCTTCGAGTTTGCTTGAAGTGTATAACTAATTTTGCTCCTTAATAGCCAATCCATTACGTCCTAGAAATCATCATCTGGAGGAACTAGAGTAATTGACTAGTTGTGCTTTCTCGTATCATCCTATATTAATTACTGAGCCATTCTGAGACATGAAAATGAGTTAAGTGAGATCCAGGTTTCAAAACACAACTGTTGGTTGGTTAGGATATATACAGGGTATTTATATATATAAACAAAACTATATAAAAATATTTACAAAAATATATTTACAAAAGATTTAAAATGAAAATAAGTAAAAAGTAAAACTAAAACAGGTTATAAATGTGTTGAGTTATAAATAATTTCCCTGTAGTTAAACTATTTACGCCGACCAAAAAGATTAAAACCAGTGTGATATTTACTAGAATAGTTAATTACACCAAGGTTTGATTAAGTTGTAGACTAATACGCTGAGTTTGTGTCGCCTATTTAAGTCTCGTTCCAAGACAACAGTCAGCTTAAATACATGTCTACACTAAGTGACCGGCGTATTTGTCAAATACACCGGTTGCTCGAACTCGCGTTCTAGACTTGAATGCGCGGCAGTTTTGATCTTCTCAATTATGTTGTATTCATCTTAAATACACTCTGTTCATGTTAGTTCCTCTATATTCAAGGGCCTTTTCATAAACCCTTTCAAAATCTCAAAACCAGATCCCATCAATGTCTTTGTATGTCTTCCTTCTATACATGGTTTCTGCTATTTGATCATTTAACAATCAACTCGCAAACATGATGAACATACCGTATTCGATATCAGACACTAAGCTAATCGATTCTTGAGATTGTGAAAGTCTTTTTGTTAGCTGTTTTAGAATGACGATGATAGTAAAGAGATGAAACTATTCAAATGAAAAAAAATTGAATATATATACAAAAATATCGGCCAACGTATTTTATAAATACGTTGGCTAGATAAATACGCCACCCCTGTTGATTTGGAAGGTTTCTTCAAAGTTAAGATGTCCAAACCAAATACGCTTGAAAATCTTAAACTTTCTCGAAAAACGTGCTCTTTCCTCAGAATAGTGCAAAAACCAAAAATAAGTTTAGAAAAATCAAAAAATTTGCAATTGGACACCGAAATTCATTTTTCGAACTGAGGGACCTCCTTTCTCACAGCTTTCTTTTGTTTGAAATCCCATGACATTCCTACAAAAGATCATACTGACAACACTTGTCAGTTTGTTATCTTAAAATTTTGAATAACCGAGGCACAAGAAAAAAACTGTCAGTATGTTTGTCCTCTTAAATCATTGCATCCTTCTTTCAACTTGCTTTTGGTGAGAGTTTTATCATGTTGTGATAATATTGACAAAAATTTCAATGGCCCCCACTCAAGCTAGACTTGTTAAAATGTTGTGCCTGTGAGTCCCAAGTCAGTATATACCCCTGCGATCAAGGTATGCACAAATATTCCTCATAGCGGGTGAGTATATTAACTTCATTCATTTTGTTTTTCAACGATAGAAAATTGATCATCATGTCAGTACTTTCGTACAACATAGAGACCAATGTCTAACGAGGGCTAGAATAAATACAACAGACGGTACGATTTATGCATTAGAATGACTCTCTATGAGAGCTTCTTCAGTGTAAGGTTTTGGCCACATTGGTTCTTTTTTATTTTTTATTTTTCTTTTGAAAAGATATCATAATCATATCTAGGTTAGCATATATTTGGAAGCTGCAGAAGAGCAATTATGATATCCTCGAATGATTAGTCAATATAAAGACCCGAAATCTCAGACTATGGTAATCTACCAACGCAAGATTTAAGACCATTAAGCCATATGCCGCAACGTGTTACCCGTAAGTTGCACAACATTGTGGGTATCAAGAATTCTTGTGTAAGCTTTAACGTTTGTCACCTAATCGCGGATTACTCGATGGTATTGCTGAATCTACTGACACGTCGTTGCTTGGCACCCCGATTTTCCTTGTCAGTATGTTGATTTTCTTTTCTTTTTCTGTTTCAAAAACAAACAAAGTGTTAGCAGTTTTCTATCATTTCTTAAGCAAGTGTCAACCGGAGGATCAAAACTTTAAGAATGCTCATTTTTTTGGAAATCTTCCCCCTTACAATTTTATTTCGAATGTCCATTGCTTGAAAATGAAATTTTAGTTTTGTAGAAAATCTTTTGTTGGCACAGTTTTAAGATACTCATTTATTTTGAAAAACAGTTTTTTTAATATGTACAATCGATCATTTCCAACCAGGTTACCAACTGGTTGAAACGAGTCTTATCAAAGGCTTTTGTGAAGATGTCGGCCTTCTGTTGTGTGGTATCCACTGGCACCACTTGAATGTATCCTTTCTCGTACGCATCTAGAATCGTGTGAAAACATATAGATATGTTTGGTTCTTGAGTGATGAATTGGATTCTTCAGAAATCCCAAACACGCTTCGTTGTCGATGAATTGCAGTCTTCATGATGTTGATTCCATAATTCAACAACTGGTTTTGTATTTAGAGAACTTGTGAGCAGCAACTATAAGCAACCATGTATTCAGCTTGAGCAGTAGAGGTGGACACTCTCATCTGCTTCCTGCTTTGCAACGATATGAGGCGATTTCCAAAGAACTGGCAACCACCTGAGACTGACTTATGATCAACTTTTCAACCTACATGGTCAGTATCAGAATAAGCAATTAAATCAAAGTTACTATCTTTTGGATACCAAAGCCCAAGCTTGGGCGTTCCTTTTAGATAGCCGAAGATTCTTTTGACTGTTGTCTCATGAGATTCTTTGGGATTCATTTGAAAACGTGCACAGATGCAGATAACCCACATAATTTCAGTCCTACTTGCGGTTAGATACATCAACGAGCCTATCATTGAGCGGTAGAAGGATTTGTTCACAGGCTTTCCTTGAGGATCAAGAGTGAGCTCGGATTGAGATGCGAACGGAGTGCTTGCAGTTTTGCAGTCATTCATATTATACTTAGTAAGAATATCCCGGATGTATTTGGCTTGATGAATGAGGATTCCATGTCCTCGTTGCTTCACCTCTAATCGCAAGAAAAATGTGAACTCCCCCATCATGCTCATTTTGAAATTTGCCATCATAACCTTCTCGAACTCCTTGCATAGCGCCTCATCAGTTGACCCAAAAATAATATCGTCCATATAAATCTGAACCAGCATTACATTGTCTCCGATCCTTTTCGTGAAGAGAGTCATGTCGATTTTACCTCTTGTGTATCCACATTCCAAAAGATATGTTGACAAAGATTCATACCAGACTCAAGGAGCTTGATGAAGACCATAGAGAGCTTTGTCAAGCTTATAGTATCGTTTAGGGAAATGTGGATCTTCAAAGCCAGGAGGCTGACAAACATAGACTTCCTCTTTCACCTTCCCATATAGAAACACACTCTTCACATCCATATGAAACACCTTGAAGTTTTTGTACAAGTCATATGCCAAAAATATTCTAATAGCTTCCAAATGTTCTACCGGAGCAAAAACTTCTTCATAGTCAATCCCTTCCTCTTGTCAAAAACCTTGAACAACCAATCTTGCCTTGTTCTTTATATTCGCCCCACGATCATCCATTTTGTTATGGAATAACCATTTTGTTCCGATTAGGAACTTCCCTTTTGGTAGGTCAACCAATTCCCATACTTTAAGTTACCTGAACTGAGATAGTTCTTCCTGCATCGCTTGCACCCAACTGGAGTCTTGAATGGATTCTTTGATATCATTTGGTACAGATTGCGATAGAAACGCGATATACAATCCTTTAATGATAACTATGTCCGGCCACGAGTTCGTACACCGTCTTCCACGGAACCAATTACGTTCTCAAGGGGGTGATTCCGATTTGTTTTGTATCATGCATTGTTGAGGGTTTCAATTGTTGAGGTAGATTGGTGAAGTGTTCATCGACATAGATGATGGGTGTTCTATCTTCTTGTGTTGGTTCATTCACATTCGTCTGTGAGGAAGAAGCATCATTTTCAGATGCGTTCTCAGTCGAAGTGCCCCATTAGTTTCATCCATAGGAAGGATTGGAGTAGCTGAAAAGGGACTGAAACGAGTAGTGAAAGGAGTGAGTCCAATGTCTGACGAATCTAAAAGTGGTTCCACTTAAGTGGTTTCAGTAGGTTGGCTTTCAGGAATAGGTTTGGGAATGTCGAAGGTGTTGAAGACAACATCTACATCATAAAAATAGTCGGGAGAACTTCCAGTGTTGGTGTAGTTTCCTTCTTGAAAATCTATGTAGTGTGACTCAAGCACCATCTTGGTTCGTTTGTTATAGACCCGATACACTTTTTGAGTAGATGAATATCCCGTGAAGTAGCACACATCACCAATTGCTTCCAACTTGATAAGATTGTCTTCAGTGTTGAGGAGTGTACAAGAACATCCAAACGGTCTAAAGAAATCTATCATAGGCATTCTTTTGAAGAGAAGTTCATAGGCAGTTTTTCCATGAGGTTTAACGATGAGAACCGTTATCAGCTCTGAGTGTTTTGACCTTCAGTTTGATAATGCTCTCGATCATAGGAATGAAGGTCTGAAGAATGGATGATGTTTCACTCTTTGCTTCAAGAAAGTAAACCCATGAGAATTGAGAAAAATCATCTGTAATCACCAAGCAATAAGATGTTTTAGCTAAACTTTTAACACTAATAGGACCGAAAAGATCCATATGCAACAATTGCAATGGTGTGGTTATCGTATTCATTGCTTTGGACTTGTGGGGCTTTTTATGTTGCTTGCCTTGGGCGCATGCGATACATTTTTCTGAAAACGGAAATTCTTTTATTGGTAAACCTCTTACTAGATTTAATTTAGAGAGTTTATTCATATTATTGAAGTTCACATGCCCCAACCGCTTGTGCCAAAGTAGTGATTTCGATTCTGACGCTTTGGAGACCAGACATTCATATGTTCATTGGATTTTGCGTTTTTTCATATTTAGAACGTAGGTGTTGTTTTGACGAGGAGCTGTGAGCATAATCATTTCGGCAGGAACGGAGTATTTGGACTTGAGAAATAGGCATTCCACGTCATTGAACATCACCGATATTCCTTTGTTGCAGACTTTGATACGCTCATGAGATTGTAACACAATGTCGGTACATAATTAACGTTCTCCAATGTAAGTGCTTCAGATATGACGTCTCCCATTCAAACAATCTTCCCTCCCTTTTCATCTCCAGCAAAAGATATAAAGTCGTCGTCGATGAATCAAAAGTTCTTCAGGAGTTCCTTCAATCCAGTCATATGCCTTGAGCATCCACTGTCCACGTGCCAAATGTATTCCATGAGCATTCGAAGCCATTTTTGCAATCTATTCTGTTATACAACAAACAAAAATACATACAAGTTACTTAGTTTTCGGAACCCAGACTTGCTTCAAGTTTAATCTATCATGATTTTGAACGAGAATATCTTCTTTTCTTTTCCAAAAACATGTTGAATTAACTATGTTTTCGACTAATTTCTTAAAATAATCAAATTGCTCGGTGAAACTTTCGGCAAAATCTTGTTTAGGTTCAGAAAATTCTTACTCTTGCAATGTTTCGTCGTATGTCCTAATTGACCACAGCGAAAACATTGTTTGCAATTTGCTCTTTTCTTTTTTGTAGATGCCGCGTGTGAAGATGATGTATTTGATGAGAGTCTTGAGTGCTTGAAGCGTTGTCTGATGATGCAATGTAGCTTGAACTTTCGACTTTCTTCATTTTCTTGTCAATGCGGCTTTCATAATCTGAGCAATCTTCTCATTGTCGGTGTCTCATGAAAAATATGATTCTTGTTCTTTACTTGATTCATTTGAACCGAGATCATTAAAAGAGCTGAAATCTTCTCCATCATCTTCTAAAGTTGCAGTGAATGAGTCCTTGTTGCTGCTGTCTTCATTGTTTTCCGTTTCTGTCTCTGATTTACCTATGTGAGATGGAACAAATTCTGGAATTTCCTCGGTGAGGAACTTCTCAAATCTGTTTTGTTTTAATTCAGGAACAAACACAAAGAGGTTCACACACAACTTTTTCATCACAAAAAGTAGAATCTAAGTCATGACATTCAGCCACTACATTCTCGTGGTTGTGGGTCTTAAATGTAGGCACATGGCCATTACAGTCACCCTGAATGTTAACTTTAGGCACACGGCCATTACAGTCATCCATCCTAGTCAAATTATTACAGTCATCCGGAATAGAAGTACTGTTTTAAATATTACAGTTACAGGCGAACCAGATAACGGTGGAATAACTGTCGCCCGAATATCCTGTCCCTATCTTCGATCATCCACAGTCATCATCCTCATTGCACATATCTTCTTTATGCTCAAACACAGCTGCATTACTTTCAGAAATGTTGGTATTTTTGTCATTTTCGTAAGAGACATTTTGATCAAAAAGATCATTTTTATCAATTAAATCATTATTAGGATTAGGAGATGGCACAAGTAAATAGTTTTTGCTGTGCGGAGGAGGAAAGATTTTTCTTTCGTTTCCGAGCTTATCCTTGTACCCAATCCCATCATTCGCGCATGTCGGTAGTTGGCAATTTTTAAAACAGTGCCTTTTGGATAAATTTCCATTTATCGATCGTGATTTGCAATCTATTGTTTTTCATTTTGAGATTTTTCTAATCTTTTAGTTACATTGTTTATGATAAAATCTTTTCTAAAAATGAAGTCTTTTAATGTCTGCATTTCAGCTAAAGTTGAATTCAACTTTCTCTGAGATACAACTTCATTTTCTTTCAGGTCTTTGTTAAATTGCAAAACCTTTTCTTTTTCTCTAATTAGGTCACAGTTGAGTGATTTATAATGTGCCATGAGGTTCAAACATGGTTGGGAGAATAGTTTTACTTTAAGTTCATAGGTATGCTGTTTACCAAATCCTTATCCTCTTTCTCCTTTGTGGATTCAGCTTTCATGGTGGTTGCAGGAGCTTCAACTTTCTCATTCTTGATTCTGCTAGTTGCTTCTTGGGCTTTTTTCTTCGGTTCAGGCTTCTCAGCTTCTTTCTTTCCCTTATCTTGTTCATAGTTAAGTAGGAGCGACTATGCTCTTCAAGCCTTTATCTATAACTTTGTCGCCCTTAGTAATTCCTCCAGCTTGTTTCCAGACACAGTTTGATGAAGATGGGACTGATCCAGTAGAGATTTTAGCCATAAGAGCCTTGTTGACTTCCTCCTTTGCCTCAACAATTTCTTCAGCCCAATCATAATCTTCTACCATCAGTCCCTTTTGGGTGTTATCAGTAGCATTCTCATTTCCCTCAATAGCGATTGGCCTTCTCGCTGGGGCAATCTCAGAATTCTTGTTCTTCAACAGTGGTCAATCTTTCTTGAAGTGACCCAAATTCTTGCAATTGTAGCTTCGCAACTTTGACTTGTCGAAACCGGCTTATTCGAGAGACAATATCTTTCCTGACTTATCTTGAAATTTCTTCAGTCTTAAGGTGACCATAGCCATCTGCCATTTGAGATCCATTTCTTCCATATCATATGGATCAACTTGGTACATGTCTTCAGCTGAAAGAAAGTCTCTTTCAGTTCACCCAACATAAGGAGCCTCATAACTGCTGGGGAAGTAGTTAAACAGGGCAACATGTTCAATGGAGATCTTTAGTGCTTGAGCATCACTAATAACAATAGCTTTATCATTGGACTGTGGAGCCTTAGCAGAGTTTGCGGAAGCGTTGAAGTAAGGTACACCAGCACTTTGAGAGCTTGAATCCCTGGAGACTGTCGGGGCAACGAATGCCCTGTTTTTGGGCATAATAACAACAACGAATTGAGTAGATTTTTGTTATGAGTATCCAATTTGATTCATCTCTCTTTTGAGCACGTCCATTTCGAAAGCCTTTAGAGTGTTGATCAATTCTGAAAGGGTAACTAGAGTCGTACTGGTTAGGAAGGTTCTTGATTGAAGCATAGTTGGCAACATGATTGCCAACTTTCTTTATTTTCGTTAACACATTTAGAAAGCGGCTAATGTGATCTGACAAACTTTCACCATGAACACTTCCAGACATGTCGTATTCTTTTTGAATCATATCTCTCTTTTTTCCATTAGTTCTTCTTTGCTTTCATAGTGATCGATAAGGGCCAACCATAGTTCATGAGCCGAGGTGTATTCTTCAAACAAGTTGTTGCCATCCTTTGATAGAGCCATAGTTAGAGCAGTGTGAGCCCGACGACCACGTTGGATGAGTGTCCTATCTGCATCAGTGAAGGTTGAGGGATCTTCCTTGATAGTACAAATATCATCGTGAATAACCATTGGAACATGGGGTCCTACAGTGTCGGATATCCATTGAGTATAGTCCGTATACTCAAAGAATGACTTGATTCTGCTTTCCTGCTGCTGACAAACTTCGGATCCTTTCAATTTGGCAGGCCTAGTTGCAATTCCAGTTTCAAGCTCGGCTTGAGCGATCGGATTCAGTTGATTAAGTGACATTTTGGTTTAATTTTAAGTTCAAATTGCTGAATAGAGATTAAATACGCTGGTTTTTGAAGTACTGTGTTCAAATACGCCGGTTAACAGTTAATTACGTGAAGCTTGGTTAAATACGTTGAGGTTCTTGAAATCATGGACCGACGACAATAGCTAATTCCGCTGGTACAAACAAAACACACGTAAGTTTGGCTAAGTACACCGATCACCGTGATAAAATCACTATGGATCTTTATCACAGACTTCAAAGTCGCCTTCGATTAAATATGCTGAAACTATTCGCTGAGAATAAACAAATCCGCTGGTATATTGCCGGTGTATTTGTTAATTACGCGATCTTAAAACTAATTACGCTAAATTCAAAATTATCTACCCTCTAATCACTTAAAAACGACTTAAAATCCATGTTTCTTTGTATCAAAATGACCCAAATGTTCACTAAACACTAATTAACAACAACCCAATGATTAAACACACCAGATCAAGCCATTATAAGTTTAAAAATTTGAAAAACCTTGAAACTTTGAAAAATTTTGAAAAACCTTCAAAACCTGAAGAATCTTAACAAAAAATCAAACAATCAAGAGCACAAAGGCTCTGATACCAAATTGTGAGTCCCAAAACTGATTCGGATCACAGTGGTTTGATTGTTAACACCCAAATAACTATAGATTAGTTATTTGAATATGTAAAAGTTAGGAAAACCAAAAGATGAAGATGAAGATTCTTGTTTTGGATGCAATAACAAGTGTTGTATATGTAATCCCAACTGATAAACATACTTAACACACCTGGATATTCGGATTTAGCACAAAAACAATAATCACAACACAAGAAATCACCAAAACTTGTCCAAGAACCTTGGACTAGGGTTTCCATACATTAGATATATATACAACTGACCACTCAGCGTATTTATTAAATACGCTAGGTCCTTAAATACGCCACTACAAGGAGATTCCCTGTAGACACACTTTTAGACCCTGAACTATCTAGAACATTATACACTATTCCAAAACTATCTAAATGCTGCAAAAACCAAGTATCGACGATCTCAAAAGTTCTAACAGAATTTTTGTGTAAGGTTTATCTTTTGTCGCCTAATCGCAGTTTACTTTAAAGTATTGCTGAATCTACTAACACGTCGTTGATTGGTACCCCGGTTTTCCTTGCTTTTCTGTTTCAAATATAGACAAAGTGTTAGTAGTGTTCTATCATTTCTTAAACAAACATGTGTCAAAAAAGGAGAACAAGTTATATTTACAATTTTCTAGATATCTTCCCCCCCTTAAAGTTTTATTTTCGAATGTCCATTTCTTGAATATGAAATTTTAATTTAGCAAAAAAATCTTTTTGATGAGCACTGTTTTAAGATACTCATTTTTGTATAAAGCGGTTTGTTTTCACCAAAAATTATATTATGATAGAGTATGTACAAATGGTTATCCCAACAAAGCTCATTTCCACTCGAGGAAATTGATCATTTCCAACCAAGACCAACTGGTTGAAATGAGTTTTATCAAAGGCTTTCATGAAGATGTCGGCTTTCTGTTGTGTAGTATCCACTGGCACCACTTGACTGTATCCTTTTTCGTAGGCATCTTGAATTGCATGAATGAAAATCTTGATATGTTTAGTTCTCGAGTGATGGATTGGATTCTTCAAAATTCCCTGACACGCTTCATTGTCGATGAATATCGAAGCCTTCATAATGTTGATCCCGTAATCCAACAACTGATTTTATATCCAAAGGACTTGTGAACAGCAACTTTAGGCCGCTGTGTATTCAACTGGAGCAGTAGGCGGAGACTGATTTTCGATCTGTTGGTGCATTATGTCTATTGACTACGTCTAGGATGTGTCGATATTGTATATAGGGCTTAAACATCATTTGTATAAATGTTATTAATTGTTTTATATGTTTTGTAGTTGATTCGTACGAGTGAGTCAGTTGTCACTCGTACGAAGCAACCACTCGCACGAGTCACAACTTCTGTTTCACACACACTCCAGTGCGAGTCATGTCGACCTATAAATAGAGGAGTGTTGTGTCAGAGCTAAGTAGTGTTAGTTCAGTTGGCACGGCGAAGCCCTACTGATTTATTTACTCACGTCTGTACTTTGCACGTCTTTCAATACAATTCAGAGCAGTTAAACAGGATCTCTCTCTTGTTTGTTTGTCATCCTCTCTAGCAATAAATTCCGCCTCTGCTAGTTGAGTTTGATCAGACTGGTAGCTCATCAGAGGAGCCGATCTCCATTCACACGATCGACTTTACAACCTGCATGGTCACTGTCAGAATAAGCAATTAAATCAAATTTACTATCTTTAGGATACCAAAGTCCAAGCTTGGGTGTTCCTTTCAGATAGCGGAAGATTCGTTTGACCGCAGTCTCATGAGATGCTTTGGGATTCGTCTGAAAACGAGCATAGATAAAGACAACCCACATAATGTCAGCCCTACTTGCGGTTAGATGCATCAACGAGCCTATCCTTGAGCGACAGAAGGACTTGTTCACGGGCTTTCCTTGAAGATCAATAGTGAGTTCGGTCTGAGATGCAAATGGTGTGCTTGCAGTTTTGCAGTCATTCATGCTGTATTTAGTAAGAATATATTTGATGTACTTTTCTTGATAAATGAGGATTCCCTTCTCGCTACTTCACCTCCAATCCTAAGAAAAATGTGAGCTCGCCCATCATGCTCATTTTGAACTTTGCTTGCATAACCTTCTTAAATTTATTGCATAGCGTTTCGTCAGTTAACCCAAAGATTATATGGTCTACATAAATCTGAACCAACATCACATTGTCTTTGATCCTTTTTGTGAAGAGAGTCATGTCGATTCTTTCTCTTGTGTATCCGCATTCCAGAAGATATGTTGACAAAGTCTCGTACCAAGCCCGAGGAGCTTGATGAAGACCATAGAGAGCTTTGTCAAGCTTGTAGTATCGTTTAGGGGAATGTGGATCTTCAAAGCCAGGAGGCTGACAAACATAGAAAGGATTGGATCGGCTGAAGTGGGAGTGTGATGAGTGGTGAAAGGGGTGAAAACAATGTTAGACGAGTCAAACAAAGGTTCATTTTGAGTGGTTTCAGTAGGTTCGGTCTCAGAAGTGGTTTCAGGAATGTCAAAGGTATTGAATACGACATCTACATCATAAAACCAATCAGGAGAACTTCCAGTGTTGGTGTAGTTTCATTCTTGAAAATCGACATAGTATGACTCAAGCACCATCTTGGTTCGTTTGTTGTAGACTCTATATGCTTTTTGAGTAGATGAATAACCCATGAAATAACACACATCGCCGACTGCCTTAAACTTGATTAGATTGTCTTCAGTGTTAATAAGAGTACATGAACACCCAAATGGTCTAAAGAAATCTATTAGAGGCTCTCGCTTGAAAAGAAGTTCATAGGCAGTTTTACCGTGAGGTTTAACAATAAGAACTCGATTCAAGACGTAACATGATGTGCTTACTGCCTCCACCTAGAAGATGATGGGTAGTTTGGAGTCTACTAGCATAGTTCGAGAAGCTTCAATGAGTGTTCTGTTCTTTCGTTCTGCTACGCCATTTTGCTGAGGAGTTCTAGCTGCACTATCCTTGATGTTCTAAAAGTAGTTAATTTAGAAAAAACAAATTACCCTAATTCTAGACTCAAATTATATTCTAGACTCCTAAACTATACTAAACTACTAACCAGCAAGTGGACCGATCAATTGTAGAATGGTATTAAGCAAGTCCAGATTATCGAACCCACAAGACTCTCTAACTGCTAAGACTACTAATTTAGACTCAATTACACACTCTGTATATTTTAAAGGCGGGGTTTTACTAATAATTTTAAATTATCAACTTAACTAAAACTACTAAATTGAAATGACCAAACTATGAACTTCTAGGGATTTCTCAGATTTAATCAAGAAATAATGAACTAGTTACCTAGGTTAGATTTTTAGACTACTACTCCTTCAATTTAACAATAATTACTCTGGTTGAATATTTTACCGGGATCCTGGCATATCAAAGTTTAGGTTTATTAAACAGGACCCCCGACCCTCCTCAGGAAGACATCTACAATAACCTATCCTTTTTATTCGTTTACCGGTCCTAAAGATTCTTTTTCAATTATCTTTTCAAATTAGTAAAGTGTCTAATTATTAATTTCCTCTCAATAATTAACCTAGACCAACTACAATTTTCTAGTTTAGATTAACTGATTCAATTATGACAAGGAAATTAGACTCGGGAATTTCTCAAAACAATAACCTAACAATTTACCACATTAATTCAGCCAACTAATTGCAATTTCTCAATTAACAAATTAGGTATGATGACAAGTTCGATTGTATGGTTAATTTAATTGTTCCCCGGTTTTATTGGCCAATTTTACCGAAAACTTCATGAATTCCTAAGAACTCGAAAAGTAACATAAACCTATTCTATGAAAGACATCCACCAAAGTTTATGCAAAACAACCAAACAATCATCAAACAAACAAGATCATGCAAATACCCTAAACTAGATTATTAAAGTTGTGACCTTTACCAATTGAATATCCAAACCATGAATTAAATTAAAACAAATCGAAGTTTCATAAATCCATCATCCAAAACCTAGGTAACTGAATAAAATCTAGCCTAAAAACATGTTTGAAAAACAATTAAAACTAAGTTGATAATAAGGTAGCATGATTGATCAAAACAAGGAATCAAAGTGAGGATTGGTATGATAAAACTGTGACAAGCTCCTGCCTTGAACTCCTTTGATCACCACCACAATCCCTGCAGCTTAGATCCGCTTCGTGTAGCTTCAAATCTCCAGAAAATAGCTCCAAATCTGCCCTAATTAGTCCAAGGTTGCCCAATATGTGTTTTATCTCAATAATGATTCTTTTTATAACAAAACAAGTCCACATTCAACCAGGTTTCGAAACTTTCTGGATAAACACCTCTCTCGCACCCCGCGAGAGAGTTTAGATCATTCGGTCGCGCCCCACGAGAAAGGTTAATTCATCAGATAACTATCACTCCCTCGCGGGCCGCGAGGGAGTTTAGGCATGCGGGTCGCGCCCCGCGAGAGAGGGAAAAAAACCCTATTTTGCGTTTCGTTTCCTTGTTTCCGAGCCACACACGTCCCGGCTCGGTTCTTTTTACCATTTTCGCTCAATTTTCCCATCCTTCCAGCCGTTTTCACGAATCAAGACCTGCAAAACGTGTTTATACTAAAATTTGATAAATTCTTGACAAACCGAAATGAAAACGCGCTAAAAATATACAAACTCTACAAGATAAATAGATGTATTATTCAATACATCAAATATCCCCACACTTGCTCTTTTCTCGCCCTCGAAAAAGAATTGTGCATAAACGGAATCATAACCAAACAATTACTCGATTTCAAAGATTACTATTATTTTCATTAGGGAACAAGATTCATGTTAACCGCGATTGCAAGTATTGGATCCACTTAAACTCAAAATTCGGTTCAAACCTCTTATCATGTAAATTTAATTTAATCCACCTAGGGTCTCACACTAGAGTCCACAATATCCCTAATCCCACCTCAAGCTTATGAAACACAAGGAACAAATTGTTTAAACTCTTTCCTACCCGTTTTATACCAAAATATAAAGAATTTAAAATCAAGCAATTTCTTTTTCTTTTTTTTTCATTTGAGGATTTGATTTCTTTTTGCATATCTAACCTAGAGGCTGTCTCAACCAGAGTCACCATCCCCAAGAGCGACAACGTAGGCTTCGATACTTAAAATTTCAACTAATCCTAGAGAGATTCTCGATCAGAGTCACCATCCCCAAGGGAGATTCCATAGGCCTCGTCTACTTTTCAATCAAGCTCATTTTTCTATATTTTTCTTTTCTTTTTACATGATTAAAAATTCTAAATATTTTAGCTTATAACGGCATACCTTATTCTATTTTTGGTGGTTTTAGTTTCCCATTTATCCTAGATGAGTACCCACTAGTAGACCGACTATTAAGGTGTATTGAGCTCAAATAAGAACCGGATCGAGCCTACTCGCATATCCCAAGTTAGACACAAACTCACCATTTTTATTCTCATATTATTATTATTTGAAACCGAATAAAAATTTAATTTTTCTATCATTTTCTGTTTAATTTCATGCAAACTTCTTTTTCAAAAGACATTTTCGGATTTTTTTAAATTAAACTACATTTCTCTAATATCCCATCCCCACACTTAAAATTTTGCATTGTCCCCAATGCAAGGACGAGACAAACCAAATAAAAAGAAAAATAAAATACAAAAAAGGAAGTGACTTAGCTGGTAGTGCAAGCCTATCGATGCGCCAGGCAAACCACTTATGCTCTCCAAACCGAACGCGCTTAATGTGCCACTCTCAACGCTCTCATGCGAACGGAACATCATATAGCATCAACCTAGCATCACGCACTTACAAAACATAATAATAATAAAGCCAGATAAATAAATAGTTTTGCAAATTGTTCATCAACACATACCCAAACCAACCAAAACCAATCCCAAAGTAAATTGTTTCAAAGTACAAACCATAATAACTGAAAACAGCAGAAAGGAAAAAATAAAGATAATGATCTTCGGCTTCAATCATCCTCTTCAGATTCTTCAGACGCCTCAAATACCTAGTATGGCTGCACGTCCTCCATCCCCGCAAACTGGCTAGAACCTGCCTGACCGCCTGGCTGTTGAAAGTAAGATGGGATTCCCATATTTAGATTCTGCATCATGTAGCGCATCCCGTCCTCTAGCCTCCTCTGGCTGGCCTCGTGCATTTGTCTACTCTCCAACATGGTTTGGCGAACTCCGCCAAACTGCTGGTCCACATAACCGCACAAATCCCCAAACCAAGTCTTTATCCTGTCATAAAGCGAATCTAAGGTCAGTGGGTCCGGGCGAGGCTCCCGAAGAGGTTACTACCATCCTGGCAGTTCCTGGCGGGTGACTGGCCGCTGGTATCGAGTAGGGATGCCCGCCTGCATAGAAGATGCAGCTTCGGATCCGGGAGGCGGTTGCACTTGAGGTCGTTGGCGGGCAGGTATCCAGCTAACAGGCTCTTGGGTTGTAAGAATTCTGGCAGTCTGGAGGATCTCTGAATTCTCTTCCTGGGGGTATTTGTTGAACACCCCTACGCTCTCAACCAAGCATGTAATCAAGGGCCCGCAATAAACCCTTGCCCCAGGCACCCCCTCCATAGTCGCTTCATCGACCAAGCAAATATTGTGGCCAGGTTTGTCGGCCGTCCCTCTACCATACACATCAGACAAAATAAACTCACCTGGTGGACCTTATTGTCCCCCTGTCCTCTCCCAACTAGCATAGCGACAAGAATCTTATGGAGAAAACGGTGAATGGGATCAGTAATATCACTCGCCACCATGTTGTTTGAGTACGGGGCAGAAGAGATGGTACCCCAAAATCTGGCGAGCTCGTCTGTCTGGACACTATGGGAGTGCCTCCTTTTGAAGACACCCTACAGGCTCGTGGAAAAGTCCGGTGACTGAACCTCCTCATCTGAGTATATTTGCGAAGCCACCACAAACTGTGGGATTGTCATCTCAAATACTTGCCTCCCCAAGGCAAAAGAAACCGCGTCATTCTCGTTGAACTTCCCTTGTTGGTATTCGAAAATGGAATGGAACTCATAAGTGATTTCCTTGTATTGTCTCGCTCCGCAATCTAGCACCCTTTGGAACTTATCCCCTAATAACTGCTCGATCCGACCCCTCTGACCCAAATTATCAATCAACTCCCAATCAATTCTCCTGTAAGGTAGTAACTCACAAGTGGACAAATTTGAGAGCCTCTCCCACTCGTGGGAGTCTAAATCGAACTGCAAGAGAGGGCTGTCCATGATTCGCGTACTTTTCCCATGGGGGACACCTTCTTCCCGATATCTAATTTTACGCCTGCCGAAGTAAGAGGGTCGTTGTGGCGCATCGGCGGGGTCACCTCTCTGACGAGGCGTTGGTCCCCTTCTCTTCCTTCCAGCCCTGCTCGAGCTACCTTCTCCTGACATCTACATAAAGCACAAGTAAGACAAGCATGACCTTAGAAAGAAAGCAACCACATAGAAACAAACGACCGTATAGCATTTCATTTACGGTCATGGTCTGCAACAGATTAACAATTTACCTCATGATTAAGATACATTTGAAACCAGTGTAACATTATAATTTGATAAAAACTGAATCTCGCCCGAATGGAGATTGAGTACGGGCGAGACCGAATCTTATGTGCATGAACAATCAGATGTTACTAACCCCCCGAAACATATCAAAAACCAAACAACAACCCCCTCTCGGCACTTTAATTGTCCTCAATTAAACCGAGGTGCCGAGCTACTAGCCCACATTGAGTGTATAATGAAAGATAAAACAGTTTGAATCATGGCAGAACTAACAGTAGACTATCTTGAAAAAAAAATCAAGATTTTAAAATAATAAAGTTAGCCAACCCTCATCCCCACACTCAATGTTGGACCGCATCAAACCCGCTAAAGACACCCTACATGTACATAATCTACCCACAAAATATAACCAGTACCACTATCAAAACTCAAGTGAAACCCAGTTGAACCCAACCCGCACTTAACCGAACAGACAACTAGCACAATATCAATTAGCATAATAACCGCAACAACGAGATAGATAATAAAGAATGTAAGCATAAAAGTTGCAAAAAAACCATACCTTGTTGTAGATCTGTAAGACTAGTGCACAAAAATTGAAACTTTAAAACACCGGTGAAATGCGAGTAGAAAGGGGAAAAACGGGAGGAATCACGGAAAGATGAGTGAGGATTGATGTAGTGAAGAAAATGTGGGAGATTTCGGTGAATTTGGGTTGAAAATGGTGAGGTTTTAGTGAAAATGAGGTGAAAACCGTAAGAGAGATGTTGAAGAAAGTGGTGAAATATGTGAGAAATGGAGGCTAGGGCTTCTTATGTGCAGATATGGTCTCTCGTCGGGCCGCGAGAGAGAGTGCTTAGTCTCTTGCGCCCCGCGAGGGAGTGATGATTCCGGGACTTATTGGCCTCTCACTGGCCGCTACCGAGGAGGCTTGTGCCTCTCGCGCCCCGTGAGAGGCTTGTTTTCACAGAAAGTTTCTTGTTTTTTCAAGTTTAATGCCTTAGAAAATTTTTTTGATTGTAGAAACTATCATGTTAGCTCTTAAGTTTACGGAATCAAACTCGTTCTACCGGATTTATCAAACGTACCTGCAATCGTCCGTGCTCCATGACTGATGCGTTATGTGACCTGCAAAAACCAACTAAACCGACCCACAAACAAATACAGAAAATACAAAACATGAATTAAATAAAAATACAAAATGCGACTAACTACCAAACTCTACAAACTCTACACTCGAGCCGAAACCCGAGAATCTATGCGGTCTGAGGCGGAACTTCGAGAGGAGTCTCCTCCGTCTCGGTGGGATCTAGCGGTCCTCCTAAATGATGTTTCAAGCGATGCCCGTTGAGCTTCCATGTCCCTCCGTCAGCTTCGTCTTTCAGCTCGATAGTTCCTACGGGAAAACCTCATTTACCACGTACGGGCCGGACCATTTGGATTTCAGCTTGCCCGCAAACAGTTTCAATCGGGAATGATATAGAAGCACTTTGTCACCAATTTGAAACTCCTTCACATTCTTCAATCTCTGATCGTGCAGTGCCTTGGTTTTCTCCTGCAAACTCCATGACCGCTCATACGCCGCATCCCGAAGTGCCTCTAACTCATGAATTTGAAAGAATCATCGCGTGGCCGCTTCGGTGAGGTCCAAATTTACGGTCTTCAATGCCCACAGTGCCCTATGCTCTAATTCGACCGGGAGATGACAGGCTTTACCATATACGATCATGAAGGGCGTGGTGCCTAGTGGTGTCTTATAGGCGATGCGAAACGCCCATAAAGCATCGTCTATTTTGTCGGACCAGTTCTTTCGACTCATACCTACCGTCTTCTCCAGGATCCGTTTTACCCCCTATTTGCGTTCTCCACTTGACCGCTAGTCTGCGGATGATAAGCGGTGGAGAGGCGGTGAGTGACACCGTAGCACGCCAATGCCTTTTCCATGACGGCATTGCAGAAGTGCGTACCACGGTCACTGATAATGGCTCGTGGGGTACCAAAACGGGTGAACAATTTCTTTAAGAATCTCATCACCACTCGGGCGTCATTTGTGGGTAAAGCTTGAGCTTCCACCGACTTGGATACATAGTCAATAGCCACGAGGATGTATCGGTTCCCGCTAGAGACGGGAAACGGTCCCATGAAGCCAATCCCCCAAACATCAAAGACTTCAAGAATCTGGATGGGATGTTGGGGCATCGCGTCCTTGGATGAGATATTGCCGGCACGCTGGCGACGATCACACACCTTCACAAACTCTAGGGCGTCTTTCACAACTGATGGCCAATAAAAACCGCAATAAAAAACCTTCTGTGCAGTGACGTGCGGACCATGGTGACCTCCTTTCAGTCCCTTATGCACGTGACTCAATATCTATGCCCCCTCTTCTCGACTCACACAACGCCTCAAAATTCGGTCTCCCCCCACCCGAAATAGAAATGGGTCGTCCCAGATATAATGCCTGACATCATGGAAGAATTTCTTCTTCTGCTGCGTGGTCATCCCCTTTAGTACAACTCCATTCGCTAGATAATTCGCGAAGTCGGAAAACCACGACATTCCCTCCTTTTCGGCTGTCACAAATTCTACTGACTCGTTGGGAAATCTATCACCAATCTCTTCTTCCCTAATTTCTTCTCTACTAGGATCCTCTAGTCGGGATAGATGGTCAGTAGCCACATTCTCCGCTCCCTTCTTATCTCTAATCTCTATGTCAAACTCGAAAAGCAGGAGAATCCATCGAATGAGACGAGGCTTCGCATCCTTCTTTTGGAAAAGGAAACGTAGAGCCGCGTGGTCCATGAAGACGATGGTCTTGGACAGGACAAGGTAGGAGCAGAATTTATCAAACGCGAATACGACTGCTAAAAGCCACTTCTCTTTAGTGGTGTAGTTCTCCTGTGCGTCATTGAGGTTTTTACTAGCGTAGTAAATAGGGTGGAAATGTTTGTCCCGTCGCTGACCCAAAACGGCGCCCACTGCATAATCGCTCGCATCACACATGAGCTCGAAAGGCAAGCTCCAGTCGGGTGAGACGAGGATAGGAGCACTCACTATTTTCGCCTTCAGGATCATGAAAGCTTTTAAGCAGTCTTCATCGAAAACGAAGGGTATATCTTTCTCGAGTAGTCGAGTCATGGGGCGGGTGATCTTAGAAAAATCTCGAATAAACCGTCGGTAGAAGCCCGCATGACCTAGAAAGCTGCGGATGGACTTGACGCTAGTCGGTTGGGGAAGTCTGCTAATAGTATCTATTTTCGCCCAATCGACCTCTATCCCTGCTCGTGAAATCTTGTGCCCTAGCACTATGCCCACTGTCACCATAAAGTGACATTTCTCCCAGTTGAGCATCAGTCACGTCTCGACACACCATTGATCAAAGGTGTTTCCATAGACGGAGAAGTTGTCCATGAAAACCTCCATGGAGGTTTTCATCATGTCTTGAAAGATGGCTACCATGCAGCGCTGGAAAGTAGCTGGAGTGTTACATAACCCGAACGGCATGCGGCGATACGCATAAGTACCATACGTGCATGTGAAGGTTGTCTTTTCTTGATCCTCGGGAGCAATCGGGATCTGAAAGTAACCTGAGACGCCATCAAGAAAGCAATAAAATTGCTATCCTACGAGTCGCTCCAGCATCTGATCGATGAACGGGAGCGGGAAGAGGTCCTTGCGGGTGGCGTCGTTTAACTTACGATAGTCTATGCACACCCGCCAGCCCGTGACTGTTCGCGATGGGATAACCTCCTTCTATTTGTTCATAACCACTGTCATTCCCCCCTTTTTGGGAACGACCTAAGTGGGGCTTACCCATGCGGAATTCAGAGATCGGATAGATGAGACTAGCCTCCATCAGCTTAAGCACCTCTTTCTTTACAACTTTTTGCATGTTCGGGTTCAGATGGCGCTGTGGCTGCACTACTGGCTTAAAGACGTCCTCCATGAGGATCCTATGAGTACAGAAGGTAGGGCTTATCCGCTTGATATCAGACAGTTTCCATGCGATGGCCTCCTTGTTTGACTTCAAGACCCCGATTAAACGCTCCTTCTCCTCCGTTGACAATTTCAAAGAAATGATCACGGGTAAGCTCGAATTGTCACCTAGGAACGCGTATTCTAAATGAGACGGAGAACCTTAAGCTCTACGGCTGCTGGTGTCGACAATGGGGTGCTCTCAGTAGCGGCACTCACCTCACAGAAATCTAGTGTCTCGGGAATCTCGAAGACATCATCCCCTATATCCTCACTATAACTCTCCTCGGGTACTAAACTCTCATTCACTAAGTCGGCTCCGCTAATATAGTCTAAACAGTGATCAACTCACGAAATGAATGAGTTTAGGAAGTATACGGAGTAACAAGGGCCACTATCGCTGTTGCCACCACTCGGGTGTTGCATTGACCTTGTGATCTCGAATCTGACGTTCTCGTCACCGACTCGAAGAGTGATTTTCCCATCATGAACATCTATGAGTGCTTTCACGGTGCGCAGAAATGGGCAACCTAAGATGATGGGAACCTTCTCGTTGGCCTCCATATCGAGGATGACGAAGTCTACAGGAAAGACAAATCTATCAACTTTAGCCAACAAATTCTCTACGATTCCCCTCGGGTACTTAACCGACCTATCGGCTAATGACAGAGACATGCGCGTAGGGGTGAGCTCCCCTAAACCTAAACGCTCGTACAGTGAGAAAGGCATCAGATTTATGCTCGCCCTGAGATCGGCTAGAGCATGAGCTGGAGCAATGGTGCCGCCGAATAGGCATGGAATCGTAAAGATACCCGGATCAGTCAATTTCTCAGGCAGCTTGTTTAAAACCACGGCGGAACATCCTCCACTCGGGACATTCGACAGCTCCCCCATCCTATCTTTACGTTTTAAAAGATCTTTTAAAAACTTAGCATATTTAGGCATATGCTGGAGGGCCTCGATAAACGGGAGATTGATTTTTAACTGAGTATACATGTCAAGGAAATTCCCGTATTCCTTGGCATATTTCTGCTGCTTCAGACGTGCAGGGTAGGATAGTCGTGAAGTGTCTATGATCGGTGATGGCCTAAACTCTACCGGTTTTCTCTCTCCCTTACTCTCAACTGAAGGTCCACTGGCTGGTGCGGTACTTGCTGGGTCTAAACTGGTGTGCACCCTGGGTGGAGCCTCCATCTCGATTTTTCATCTACCTCTTCATCTCGCTCCTCTACCTCTACCTCTACACCCTCTCTACCTACCTCCTTTAGAGTCCTACCACTGCGCGTAGTAATCGCTTTCGCGTGTTGGTTCGCGGGGTTGGGTTGGGTATTACCCGCGAACTGGCCGTGTGGCTGCTCTTGCAGCTGCTTAGCGATACTACCGACCAACCTTCTGCAGATCTAAGAGCGCGGACTGTTGATTTTTCAAGAGCAGATCATGTTCGAGAGTTTTCTGAGTAGCCTGGTCTTTGACAACTAGTTGGGATAACAGCTCTTCGATCCTATCTAGACTACCTCCTGACCCTCCACTCCTAGTCTGACCATCCTGATTTGAACCGCCTCCACTAAACTGACTGGTGTAACCTGACCCTCCACTATTGTAATGACCCTGCCCCCTGTTCTGATAAGAGCCAAATTGGAAACCAGGGGGGTTACCGGAAGATCGATAATTATTATTATTATTACGCCAGTGGTTGATTATAATTGAAAGTTTTATTATTGAAGGGATTCGTAGGACCGCGGTTCTGACCGGTGATAAACTCAACCTGCTCAACAGTGAGCGTGGGACACTCTAGCGTGTCATGACCCCCTCTACACACCTCACACCTGTCTACCTTTTTCTTCAGCTCTTGTATCTCCTTCGTGACCTCCCTCTTGAAGCTATCTAGAGTAGCAGCTATCGTAGTTTCCAAGCTAACTTGGTGTAAACCCCAGTTAACCAGAGGTGTACGTGAAACAGGAATTGAATTCCTGCCATTAGTGCTGTAATCAACATCAGAGTGGGCAAAGCTCTCGAAAAGGTCATTGCACTCAGCTACTGTTTTCTTTCCCATCAGGTGGCCACAACAGAGATGTCGAATCGAGCACGGGTCTCAGGGGTGAGACCATTGTAGAATTTCTCTACAAGTGCCCAGTCTGATAGACAATGTTGGGGGCAACGGGATACTAGAGTTTGGAACCGCTCCCAAGCTAGATGGTAGGGCTCGTCAGGCTCCATTCGGAATGAATGGATCTGATCGCGAAGGCGGGATGCTTTGGCGGGTGGAAAGTATTTCTTAAGGAAAGCATCCTGTAGAGAAGCCAAGTAGAAAAAGTACCAGGTGGTTGGGAGTCAAGCCAGATGGCAGCCCGACCCCCGAGAGAGAACTAAAAGACTTGGAGAAAACGGGCATCATGGCCCGCGCCCTCCATATTGAATGTATGACATAGACTGGTAAGGCGGTTGATATGTGCGGGAGCATCCTCATCATCACGACCGTGGAATTGGCAGGAGTTAGTGATGGCGGTCATGATGTAGGAAGGGATTTGCCAGGCTCGGTCATTGTTCATGGGGGGTAAGGTAATGGGTGAGTTTGCATCGGTGAAACCAGTGGTGGCCTGTTGGTATATGGTCTGATTGTTATTATCGGCTATATGGAAGTTAGGTAGTGGCTGTGGTGGGCTCACATTTCTATGGACTACACGGGGTGATGGAGAACCGGGTGATGAAGGTTTAGGTGTAAAATCGAAATCGGGTGGTACAAAGGAATGGGATGAACTTGAAAAAGTTGAGGAAGAAGTAGGTTGAATCACATCTGAAACAGTTGGAAGTATGAAGAAACTTGATGTTTGTCCTCAGATTAGGCCTCAAGGCTCTCATACCACTTGTGAGAGGGTATCGACTCTCCTCCGATGAGCACTGGACCGATCTGACTCAGCTAACAGAGGCGGAATTCATTGTTATTGAGTTTGACAAACAAACAAGTAAGATGTATTGCTTCAACACCTTGAATTGTATTAATAAACGTGAATAAGTACAGAGTGAGGAAACAGTTTGATAGGGCTTCGCCGTACATCAACCAACAGATATTGACACAACACTCAGGCTTCTCTATTTGTAGGTCAACATGACTCGCATAGGAGAGTGTGTGTCTGAGTGACTCGTGCGAGTGGTGCATGTGTCACTCTACGAGTCACAAGACTCACTCGTACGAGTCATTCTCTAAACAAATAAAACTTATATAAACATATACTAACTGACGTTCTAAGCCCTATATACATAATCAAAAATATCCTAGACGTAGGCATTAGACATTATGCACAAACAAATAGTTATGCACCAACTCTGCCTCTTTGACATCATGAGAGGTAAATAATTTTGTTAAATGCAGGAACAACCGTTATAGGTTCAACGTCTATGAAGATTCTTGAAGAATCTTCATTATCCATCACATCGTCATACTCCCCCTCTCTATTAGCTTCTTCCAGGTTTTCATGATCATTCATATATTCATTCTGTGTAAGTCGTTTAGGATCATTTATTTATGTGGTTTTCTTCCCATAGACTACTAATCCAGTTCCACCATGATTGTTATCATCATCATCATCATCATAATCATCATCTCCTTTATCATAATCATCGTGATTAGAACCCTTATCATCTAACTCTTCATCATCCTCTTTCTCTTCTTCCTCTTCTGGTTTTTCAACACTAGGTACTAGGATGAACTTAGTAATATCTATCGGTTCAGGCTCTTTCACGTACACTCTTTTAGTAGATTTTTCTATCACATGCTTTGGCACGATCTCAGGCATAGCTTGTGCTTCAGCTTCTTCATTTTCAATCTTTTTAATTTCAGCCTCAAAGTCTATTCCCATCCATCTTTCTAACACTTCGTACAAATCTCCGGCTTTTTATATTTCACCTTCTTGTCTTCTTCCAAATCTCTCGTTACCTTTATAAGACGTTCATTCTCAGACACAAGACTTGCTATCCCATTGTCTACTCAATTTCATGCTCCAAGTGTTTTATCTTCTTATCATTGGGATTAGATAAGAAATCAAAATCCATTGTTTCAATATTAGGGAACGGCTGACCATCAAACATAAAATCTCTGTTGAAAGTACCAAATGAAGGTCCAACTTGTTCTTGTTGTTGATGTGGTTGTGGTTGTGGTGAGATTGGTGGTGGTATAGGTCGTGTTATTTGTTGTATAGTATGAGGAACACTAATAGGTATGTTCATCGTAGTCTCTAGATCAACCACTTCTTCTTCAACTTCCTGTTCTTTCACCATTTCATCAAGCACCTTCTCAGCAGCTACTGGTTGAGCTCTAGCAGTTGTTTCAATCACAGGTTCCTTAATCACTTTCCTTGCTTTCTTAGTTAGAGGATATTCAGTCTTCTTAACAGTCATTGAAGCTTTGCTCTTTTGTCTTTTAGATACTTTCTTCATCGGAATCGTATCATCCAACTTAGGTTCATAAGGCTCATCATCACTATCTTTAGACTTTTTCTTCTTAGTAGCCTTTTTCTCTGCTCTCACCCTTCGATAATGCATGACAAAATATGGCTTGTTGAATGTTAAAACATCCATTTCTTCACTTTCAGTTGTTTCATCATCAACTTCAGCACCTGATCCTAATCCACCTTTAAAGGCTTCATCTTCAATATCTTTTGCAATCTCATGTGTACTCTTTGTGGAAGTCACAGATATAACATCGTTATCACTTTCATCTCTAAGTATTGTTTCTGAAGTTTTGTTGGTTTCTTTGCCTTCTTAGGTTTCTCTTCTTTCACAAACCACTTGCTTTTTTTTCTTGAAAATCTTTCATCTGCTCATCCTCGTTATCTGAGTTACTTTGTCTTTTCTCCATCTGTCTTTTGGGGGAACTACATATCCTTCTTTATCCAACACTCCGATCAATCTCTTGAATTTAGGAATATCTGCCTCAGCTTGATTCTTATATCAGCTTGATTCTTGTATTTATTGAATTGATCCAAAGAAAGATTGTTCATGTGAACGGGGATCGAGCTCCTGAAATGAGCAATCTACCTGATCTCGCTCAACTAGCAAAGGCGGAATTCATTGCTAGAGAGGTAGACAAGACAAACAAGATAGTACTTACTGTTTAACTGCTTCTGATGTATTAATGACGTTCAAATACAGATGCGAGTAAACAAAGTGGCAGAGCTTCGCCGTACCAATTGACAATCACTAACTAGTTCTAACACAACACTTCCCTATTTATAGGTCGACATGACTCGTACCGAAGTGCGTGCTAAACAACTGACTATATATCATACGGGCTTGTGTTTCGTACGAGTAAGATACTCGTACGAAACATGTATATACTTTGTATGAAGTATAGTGTAAAAACATATAAAAATTACTTTTTAACACATAAACATTGGCGTGTAAACTCTATAAACGATATAAACATATCCTAGATGTAGGCAATAGACATTATGCACCAACAAACTCCCCCTTGGATGTTGCCGCAGTCTAGATAGTCTTAAAAAATCTTCGATTAGGTTTGACTCTACCGTCCAAAAATCTCTTTACTGGCTTGCGACGCTCCTCAAAAGCAATTGGTGTTTGATTAGTCGGAGGAGATCGGTTTACAAACTGAAAGCTCCTTAGAGATGCTATTCTTGCACGTTCTGCAATTCGAGCTTCATTTTTCCCCTTTTTCTTTGTCTCTTTCTTTTCAAGCTTCCTCCAAGTTGTTTTCCAATCCGAACCAGAATGTATATCATTTGCAAAACACACATTCACGATCTTCTGAAATTGGAGTGCTTGTTTTTTATCCTTCTCTTCAAAACTTATCTTACTGTAGAATAAACATTCTATATCCTTCTTTGAATAGTTGACTAGCCACATCGGGTCTAGTAATCGAATGCCATGCCATAAACCATATATTCGTTTGTGTGCTAAGACGGCTTTGGTTAATTCCTCGTGATTTCCCAGGAGTCATCATCTGGATGTACACAAATAACAACTTCTCCTGTACTCGAATCATAGTGCCACCATTTGAATATCTTGAAGAAATCTTGTTCCATTTTAATTAGAGGCATGTTCTTCATCACACGTGGCTTCTTCACAATCAATGTAACATCTTTCTCGTTCGATATTGGATCAACTTTAATAATACGACGAGGATGGTGAGGTTTCCAATGTGTAAAACCGTGCATAGCTTCAAACTTAATCAATCTCCAAAGCCTTTGATCATGAAACTTCATCTTTAGATTTATCATCTTTGTTTGAACAAGCTCCTTTATATCCCAATATGGAAATGTTTTGATGTCGCTCAAATATCTTAAGTTCTTCAATCCATCCCCAGCTCAGAATATTCCCTAGAGAAATATCAGCATCTCTGGTAAAGAATGAGGGGTCTTTTAAATTTACGCTCAGCTGGATTCACGCGAAACCTTTTCTTCTTTTGTTCAGCAATTTCAGCTTTAGACATTTTCTGAGGAATGGTTCCTTCTTTAGCAGCTTCAGATACTTTTCTCTGTAACATCTCTGAACTTTCTGCTACGAATAAATCAGTAAACATTGGGAAATCATCTGTACCCTGATTGGCAACATTCGCATCGTCATCATAATCACTTTCCACGACAACGTTATCGTACATATTTTCATCTTCCACGTCTTCGAAGACATATGCATTTGGTTCAAAAACATCTATCTCATTTAGTTCGTATTCGAAATCAAAAGCAAACTTCTCTTCACTAATGCCAAGCATTGCTGCTATTTCTTCCTTTGAGTAACTGTGAACAAACTCTCCCTCCTTTATGTCATGCTCAAGATATAATAGAAACGGCTTTGGCATGACAGTAACAGAAGATATAACATTTTCTGTGAAAATTCCTGCCTGCTGAGCATCAACAGACTCATCGGCTTTGTTTGTCTTTTCTTCTTCAGTGGTTTGGTTCGCTGAATCATCAAGATACTCAGAAAGATCTACTGCTTCATTAATATTTGAATCAGTTACACAAATTCCAGATCCACCAACACTATCATCATTATCATCATTATCCGAACTACTAGAATCATCAATATCAACATCAGCATCCTCTAATTCTATATTTTTTTCAATCTCTTCAGTAGTTTCTTCACTTTCTTTTGCCATCTTTTTTCTTTAACAACCAATCTCGATGCCTTTGAGTAATATCAAGCGACGCAATACCCACATCTGTTGGCCGTCCTATCAAGATAAACTTTCTCGGCTCTTCATAAACCACAATATCCCTGTGACATCCCGGCTTTTCAGGTATCTTAAACGCGCTACTTTACGGTTATTCATTCCTACGCTGATTTAATTCGAAGAATTAAATTACACGCTCGCAATAACTACGCTAACTTTGTGAATCTATTGGGTGAATTACGTGCTATGTGTTATTAGACGTTTGTAGATTTTGTAGATTATTGTATCACGCCTTGATTTCACGATTATTAGTTATAAAAAAAATAATAAATAAATAGCCGAACCGAACCGAGCCACGAAACGTGTCGACCTCACCTCCTTGCGGCCCAAGGAAATAACCTAAACTTGAGGCCCAAGCAACTTAACCCAAACCACCTCCCCCCATCGCGGTCGCACCCCTTCCCCTTCTTTTATTTATATGTATTTATGCATGGATTGTTTGTTAAAAAAAACAACAAAACCCTAGCACCTAGAGGAAGGCGACGACAGCCCCCCCCTCTCACGATCGCAAAACCCAACATCTTCCGGATTGATTCCAATCTTGTCCCGGTTCGCTAGTCATCATCGTTTCAAAGTTAGGGTTTAATTGTTTTGCGATTCACATTAGGGTTTGTGTAATCTTGATCATGATTATGTGTAATGGTAGGATTATTAGTATGAAAAGTGTTGTGATTTATGATTAGTTCGGATGATTGTGCGAATCTTTGCGATTGTGATGTTATGTTGAATACTAACATCATAGGCTGCGTAGCGATAAAGATCATGTTATATAATTAGGGTTTGCATGAATATTGATATACATGATGATATTTGACAAATCAACCTGTTGTTAATCATTATTACTAAGCGTCATGATCGTTTAAGCATATTCTAATGCGATAAAAGTCGAAAACAGTTTGCTGAATGATATTTACAGCCAACTTCAATTGGCTGTAACCTGATCATTATCTATTGAAAAGTAGATTTTCTGAAGTCTAAAACGTGTATTTTTGAAAAAAGCTTCTAATGGCGCCGGATTCATATTTTTCTGAGGTCGTTTGCTATTTTTAAGTGGTCATTTAGTGCAGCAGCTGAAGCTGCGTAAATTCTGCAGAATTTGCTAGTTGTTTATTGAATCAGATCTAATAGTCTGTAGGGGGTTGGGTCACGAAATTTGTACAGTAACTGGAGACGGGAATTCTTGGAAATCTCCCACTGGAATTTTGTTAATTGGATGAACGATGATTTTTATATATTTTTCCCGTGGACTGCAGTCAGAAAGCGACGAATCTGACTGCAGCATAGTATATAAATGTTTATAAATAATTGGTAAAGCGTTAGGACTTGAAAATTTTACATGCAATTCTACAGTTTAGTAGAAACCTCCTGTAAAAAAATTGGAATTTTTGGAACGTTGGAACTATTTTATAAAAATCCTCGAAAACAGCCCAGTTACGAACGTACAAGCTGAAACATGATAACTTGCGTTTGTGTGTACCTAAGTGTTGTATGAGTTAACTTGTGTTTATGAAAAGTTGGTTTGATCATTATTTTGTATGGTGGTATTTTGCATGCATGATTTTGGTTTAGAATTGGTTGTTGCGTGTGCCGTACTGTGTGTTAGTTATGCTTAGGATTTTGTGTCAGTGTGTTCACACACTAACTTTAAATCGGTAGTCATGTTAGGACGTGATTAGCGGTTCCATCATTTGCTTCTTTTGTGTTCTAACCGAGCAATTTAAGGTGATTTCACGGCCCCTATTTTATCTAGTTTTGAACAACAGGGGGAGAAACATGTATACGCTCTAAAACTCTATCTTTTACGTTTTGCGAAATTAACGTCGTTAAACTATTCGGTAACTAAGTTAATGTTAATGTACGTTATGGTCACTAAGTAGCTATATCACGGAAGTCCTCAATCAACTCTTGGATCGTTAGTATTGGGTTAGATAGCGGGAAAATTATGGTAGTACTACTGGGCCCGACAAGCCCCACCCGAGCTAGTCGCGCTAGCCGACCGGGTATGGTCAACGGGTGATTAATTTGGCCTAACTTTCGCCATGATCTGTGAGAGACCTGGCAACACTGAGGCAACAACAGTCAGCTTCGATCACGAACTCTTATGTGACGTAACTTTAGGCTCGCTACCTACATGTTAACATTGAACTTAATTAAGAACCAACATTATTATTCCGGGTTAGGAATAATGGAACTATATCGTCATCCCAGGTCAGGGATAACGGGGAAAACAAACTTTTAAACCGAACTTGTGAACTTATAAAAACCTGTGAACTCACTCTTCTTTAATGTTGACACTTGTTTCTTTACATGTTTCTCAGGACGCTAGGAGCGCTAGGTGCACTCACTTGCATTTGATCAAGACATTTTTATCGAGTCTTATTTACGAGTAATGTTTGGGATTTTTGGGTTTTGGCGTTTATGTTGGCGACCGTTATTTTACTTTACTCTAATGCTTCCGCTAAACTTTGAAACTAATGCTTCCGCTAAACTTTGAAACTAAGATATTTTGAAAATGACTATGAATGGTTAAACAAATGTTTTTGGAAAATGTTTAAATAAATCATATAGAGTCGTTCGATATTACTAGTGTCTCAGATTCTGGTTTGATCACACGCCTCGCGGTAAAACTCTGCAAGTGGAAATTGAGGGTGTGAGAGATTGGTATCAGAGCCTCTAGTTATAGAGAACGAGGTCTGCATTAAAAGTAGACCTAAACTATAGCTGTTACATGATACTAGACTTAGTTAGCACCGAACTGTGATATCTTGTTATGTGTTATACTACATTTGTTTTATGTGAGATATATATGTATATTGTGATGCATGCAACTAGTAACTAACTACACCAACCCAGCAGGCAATGTCATCATCATCATCCGACAAATCTCGACAATCAAGGGCGCCAGGGAAGGCACCCATGGTCGAACCCTCACCACCTCATGGCGTGGAGACACGCTCAACTGCTAAGAAAAGACTTGCTCTAGGAGGGGAGTCATCCTCCCGTCCGACCACCACTATACGGGTCGAACCGGTCAACTCGTTAGGAGTAGGGGACGATCTACTTAGGGATATGTTAAGGAAGCAACAGGAACAGCTAGAGAGAATGCAGGAGACTATCGAAGCACAAGGATTGATGATACGTCAACTAACTGGTAAAATTGGAAAGCTCGAGGAAGAGCAATATGAGAATAAGAGAGTTCGAAACATTTTAGCTAAGGATCTTCGTGCTGAGCAGCTGAGGGCTGACTGGCTCGAAGACAGAGTTCTTGAGTCCAGTTGGAGGATTCAATAACTGGAGCAGAATCAAGCACCTGTCCCAGTACCCGCACCAGCACCGGCCCCCCAGCGCCGGTAGAGGAAGAAGAGGAGGATCCAGAGGAAGACCTAGAGGAGGATCCAGAGGAAGGCCCGGAGGAGGATCCGGAGGAAGAAGAGCCAGAACAGGACCCGACTGTTGAAGCTGAAAACGCCGCAGAGGATGACGGCAATGATAGCGACTTGGGAGATGGAGACGTAGATGACTAACTCGTCTCGCCAATCTCCGCTTTGTTTTCTTTAGTTTGTTTGTTTCCACTTATGTTTGAACTTGAAATTTTATAATTAAACTGAGATGTTTGGTTGGTATTTTGTGAGACATTGCAATTTATTTAATCGAATGTTCCTTTTGATTGTTTAAATTGTCGGGTTGACATAACTTGTGTGATTATTGAAGTGTGGAATATGATAACTATATTGGATTTTATATATATATATATATATATTTATCGGTGTGTATTTGTGTTGTCTTGTGAAGATCTGAAATGGCAACTGGTCGTCGCGGAAATATCAACATGTCAACTGAAGAATTGGCCGCTTTAATCCAAGAACACGTGAATGCTGCTCAAGCAGGTGTTTAAAACCCACCAGCAGGTAACCATTATTAAATTTTCATGGGAAGATCTAATAGTTTGGCTAGTAGACTTTCTCGCTGACTACCTATCCTCTATCCTCAGGAGGGGGTCTTAACCCCTACAAGATGTTCCTCGATGCAAAACCGAGCAAGTTCACGGGTGTTGAAGGACCCATAGGACTGGTCCGTTGGATTGAAAAGTCTGAATTGGTGTTCGAGATGTGCAATTGCTTTGAAGCCAAAAAGGTCAAGTATGCTGCCTCAACGTTGGAAGAGGGCATTAACCTGGTGGAACCACAAGTCCAAAAGCGTGGACTTGTTGCGGCGAACGCAATGGCCTGGACCGAGTTTAAGGCCCTAATCATAGAGGAATACTGTCCGCGGGACAGAGTTCAGCAGTTGGAACAGGCGTTATGGAACCACAAGATGGTAGGGTCAGAAATTGAAGCGTACACGCCAAAACATCATGATCTGGTGTTCCTTTGTCCCGATTTGGCTAACACCTTCGAAAAACGACTTGAGTTTTATCTTGGGGGTCTGGTCCCTGAGATCCAGGGCATGGTAATGTCTAGCAACCCTACGACGGAGCATCAAGCGATCAGGCTGGCGCATAAACTCACCGATAAGGCGGTGGAGCAAAGGAAGTTACCACCTCGGGGTGCAATTGAAATTGTCCCTGACAACAAAAGAAAATTTGAAGACTCACCTGCTCGACAGTCTTCGTCAGCCCAGCCACAACAAGGAAACCAGAAGCGGTCCAACAATTTCAACAACAATCGGGGTCATAATATCAGTCTGCCAACAACACCCAGAATTCAAGCGGCTATGCGGGTCGAAAGCCGTAATGTAATCGTTGTAACCTCCATCATCACGGCCCTTGCGCCGGGAATCGCTGCCAACGATGTGGCAAAGCGGGACACGCAGCAAAGGATTGTCGCGTGGAAATTATGTCTCGACAAAATCAGAATCAGCACCAGGGTCAACAGCAAGGTAATAACCGGGGATGCTATCAGTGCGGTAGCACCGCCCATTTCAAGCGGGACTACCCGCAGCTTCACAACAACAACAACAACAACAACAACAACAACAACAACACTAACAACAATGGCAACAATGGAAATGGTGGCGCAGGAGGTGCCAAAGGTCGTGCATTCACGCTGGGCCGTGGAGAGGCCAGAAACGACTCGAACGTGGTCACCGGTAAGTTTCCCCTTAACGATCATTTTGCTACTGTACTTTTTGATACGAGTGCGGATAAGAGTTTTATATCTGAGTCTTTTAGGAAGAACCTAAATCTCACGCCTAAACCCCTAGAGACCCCTTACGTCATAGAACTAGCCAATGGTAAATCTGTAGATGTGACCCATTTAGTAACCGGCTGTCAACTTAAACTCGCGGGTCACACCTTTACCATTGATCTGATGACAACTACCCTGGGTAGTTTTGACGTGGTAGCCGGAATGGACTGGCTATCCGACGTTCGAGCTGAAATTCTCTGTTTCGAGAAATCTATCCGTATTCCGCTCTCTAACGACGAAGCCATGATGGTGCAAGGCGAGAAGGCAGGCGCCGTCACAAACATCATCTCTTACATGCAAGCTCAGAAGTATCTTCTGAGAAAGAACTCCTTTGCTTTGCTCGCACTGGTCACCGAGCAGCCTAAGGACGAGAAGCGGATTGAAGATATCCCCGTCGTCCGTGACTTTCCCGATGTGTTTCCAGAGGAGTTACCTGGTCTTCCACCACATCGACAAGTGGAGTTTGAAATCGAATTGGCGAACCATGCGACTCCCATTGCCAAGGCCCCGTACCGCCTAGCTCCAGCAGAGCTGCAAGAGCTGTCTACCCAACTTCAGGAATTGTTGGAAAAAGGATTTATCTAACCCAGTACTTCGCCATGGGGAGCTCTGGTTCTTTTTGTCAAGAAGAAGGACGGGACCTTCCGCATGTGCATCGACTACAGGGAACTCAATAAGGTTACCGTCAAGAACCGATACCCATTACCTCGCATCGACGATCTTTTCGACCAGCTTCAAGGGTCAAGCTACTACTCCAAGATTGATCTACGGTCCGGTTATCACCAGCTACGCGTCAGGGAGGAGGATATCTCCAAGACGACATTTCGCACTCGGTATGGCCATTATGAGTTCTTGGTCATGCCCTTCGGTCTCACCAATGCACCCGTGGTGTTCATGGACCTCATAAACCGCGTGTGTAAGCCGTATCTCGACAAGTTTGTCATCGTTTTCATCGATGATATACTCGTCTACTCTAAGGGTGAAGAAGAACATGCTGAGCATCTACGATTATTGCTGGAACTACTTCAACAGGAGAAACTATATGCCAAGTTTTCGAAGTGTGATTTCTGGATTCAGGAAGTTCAGTTCCTCGGGCATATCGTGAATGAAAAGGGTATACACGTTGATCCCGCCTAGATCGATGCTATCAAGAACTGGGAAGCACCCAGGACACCGAAGAGATCCGCCAATTTTTGGGTTTGGCTGGTTACTACAGACGTTTCATCGAGGGATTTTCCAAGATCGCACAACCGCTTACCACTTTCACCCAGAAGGGCACCAAGTATGCTTGGGGTGAAAAGCACGAAGCAACATTTCAATTACTGAAGCAGAAACTTTGCAGTGCGCCCATTTTGTCCTTGCCAGAAGGGACGGATGATTTTGTGGTATATTGTGACGCTTCCATTCAGGGATTGGGATGTGTACTCATGCAATGTGATAAGGTCATTGCGTATGCATCCCGAGAGTTGAAGGTTCATGAGAAGAACTACACGACACATGACCTGGAATTGGGAGCAGTTGTGTTTGCACTTAAGATTTGGAGACACTATCTATATGGAACAAGGTGTACAATTTACACGGGTCACAAGAGCCTCCAACATATTTTCGACCAGAAGGAGTTGAACATGTGACAGCGTCGCTAGGTCGAACTCCTGAACGATTATGAATGCGCCATTTGGTATCACCCGGGTAAAGCTAACGTGGTAGCTGATGCCCTCAGTAGGAAGGAGCACTTGAAACCTCGTCGGGTACGAGCACTATAGTTCACAATTCATTCTGGGTTACCCGAACAGATACGCGACGCGCAGCTAGAAGCAGTTAAGGAAGAAAACATCAAGGCCGAATCTGTGGGAAAGATGGAACGTATATGGGTACCTCTCTACGGAGACCTCAGAAAGCTAGTTATGGACGAAGCTCACAAATCCTGATACTCTGTCCATCCTGGTTCAGATAAGATGTATCAAGACCTTAAAGATGCGTACTGGTGGCCCAACATGAAAGCGGATATAGCCACCTACGTGAGCAAGTGTTTGACTTGTGCGAAAGTCAAGGTGGAATACTAGAAGCCATCAGGGTTACTTCAACAACCTGAGATCCCAATGTGGAAATGGGATCAGATCTCGATGGACTTTATCACTAAACTCCCGCGAACTCCGGGTGGCTGCGATACCATCTGGGTAATCGTGGATCGTCTAACTAAGTCTGCACACTTCCTAGCGATCAAAGAAACAGATAAGATGGATAAGTTGACTCGCATCTACATTAAGGAAGTAGTTTCTCGGCACGGGGTGCCAACGTCCATCATCTCAGACAGAGATGCTCGTTTCACGTCCAACTTTTGGCAGTCACTTCAGAAAGCATTGGGTACACGCTTAGATATGAGCACAGCTTATCACCCTCAGACGGTTGGTCAAAGTGAAAGGACCATTCAGACCTTGGAAGACATGCTTAGGGCATGTGTGGTAGACTTCAGGAACAGTTGAGAAATCCATCTGCCTTTAGTGGAATTCTCGTATAACAACAGTTACCATACGAGTATTCAAGCGGCACCGTTTGAAGCATTATACGGTCGCAAATGTAGATCACCGATCTGTTGGGCAGAAGTCGGTGACAGTCAACTCACAGGTCCTGAGTTGATACTTGAGGCTACTGAAAAGATTGTGCAAATCAGAAACCGCATGGTAGCGGCACGAGATCGACAGAAAAGTTACGCTGATCAACAACGCAAACCGCTCGAATTTCAAGTAGGCGACCGCGTCCTACTGAAGGTGTCACCCTGGAAGGGTGTAATTCGTTTTGCGAAACAAGGCAAACTAAATCCATGATACGTAGGCCCATTTGTGATTTCGAAGCGTATCGGGCCCGTAGCTTATCAGTTAGACCTTCCTACCGAACTCAGTGGAGTTCAAAACGTTTTCCACGTGTCCAATATGAAGAAGTGCCTATCAGATGAGACCCTAGTCATTCCATTGGATGAGATTCAAGTGGATGAGCAACTGCATTTTGTTGAATAACCTATCGAGATCATGGATCGTGAGATTAAGAATCGAAGGCACAGCAAGATACCGATTGTCAAGTTTCGTTGGGACTCTAAGCGTGGACCGGAGTTCATGTGGGAAAGAGAGGACCAAATGAAAAGCAAATACCCACACCTTTTGGAGCTGAGCAGCAATCTGACATTACCACCAACTAAATTTCGGGACAAAATTCTTTCAACATGGGGATGATGTGACAGCCTGGGAATTACTTGTACCATTACTAACAAACTAAATCTTTGTGCGTTGCATTCTAAACCGCGTTTACCCAATTTTCGGGACGAAAATTCTTTCAACATGGGGATAATGTGACATCCCGGCTTTTCAGGTATCTTAAACATGCTACTTTACGGTTATTCATTCCTACGCTGATTTAATTCGGAGAATTAAATTACACGCTCGCAATAACTACGCTAACTTTATGAATCTATTGGCTAAATTACGTGCTATGTGTTATTAGACGTTTGTAGATTTTGTAGATTATTGTATCACGCCTTGATTTCGCGATTATTAGTTATAAAAAAATAACAAATAAATAGCCGAACCGAACCGAGCCGCGAAACGTGTCAACCTCACATCCTTGCGGCCCAAGGAAATAACCTAAACGAGGCCCAAGCCACTTAACCCAAACCCCCCCCCACATCGCGGTCGCACCCCTCCCCTTCTTTTCCCTTGTTTTATTTATATGTATGTATGCATGGATTGTTTGTTAAAAAAAACAACAAAACCCTAGCACCTAGAGGAAGGCGACGGCAGCCCCCCCCTCTCACGATCGCAAAACCCAACATCTTCCGGATTGATTCCAATCTTGTCCCGGTTCGCTAATCATCATCGTTTCAAGGTTAGAGTTTAATTGTTTTGCGATTCACATTAGGTTTTGTGTAATCTTGATCATGATTATGTATAATGGTAGGATTATTAGTATGAAAAGTGTTGTGATTTATGATTAGTTCGGATGATTGTGCGAATCTTTGCGATTGTGATGTTATGTTGAATACTAAAATCATAGGCTGCGTTTTAGCGATAAAGATCATGTTATATAATTAGGGTTTGCATGAATATTGATATACATGATGATATTTGACAAATAAACCTGTTGTTAATCTTTATTACCAAGCGTCATGATCGTTTAAGCATGTTCTAATGCGATCAAAGTCGAAAACAGTTTGCTGAATGACATTTACAGCCAACTTCAATTGGCTGTAACCTGATCATTATCTATCGAAAAGTGGATTTTCTGAAGCCTAAAACGTGTATTTTTTAAAAACGCTTCTAGGTCGTTTGCTATTTTAAAGTGGTCATTTAGTGCAGCAGCTGAAGCTGCATAAATTCTGCAGAATTTTCAAGTTGTTTATCGAGTAGGATCTCATAGTATATAGGGGGTTGGGTCACGAAATTTGTACAGTAACTGGAGACGGGAATTTCCGAAATCTCCCACTGGAATTTTGTTAATTGGATGAACGATGATTTTTAAATAATTTTTCCCGTGGACTGCAGTCAGAAAGCGACGAATCTGACTGCAGCCTAGTATATAAATGTTTATAAATAAGTGGTAAAGCGTTAGGACTTGAAAATTTTACATAAAATTCTACAGTTTAGTTGAAACCTCCTGTAAAAAAAATTGGAATTTTTGGAACGTTGGAACTATTTTATAAAAATCCTCGAAAACAACACAGTTACGAGCGTACAAGCTGAAACATGATAACTTGCGTTTGTGTGTACCTTAGTGTTGTATGAGTTAACCTGTGTTTATGATAAGTTGGTTTGATCATTATTTTGTATGGCGATATTTTGCATGCATGATTTTGGTTTCGAATTGGTTGTTGCGTGTGCCGTACTGTGTGTTAGTTATGCTTAGGATTTTGTGTCAGTGTGTTCACACACTAACTTTAAATCGGTTGTCATGTTAGGACGCGATTGGCGGTTCCATCATTTGCTTCTTTTGTGTTATTCTAACCGAGCAATTTAAGGTGAGTTCACGGCCCCTATTTTATCCGGTTTTGAACAACAGGGGGAGAAACATGTATACGCTCTAAAACTCTATCTTTTACGTTACGCGAAATTAACGTCGTTAAACTATTCGGTAACTAAGTTAATGTTAATGTACGTTATGGTCACTAAGTAGCTATATCACGGAAGTCCTCAATCAACTCTCGGATCGTTAGTATTGAGTTAGATAGCGGGGAAATTAGGGTAGTACTACTGGACCCGACAAGCCCCACCCGAGCTAGTCGTGCTAGCCGACCGGGTATGGTCAACGGGTGATTAATTTGGCCTAACTTTCGCCATGGGCAGTGATAGACCTGGCAACACTGAGGCAACAACAGTCAACTTCGATCGCGAACTCTTATGTGACGTAACTTTAGGCTCGCTACCTACATTTAACATTGAACTTAATTTCGAACCAAGATTATTATTCCGGGTTAGGAATAATGGAACTATATCGTTATCCCGGGTTAGGGATAATGGAGAAAACAAACTTATAAACCGAACTTGTGAACTTATAAAAACCTGTGAACTCACTCTTCTTTAATGTTGACACTTGTTTCTTTACATGTTTCTCAGGACCCTAAGAGCGCTAGGTGCACTCACTTGCATTTGATCAAGGCATTTTTATCGAGTCTTATTTACGAGTAATGTTTGGGATTTTTGGGTTTTGGCGTTTATGTTGGCGCCCGTTATTTTACTTTACTCTAATGCTTCCGCTAAACTTTGAAACTAAGATATTTTGAAAATGACTATGAATGGTTAAACAAATGTTTTTGGAAAATGTTTAAATAAATCATATAGAGTCGTTCGATATTACTAGTGTCTCAGATTCTGGTTTGATCAGACGCCTCGCGGTAAAACTCCGCAAGTGGAAATTGAGGGTGTGACAATCCCAACATATTACTGGCTCAGACTCAACTTCTGGTACAGTTTCGTCAATCACAGGTTCCTCCACTATTTTTTCTTTTCCCTTCCCTTGAGCGTCAGATTGTTGCTTAGATAAACGTTCTATTTCGGCAACACGCTTTCTTGCTTCTGCTCGTTCTATAACATCTATCTCAGCAGAAATATTCAAACCCAATTTCTTTTCCAAAATCTTCTCAAACAAATCCATTCTTCTATTATTCCTCAAATGCTCTTCTTCATATTCTACCATCCGTAATCGCAACCTTTCATTTTCAGATACAATACTCGCCAACGTTGCTTCTAACTGCTGTTTATCAACAATCAACCCTCTGATCCGTTCCAACATTTCAAGCTTTTCAGCAGTTAGCTCATTGATTTGCTCTTGTAATTCAGCTATCCTTACAATATTCATCATAACCTGTTTTTGCAAATCTTCAACCCTTGGATCATCAAATCGAAATTCATCACCTCCAGGTAAATCATCTAAACCAATATAATCAAAAAATGATTGTGACTCATATGGCTGCTGTGTTGGATGAGGTTGTTGAGGATGAGATGGATGTGATTGTTGTTGAGCAGGTTGCTGTTGCGGTTGTTGCTGAGCTCACTGTTGTTGCGGTTGTTGTTGAGCTGGCTTTGGTTGAGGAACTGGTTGTTGTTGAGCTGGCTTTGGTTGAGAAACTGATTGTTCTTGAGGAGCTGGTTCTGGTTGAACAGGTTGTGGTGGAGATGGAATATGCTGTGACGGTTCATCCATATTTTCTTCAACAATAGGCTCAGCAGCAGTTTCTTTCAGAATAACATTTGGCGATACTCTAGCAGCAGATCGCTTCATTCTTCTCTGTTTCTTCTTGATTGGAGTACGAAGAACAAATTCAGTACCAGACTCGGATGGAACATACGTCGTATCATCCTCACATGTTGCTTTACGTTTACGTTCCTCTGCTTTACGCTTAAGCTCAGCCTGTCGTTTCTTTTCTAACTTTTCTGCTCTTTTCTTCTCACCAGCTCGTCTATCTTCTGAATCAGTACTCGATGATAGAACTTCTTCAGTTACTTTGTCAGAACCAAAAGCTTGACGCTCGATCTCCTCAGCTATATCTACAACAGTTTCTTCAACATCTGGTTCGTCTCTTAGACCCGAACTTTCAGCTATAGAAGTGGCTTTTTCTTTTGTACTTTAGGAGTCGATGAATATGTAGCTTTGAGTTTCACACCTTTTCCACCATCTTTGACAAACCATGGGCTCCTTTTCGCAACAAACAAAGATAATGCTTTGACCTCTTCTTCATCATCGCTACTTTCATCTTTTCTCCACTTACCTGGTGCTGGCGATATGTAATCTTTGTTGAGAATTGCACCAAACATCGGGTTTGCCATTGGAGCAGTCTTTAAATGCACATTCATCTTACGCAATGTTGAGACATCCATATGTTCGAGCCTTAGAATATCATTCTGTAATTTCTCCAGATCAGGATGTAAAAAATCTAACAACATCTGATTAAATCTCGGATACTGCAGAAACTTTTCTTTCTTAATGTTTTGAACCATCTGAGTGAATATGACTTTTGAGAAGTTGTATGGAAGGTTCAAAACTAACGCTGTAATCGTACACAATTGATAATCAACTAAATCGTCAAAACCACCCTTTCGATGACTTAAACCATGAGCTATGACATGTGCGAGATATCTAAATGGTGCGCTCAGGTTTCCCTTCTTGAACGACGCAGCGTTAACAAATCTCGTATATCCCATTCGATAAAAACATCCCTTTACCATGTCTTCAGAAAACCCCGACGGATCGTTTTCATTGTCTTTAAAATTCAAAACCTTCCGAATTAGATCCTTAGTAATTTTCACCGGAATATCAACGTCATCAATCTTCACAGCTGACATAATAGCATTATCTTCAATACTGTATTCAGCTGCATTCCAAAAATATTCTACATGAGATCGATATGCTGTGTGTCTGTCTGTTAAGGCTTTGGTCACTCGGATTCGTGTTAGAAAATCAAGTATATCTCTATATGCTGCAATCTCCAGAATCGATGCATCTGTGACACAACAAATATTATGGAATGGAGAGAACGTCGATTTCTTGGCCTGTACATAAAAATAACAAACAATCATTAGAAAAATATTAAACATTTAAGATTTTTTCTCAATTATTCATACGAACTATATGTTTGTAAGAATCAAACACTTAACCAAAAATAAATTTCATTCATACGGATCATCTTCCGCGTACAAACTACTTTGAAAGTTAAACATTTTTGTTTTTCAAACTTTACTTCATACGACCCTGTTCTTTAGTACGAATTAATCACACAATTTTATTTTGAAAATCAGCTTTTAAAATTTCTTCGTATGAATTGATTGTTTCGTACGAAACAAACTTCAAGTAACATGAAATTTTTTTTTCATACGAATCAATTCCCTCGTACAAAACTTATCGTCGTCCCAAAATGTCAAAGTATAATCCGAACTCAAAACTTGTTGATTTTAACAAATTGATTGTCGATTTTCAGGATATTAAAGCCGATTTTAACGATTTTGTAGTCAAATTTAAGTTTTACTGGTCCAATTTCCCTAGATCTAAGTTCTATGTCCGATTTATACAAATTTTGGCATTATAACCTTTCCCATTGATAGAGGTGTGCTAATCAACCACAACAATGTGAATCGAAAGCAGAAACAAACAAAAAATTGAAGATTTCAGTATCAGTTTGCACAAAACTCTCTGAATCGCTCAACAGTAAACTTGAAATGATAACCTTTTTTCTGTGCGAAGCGAAGGGTATTTATACTAGAGACTTGTTTCATACGAATCAATTGAATCACACCAAATTAACCCTGTTTCGCACCGAAATGATGAGTTTCGTATGAAATTTTGTGTCATACGAATCAATACTGAAAATCTTTAAACTTTTCAATTATATTTTTTGTATTTTTCATTTTTAATTATTTTTACCTGTTTTTAAAACCCACTTGATTAATAAAGTCCAAGTTAATGATCCTGGTTATCCAATTTGCCTACCAAGTCCAAGTTAATGACCTTGGTTGACCATATTTGACCAAACAAATTTATTTTAACATGTAAAGTTTTAAATTAATGAACTTTATTGACATTCACGCAATCTTTTTGATAAAAATTAGCTCCCAACCCATGATTTCAGATTTCTCTCAGCAAGACGTTGCTGTGAATCTAACCGTCAGTGTCTTTATCATCAGTAAACTAAAAATAAGACTATCAAAAACTGAAAATCTTTTTGAGTTTTGAGATATTTTTCGAAAACAATAACATATTTTTGTGAATTTTGCGGCTTTTAGAGGATCATTTCAAGCATATATACAAGTCATCAGTATCGTTGATCTAGAAACACCCTTTATGCTTTTAAACAGATTTACTTAGATTGCCAATATATTTGTCCATTTAAACCTCTTCTCGTTTCTCCACTGTTTCAAGATATGTTAATGTAATATTAGAAACATGAAATAACAGTGTTTCCCATCCGAAAATATACTCCCGTATCGAGATTCACAGAATGTCATTTTACAGGTGAATATATGGAATTGATATCTGTATATAGGGTGAATGCGAGACCTTGAGAGCTCAGGTTAGTACTTCCGTACAGACAGAGAGATGAAGGCTCGTCTTTAGGTGGTGTTCCATTAAGGAATCTTTTGAACTGCAGATGTCGTAATTGCTTAAGACATAACCATATTTTCATGCAGCTTTTGGGAAAATAATGCGAAAGTATTATAGGAGTTCTAGGCCATTACTTCCGCAAAATCAGAAGAACTCGAATAATACCCCATATATCAATCAAATATAAGACCTAGTAACGCAGAATCTGGCATTCTCTCAAACGAAATTTCGTAGTACTAAGTCCATATATCCGAGAGATGTTAACCCACAAGTTATTCAGTTTTGCTTATTAGGTTTATATCTTGAATACAATTTACTGAACGAGTAAAGTCTATTGGCATATCCATAGTAAGACTTGCTTAATCACTTTTAAACAATACATTTCTTTAGCATACTGTGACTATCATTTTTGATTTACTATGATCAATCTTTTACACAAAACTCTTTTTGCCTTTTTAATGTTTTTGTATTTTCCTCAAACATTCTCCCCCTAAAATCAAAACATATTTTTGGATTTTTTAAGAATTTATAAGAAAGAAGATACAGAAAAATGTTTAACCGATGACAAATTTACATTAGGTCGTCATCATCCTCAAACTCAACCTCAAATACTTCCCCTGAGATCATATTTTTTTAAACCATTTAGCTTTAACAAATTATTAAACTTTGTTTATCAAAAGCTTTGGTATAAAAATCTGCCTTTTGGTTTCAGTGTGGATTTTCTCAATTCGCACCAACTTTTTCTCGTAGCAATCACGGATAAAGTGGTGTTGAATCTCGATATCTTTAGTGCGTTAGTGTTGGCATGAGTTTTTAGTGATATCGATCGCGGCCTGATTATCTACATATATAGGTGTATCAAGAAATTGCAAACCGAAATCTCTCATATGTTGCTGTATCCAGAGAATCTGAGCACAATAACTGGATGCCGAAACGTATTCAGCCTCACAAGTAGAGAGAGTGACCGCAGTTTGTTTCTTGCACTGCCACGTTACCAAATGGGTTCCGAAGAACTAGCAGCCAGCCGTTGTAGACTTTGTATTCAGTTTGCAGCATCCGAAATCAGAATCCGAGTATCCTGCAAGATTAAAATCATCATGTCTAGGCTACCACAAGCCGGTTCTTGGAAAACCCTTCAGATATCTCATCATGCGTTTAATAGCAAGCAGGTGTGACTCTTTTGGATTAGACTGATAACGGGCGTACAAGCACGTTGGATACATGATATCTGGTCGAGAAGCTGTAAGATACATCAAGGATCCGATCATGGAGCGATATAAAGTTTCATCAACTCTTTCTCCAATAAGATTTGGACAAATGCTGTGATTTGGAGCTAACAGGGTAGATGCTGGTTTAGCTCCTATGATATTGAATATCTCCAATATATCATGAACATATTTCGTCTAATGAATAAAATACCATCAGGCAACTGATTAACCTGAAGTCCTAGAAACAACTTCATCTCCCCCATTGCGCTCATTTCAAATTTGCGCTTCATGACTTCCTCAAAGTCTATACAAGGGTTATCATTTGTCGATCCAAAGATAATATCATCCACATATATTTGTATGATAGTTAGATGCCCATCTACTTCCTTTGTGAAGAGGGTAGAATCTACTGTTCCTCTGATAAAGCCATTATGTTCCTCTGATAAAGCCATTGTCCAGAAGATGACTCGATAACGCTTCATACTAAGCTCTCGGGGCTTGATGAAGACCGTATAAGGCTTTATTCAGAAGGTAGACTTTATCTTTGTGCACTGGATCAAAAAACCCTAGTGGTTGGATGACGTACACCTCCTCTTTCACTTTTTCGTATAAGAAAGCAGATTTAACATCAAATTGGTACATCTTGAACCCTTTCCATGAGGCAAAGGCCAAGAATATGCGAATCGCTTCAAGACGAGCAACTGGGGCGTAGACTTCGGTATAATCTATCCCTTCTTGCTAATGAAAACCTTGAACCACAAGTCAAGCTTTGTTGCGTACCACAATTCCTCGATCGTCTCTTTTGCACTTGAAAACCCATCTTGTGTTAATCTTTTTATGATGATTCGGCAGGTCAACAAGCTTCCAGACTCCAAGTTTCTGGAATTGAAGCAACTCCTCCTGCATTGCATCCACCCAACTTTCTTCTTTTAACGCATCTTTCCAGCTTCACGGTTCAACTTGAGAAACAAAACAACTATGAGAAAATCGAGCTTGAAGTGGAGCAATACTAGTATAAAAACAACTTAGATCTTTATTAATCTGATTGCGAGTTTGCACTCCAGTTTGTAAGCTGCCTATGATGTTCTCTGATGGATGATATGAAAGTGTTCTAGGTATCACTTCAGTTGAAACATCTACTCGTGGTTGGAAATTTGTTAGAATTTCATCGACAACCGGTACAGATGAAGAAGCTTTATTCCTAGCATTAGACTGATCAGCCTGTTGTTTCAAAAAGCTTTCAATTTGTTCAGATCCTTCATCAGAACTGGATCCTCCATCGTCGAAAGTTGGTACCCGATTAGAGTCAGCATCAGCATTTGGCTGGGCAGATAATTCAGCAGTATTGACATTTGGTACAAGAACAGGAACTTGAACAGAAGAGCTATGACCTATATCAGACGTGTTGACCGGTAATGATGTAGAAATCACCAATGGTCTAGGAGCTTGTTCTTGATTAGATAACTGATGTTGTTGAAATAACATAACAATTTTTTCTTCTGTTGGCACATCTGGTAGTTTAAACGAATCCCACAATCCATCGTAGTTAAACAGCCATGGATCCCCAGGTTTCTGCGTAGGCATTGTGTATCTTTGATAATCTACATGTTGCGCTAGAACTACCTTGTTCAGACTCGGTAAGAAAACACGTTTTTGAGGAGTAGCGTAACCAACAAAGAAACCTTCCAAGGATTTGGCTCCAAATTTACCAGCCAGGTCCAAGACGGTACACGATGATCCAAAAGGTTCCAAAAATGCTAAGTTGGGCTTTCGTTGATTCAGTAACTCGAAACATATCTTTTTGTGAGGCTTAACTGTCAACACACGATTTAGGGTATAGCAAGCTGATGCTACTGCTTCACTCCAAAAACTGATCGGTAATTTCGATTTAGCTAACATTGTTCTTGCAGTTTCTATCAGTGTGCGATTCTTTCGTTCAGCTACTCCATTTTGTTGTGGAGTATAGGGGGTGCTGAATTCATGAAGAATCCCCTTTTCATTGCAGAACTCTTGCATCTTCTTGTTCTTAAACTCCGTTCCATTATCGCTGCGAATTCTTTTAATGGGCAAAAGATATAAATTTTCGAGTTTTCTGAAGAGGATCATAAGAGTTTCAAACGTTTCATCCTTACTCTCCAGAAAGAACATCCATGAAAATCGAGAATAATCATCTGTAACGACAAGGCAGTATAGATCTCTAGAAATACTTTTGACATTGACTGGCCCAAAGAGATCCATGTGTAGCCTTTCTAATGGTAGCTTTATCGAATTCAGCAGCTTCTCATGTGTGATTTCTTATGCTGCTTCCCCTTTTTGCAGCTAAGACAATCATCAGATAGAAGAAAACTTTTCAGATTAACAACCTCCACTAAGTCGTTATGCACAAGAAAATTCATCTTTCAGATATGAATGTGCCCCATTTTTCGATGCCATAAAATTGACTCTTTCTTGGTAGCTTTGGAAACAAAGCATTGAACTTTCTACGACGTGGTAGAAGCGATGCTCATGTCAAGAACATATAAATCATTTTCTCTCAGAGCTCGCATCAAAATCCATTCTTCTGGAATCCTGAAACCGGGTTTTAAGATTAGACATTCTTTATCATTGAAATGTGTCGTGAACTTCTTGTCACAAATTTGCGAGATACTAAGCAGATTGTTCTCAAGTTCAGCAATATAGTTCACTTTATCAAACGATACAACTCTGTTCGAGAGAATCCCTTCTCCGACAATTCTACCTCCCTGCGTTCCAGCAAATCCTACATATCCTCCACGAATAGCTTTAACGTCATTGAGCAACACAAGCATTCCTGTCATGTGGCGAGATGCTCCATTATCCATGATCCATTTTGACAATATCGAACGTTGGAGCCCCTGCACACATGATTATCAAAACTCATTTAAACAAAGAACTCAAGCCTGTTTGGTCTTGGGTGGGTTTGGAATATCAAATTTTGGACCCACTTTGTTTTTATCAATCTTTTTAAGATCTCTGTTTGGAACAGAAGGTCTTTGTTCAACCTTGGATGATTTGATTTTGACAACTTTAGCAACCCATTTCTGTGTTTGTGGTTTAGCCCTTTTAACATAAAATTTGAATCTACTTGTTAAATCTTGTGTGATGTTTCACCAATTTCAAATTTAGATTGAGTTTGAATAGTTGGTTTAACATTTTGATGAGATTCATTATTTCTTTTAAGAATTTATTTTGGCATGAACATGGGTGCTTTTTGTTTTTCATCCTTGGTGAACTTTTTCGGATAAGAAACTTGTTTTGAATTTTCTTGTGAGCAATATCGTGCGATATGCCCAACTTGCTTGCATTTAAAGCATGTCCTGCTGTCCTTATGAACAAAGGTATTCAAAACATGTTTCTGTTTTTGTTTCTCTTTTTCTTTAAGAAAATCATCATTTGATTGTGTTCCGATAACCTCCTTTTCTTTCTCTGTGGTTGTCCTAAAACAAAATTGATTTTCTTTGTAAAGTTCAATTTTTGGGAACCGTTGTTTTTATGTTGCTTCTGGAAACCCAACCCTGCTCGTTTGTTTTCCCGATATTCTTTATTTTTACGATAATAGGGTCGGTTGTCTGTTTTTGATTTAGAATAGAAAGATGCATCATGTTTATCTAAATCATCATGACTTACCTCCATAAGCTTGAACATTTTATCTACATAATCCTTTTTCACATTCTTGATCGGAAAGTCCTCATCCGAAAATAGTTTATCAGACCCTTTCATTTTGTAAACTATGACATTGGGATCAACATTTAAATTATTTTCTAATATATAATCAGACTTTGACTTCTCAGATTGTTCGGACTCAGACACTTTAGATTCATTTTTTAACACTTTTTCAACCACATTATTTACCACTTCAGAGTCATATTCACCATCATTTTTAGTGTAAGTTACATCGATATCCGCAGGCAGCTGTTCGGTTTTCAATTTAAGATTTAGCGCCTTTTCCACCCCAGATGGATTTTTGCATGCATAACTGTTCACATGGGTGGTGGAACTCGATCATAACTAGCACCTTTTGTTTCACCAATTTTAGAATCTTCAGTATTTTGATTTTCGGTAAATATCTATGACGTATGAGCTTGTGGATTAACTGATTAACAATTTGTTAACCCGTTCAATTTCAATTCTCATTTTCTCAAGCTCACTTTTGAGCTCAACAATAGTGTTTAGATGAATATTAATTGCCATTTGTTTATCCATCACTGTTGCTTTAAGCATCATAAGTGTTGTGTCATTTTCTCTGAGTGCTTTATTATATTGTTTAACAGACGCACTCAATTTTTCATAAGCTTCCTTTGTGGATTTGTAATCGCTTGACAAATTGTCTGTTAAACTTTGCAATTCAGCTAATCTTTTGTCTTTTACAAGACACTCACCACATGGCTCTACACACTTTAAATAAGGTAATTCAATCACACTCTCAGATGTTGACTTGTTTACCTCATTGCCATTTTCCCTGCAAGCTTTAATGATGTCTTCTTTCAACATTTCCTTTTTCTCATCAGCTTTGACATCTTCAACGGTTTCTTTTGCTCTTCATCTGTTGAATGTTGGCTAGGTGCAAAATATCCTGCAAAAGTTTTTAAAACATCATTAGGCAAAAGATGTTTGAATGGACCATCTAAAAGCTCCTCCTCCTCTGATGAAGTATGATAGTAATAATCGTCATCATCAGGTCCTTCATTAAAATATGCCCCCGATTCTTCTTCCGGTTCCTCAATAATTTCAGCCACCAACGCCAAACTTTCTCCTTTCGAAATAAACTTGTTCTAATTAAACCCTTCGTCTTCTTGTGTAACAACCAATGCCTTATCTTTAGTTTCAGGTTGCTTATCTTCAATCGGCACGATTCTTGTTCTTGGTTGAGGTCGGTGGTAGATAGCTCTTCTGTAACAGTCATCAGCGAAAGGATTATGATTTCCTTGAACCTCTCGGTTTAGACATTTTCTTTTGAAGTGACCTTTCTCCCGACACTTGAAACAAGTAACTTTGGATTTATCAAATCCAAGTTTCCCATCCAAACCTCCCAAATTTTCTTTACCAGTGATTTCCATAAATCTATGTGCACGTAGAACGATCGAAGCCATACACCATTTTATACTATCAACTCCATTTCAACTGGATCAATTTGAACATAATCTTCATGTGTCATTTCAGAATTTCTGATCTTCCCAGCAACAAGGCTGTCATACGACTCAAGAACTAAAGCAACCAGACTAAAATGTACAGGTTGATATAAACATAACAGACATAACGCCAGGTGGGAACTATTCATTGGCATATGGTCTTGGTACTGAAATTTCGTTTGATAGAGTGCCGAGGTTCTGAGATATACGGTCTTTATGCTTGCTTATCATCTGGGTATCATGGTTTAATCTTCTATCCAAAAAATAACGGTGATGCAAATCTAGAACTTCCATGATACCATACATACATGTACACACTGCATACGACCTTCAATAAGTGATAAAAATATCACATCCCAAAATAAGTTATAAAATATCACAAGCTTTATGCGGGAGCTAAGTTCGTCTCTCTGTCGGTACGATGGTACTAACCTATTCATGGACTTACTCCTGTGCCCTACATGCATATGAAAATCAAGTTCCTTATCAATAGTGATTTAATCACATAGGGCTTGTTTTCAATCAAAATAAGTGAGTATCTCACATCTTATATATGTCAAAACAGATGATAAAGCAGTATACTCACCGGTAAAATTTTTTCTCGTGCATATCTTGATACGGGAATGTGTCGTGATGTGGTTGAACACCGGCTAGTAAGTATAATTCATATCTTAATCATATCTCCTAATCATGGTTACATCTGATAAGTTTGGGCTTAAGTAGACAACAATACCGATAATCATAGTTGAATTCTTATCTGTTTAATTTTGAAGTTTAAACCGAATATCGTTTTTGACAAAGATTAAAAAGCTGGTATGATTCTCTTTCCTTGAAACTCGAAAAATATTATTCAATACATATATAGTTTATCTGTAAATATTTGATTTTAAGTCTAGTTTACTTAGTTGCTTATAATAATTCTTTTTGAAAGTTAGCCAAAGTTGAGACTCAAAATTTTTCTACCAAGATACGCCAGAAAACCATATGTGTGATATCGCAACTTCATAAAGTAATGTCTTGCAATAGGTTACCCATCAAAGAAAACCAAAATCTGTTCAAAAGCACTTTTCCTAAACATAACTGTGTGATTTGTGTGGATATGTGCAAAATTCAGGTTTGAAAAACAGGAATTCATACGAGTGTGTGTATCTCGTACGAATGAACCTGCTCAGTTGTTTGACTTGGTCATTTGTTTACTCAAATGAGTTGCTCTTCATACGAATTAAGTGTTATTCATATGGTTTGGTATTTCTTCGTTCAAGGAATACATTCACACAGAAAAGTTATGATAAATTTTTCGTGTGTATTCCCTGATAAATTTATGTTCTAATTATATATATTTATTGAGTACATAATGGAACAAAAGAACATAAACGAAAACCAGCAACGAAGAGAACTGACAAGTCAGAAGAAAAAACAGAAACGATTTAATGTTTCTGAAAAGTTTGAAGACCTGATGCTCTATCAGTGGATAGCAGATCTTAAGGGGGAGTTTGTTGATACTCCAAGCCATTCCAGTGTGAAGACCAAAGTATGAAGACCAAAGATCAAAGACCAAGCAGCATCCAAGGGGGAGTTTGTTGATACACTTTTGTGTCTATCGCTTGATCTTAGTTACGTTTGTCTTTGTACGGTCTTTGCTCAAGTGTCTGTATAAGTTTGGTCGTGTCAACCAGATCAAGATATCCTTCTATCTTCGTTTCATATGACATCTTAGTTAGTCTGTGTTAAACAGTTGCATGTGTGCATACTATTGAGTCTTGTGTACGTCATGAGGCACATTCTCTGAAGTCAGCATTCTGTGCGAGTTAGAATGCTCCGTACGAGCAAGGTGTTGCCCGTACGAGTCACCAGCTTTGTACGAAGGAAACATGTAAACTAGTGGTTAACTTGTTTCGTACGAAGAAGAGAATGCTTCGTACGAACCAACTAGTTCGTACAAGCATCTTTGGAGCAGTGCTTCGTGGGTAATAGAGTGTTCCATATGTCTGGCAACGTGTTTCGTACGAATGACCAGCATGGACACTATATAAGCAGACATGCACCTCTCAGTCAGGGTACTTTTTCTCTTTGTTGGCATTTTGGAGCAGATAAAGACACAAGAACACAGGCAGTTTGTTTAGTCGTATGAGCATTGTTTATATATGCTTGTACTTTTTCTCATCTCTTAATCAAGATAGTGAATCTTTGGTTACCCCGTGTTCTTACTTTGCTTTGGTTTGTATGCATACTTGGATTCCGCACTCGTATGTGTGTTGCATGAACAAGGAATAGGTATAACTGGATCCTCAGGTGGACCTACACTCCCAGTTCATCAGCAAGAGGACTACAAACTTTTGTAAGAGTTGGGGCATTAAGATGATTACATTAACACCAGTGCATCCTCAAGCGAATGGGCAGGTAGAATCCTCGAACAAGATAATTATCAATAATTTGAAAAAGAGATTAGGGGCTAAAAAAGGAAAATGGGCTGACGAACTACCATTTGTCCTATGGGCAGATAGAACACCGGTAAAAAATGCTACTAGGAAGACCCCATTCTCACTTGTATTCGGGGCGGAAGTTGTGATTCCGACTGAAATGATGATACCTACAGCTAGATTAAATGTACAAAAAACCGATTTGAATCCTGAAGCCTTATGCCAATAGTTGGATACCCTTGATGAAATAAGAGATGCAACAAAACTAACAATGGCAGCATACCCGTAGGGGATAGCCAAGTCTTACAACAACAATATAAGGACAAGAAGGTTCCAAATTGAGGATTGGGTATTGAGAAAGGCATTTTAGAACACAACTAATCCAGCCGATGGGAAATTAGCCCCAAAATGGGAAGGACCATATGATATAGAATCCAAATCCGGAAAGGGAGCATATAGGCTCAAGACGATGGAGGGGGATGCGCTACAAAGATCCTTGAACGCCATACACCTCAAAGCTTATTACAAATGAGTTTGGAATTTAAATTCTAACTCGAGACGGTATGAACCCTACCTTATTTAAATTTATTTAATTTATTATTTTTGAAACCCTATACTGACTTAAGCATTGGAGGGGTGTTAGCCAAGCTAACACCCACTCTCACCCTAGTTTGAAGGTGTTTTGTAGGGATACGTTTCAGGATGATACTCTAGGATATTGACTCAAGATAAAATCGAAAGACTAGAGGCTTGGCCCCCTCTCTCATGTTTAAGGGTGTTACATCCCTTCTAAGGTTTAAAGGTATCCACCTTTCTCTCGAATTGAGTTTAAACACTCCGCTTGGAGCGTATGTTATCCGGATGTAGTTCAAGATGGCGGGACCGGTTCATATAACAGTGGCTGACAATTTCGTCATTATTGGCTATATCCTGGATTCTTATGGTATATGAGGATTGATCACCCTCTCTCATGTGAAGGGTATTTTGATACTCTTTAAGGTTTAAAAGTTTTCACCTTACTAAGTCTTGGAGTTCATAAACTCCCGCCTATAGCGCATGAAAAAATGGTTTAACCCCAGTGAAAGACAAGATTTTGGATAATCCCAAAAGTATCTTAAAACAAAATTATGTTTAAATATGTTTTTCTTGATGGATGAAAATTTTAAAGCTCAATTACCAAGTGAAGGATTACATAAGCAAAACATATCCTGATGCAACATGCTGATTCTACATATACATGGGACATCTATGCTAGGGATGAGTGTAACAAATGCTGAGAATATTTCCTGCTGGGAACATTACAAATGATCCTAAGGTTTATCACAAACTTTGTACTTAAATGTCTCTGGTATGGATTCTAATTTTTTCTAAGTTTAAAGGCCTTATCTAAATAAATGGGATTTATTAATTATGAAATTTTTTTCCTACAGAAATTTTAAAAAGCATTTTTCGAAACATAAATGAAAAGCAATATAGATACCACTAATATCCTGACTAGGATACTTAGTCTAACTTTTTTGCAAACAACATATCACACAAGGATAAGACCTGAATATTTGATTGATATTAACAAGTCAAAATGTTACACCCTTAGCCTCGTTTCAAACCGAAACCCATCCACCAAGGGTGTAAGCTGTTCAAAATCATATTAACATTAACGATTGAAGGCTTCATCCTGAAACACCAGGATCCCTCCACCTCCAATCATTATATTGTTCTATAATCTAAAGTGTAGGAAAAGTAAATTCTTCAACATGTAGAAAAAGTAGATTGTTCAACAGACATTAACCATCAGAATTAAAAAGTGGGCTCCAGCCTAAGCAATAACATCCATCATCGCCCACTTTGCTGCCCACTCATGGGGTAGCACCTACCACACCATCATCTCCACGGCACCTGCCCCACCATCTTCACCAGCCTTGCCACCTGCCTCCGCCGCTGCCTCAACTGCCTTAGAGGACTCGCCAGCCACAGGTTTAGCAGGATACTCCACAGGGCTGCTTCCTAGATCCTTTAGCTTGGCCTCCCATGCATCTACAGTCCAGTATGGGCATTCAAAGCCCACTTCCTTAGCCTCATAAGCCATCTTGATCCTAGCCCGGAGAAGCGAGATCACAACCGAATTTTTGAGGCCATCCCAGAAGGAGACCATTCCCTGCTCGTTGTTAACCTAGGCAGTGGCTAACTTGAGTTCAACATCCTGAGTCACCTTCTTCAGCTTATCCTCGTAGTGTTGGGTATTGGCGGCAGCGATCTACCCTTGATCTTCAATGGTGACCTCGGCTTTCTTCAACTTGGCTTCTAGAAACTTGACTGCTTCACAAGCCTTGTTGTGAAGAAGCGCCAGGTGGTCCAGACCCTACAAAACAAAATGCAAGTATCAACAAATATAACCTAACTAGGATACAGGTTTAGCATACATGTGTAAGATGCAGGATATGGGATGGGGATATTTACCTAGTTGAGGAATGTGGTCATGGGACAAAACATTCCATAAAGCCAAGACCATCATAGGAAAAGGCTTCGGCAGCAGTTGCAGGAGGTCAAAACCCTTCCTCTTCTTGGATCCTGAGGCTCGGGACCTTGTCAGCGGAGAGGGCTTAGGAGCAGTAGAGGGCTTAGAGCTGATGCAACAGAGGGCTCCTTTTTCACCGAGACATGCTTGGATAAGCTGTCAAGCTCCTCAAAATCGAAAGTGGTGGGGACCTTGGTGGAATCTACATAAAAGGGAGTAATTCCAATCTTATCACATAATAATATCCTGATTAACCAAACATATGCAAGAATGTTCAAAGTAGATATTACTCACTAGAGATGATGGAAGTAGAATGCTGGCTGGACCTTGGATGGCTAAGCAAAAAGGTTCTTTCGATCTCTTGCAACATGTAATGGCCTTAATCCGTGTCTCTGACTCTGGAGTTGAGGGACTAGTTTCCTGAAATCTGCTGCGCGAAAAACAAGGATATAAGTTCGGGATGTCATAGAAGGATACATTTAGGGATATTCTAAAACCCTAAATCCTACCCTTGGTCATCCACTCCACCGGGAAATCACCGCCTTTGACGATGAAGTCCCTTTTAACAAAGCACAACTTACACTTCCACTCATCCTCATTCTTAGTAGCTCGGAGAATGAGAGGACTGTTGGAGGTGGAAAACAACAAGAACCGGCTAGATCCATGGGACCTCAAACGGTAGGCCATGGGTAAATCCTCAATACTAAGATCAGGGGACGTGGTTGGTTTTAATCCGGTCAAGCACATGTAAGATCCTCCAAACCATGGGCATGGTTTGGGAAACGCTAGACAATTGACACGAAAGAACTCCATGATAAACTCTTGGAATGGGAACCTATGACCTATGGAATAAGGGTACGCCAAGAAACAAAGCCATTCAGTCAAAGACATGTCCGATTGAAGATTCCGATCGTATGGTCGGATGGCGGCGCCATCCGGGAAAGTACCGAAGGATCAGAGAGCAGCTATATCAGCATTATAGAAGCTACAAGCCTCCTAATCTAGTTTTTTGAGCAGCTTCTGTCCAACGAATGTTGGAGTAGAATCGCCGGTAAAAGATCGTGTGCGTTTTCCATGGAGAAGTAATGGTGAAGGAGATGAAATGAAGAGGAAAGGGAGAATAATACCCTAAATTCTGATGCAATGAGATAGAAGAAGGATTTGGGGAGAAGATATAGGGAAAAGACTAGCTAATTATGAGAAAATATTGCCTTGGAAGTTGCACAAGATCACATCAACATCCCACTAAAGATTTCAACAACTAAAAATATATCCATTGAAATTGGGATATCCAACCGCTATATTTTGGGGACAAATGTTATGGGTGGAATTTGAACCTATATCCCGATAATATATCCTGACTTTATGTTTCTAATCTGCAACCAGGATACAGAACAAGGATATTGGTAACATCCTGCAGAAGTATCTTGTTCGTTACTAATGGTTTGTTTGTATACTTCAGTTGCAAGTGACCAATGTTAACAAGGACTAGGTCTACCCGAAGACTCAGTCAAAGGGTTGAAAGGTGAATGTTGATAGCGGAATAAAGGGTCTACAATGGTCACAAGGGGATACTATCCATCTCCAGAATTATAGGATATCAGTTAACATTTAAAAACTATATAAGGGGGATGCAGGATCATTAGAAAAACACATGTAATCTCGTACGCAGTCTGGAGTGGTATGGTCCCAAAAACCCTGCGCCGGTGTAGGAGACCATACCATCAGCATGCTATCAGGTCGCTTAATAAATCTTACGCATTTTGCACAACAGTAAGTCAGAACTGAAAGTGCGAAGACAACGAGAAAAAAACATCTAAAAACTTCATTAACATCCTTGCGCGGAACTGTGCAACGGTATGGTTACGCTTGAAGCAAGAAGGAACTGTCAAAACTCTCAAGTCTGGGCACAGACATCTTCGCGCGCAGGTAATAAAGAATTGATCGAAAGGAATCTTTTCTATTAACCAACTGGACAGGTGGCAACAGATCAAGGCTCCACAACCGTGGATCTTCTAGAAGCATTAAATGGCAATTGTGTAGGCCCTTATTTGGTCATAACCAAATATGACTTGGCTACATTTGAGACGTTTATTTTGCACTTATCAGCATAATCTTCATGAAGATCCAAAGTAAACCACGATCCATGTGGCTCTACCCCAATGGTGGATCATCTTCTAATCCGTGTGCATGGATGGAGAAATAACCACTAACGATTGGAAAGATTCCGTTATAATTCCATTAAATCCTAACACCCAAACCTCTAGCTATAAATAGAAGACTTGAGGCACAAGCTATTCATTCACTCTTCACTACTTACACTTCATCTTCTACAAGTCATTGTACTTATCCTCACGCTGAAGGGTGGTCACGAAGAGAACCCCATTCTCCCTGTGGCGAGGCTAACGGCGGTTTCTTGTTTTGCAGTAATCCGGACGACGTTCTTCCCATCGATGATCAAACAGGAGGATAGCCCTCATATGCAAAAACCATGTCCACTTACTTAGATTTATTCCGATAGATCTTTGTTTGATGTTTCTTCATTGGCGCCATCCGTTTTTTTCATTTTTACTCTTCGTCTCTTGTTTGTTTCTTACAACATTCAGTTTTCATGGTTGGCGGTCTGTTGAGTTTGCCCCAAGGTCCTCGGGACGAGATCAGGAACACAATTCATGTTTCTCAGGTCGACGGACAAGTGGAGGAAGGATTCTCCGAGGATGCTGATGTTCGTCACGATTCTGGTCGTGGGAACATTCTAGTAACTCCGAGAGTTCAAGGTGAAACTTCTTTTGCTCAATTCGCGTCAATTTTTACCTCCTTGTGAGACTCCGATATCCTGGTTCATCAAATCTCAAACTGCTCTATTTGTTGTGTATGCGCAACTCTATGCAAAAACCAACACATCGGCTGCACCAGTACAATTGCCGATGACTCACGTACATTCTTCGCCTGCACCACGAGTGTTGAGTTATGATTCATCTACTAGAGAGCGTGTACCATCAGATGTCTCTGCAAGAGAGTCAGAAGAGGATTCTCAGTCCAAGCCCATATATGAGTCAAATACCCAGAGGCAATCATCGGTCCATTCTCGTCTGGGCCGCGTCCATCATAGGGGCATGACACCCATCGCAACGAATATGACAAAACCTATGAAGAAGGTGACAGTGTTAGTGTCTTTAACCGATTTCAAAAGGATCATGATGCGTACAAACCTAAGTCACGCACGACATATAATCAAGAGGTTGAACATGATTATAACCTGATCTATAGACCGGCTGAAGCAGTAGAACAATCTAAGTTTGTGAAGAAATTGTGTTGGCTCCCCTTGAGCACGCAAAGTTACCTTCCAATGTGGGAAAATTTAATGGTATGTCAGATCTAGATGATCACATGCGCTTATTTACAGCGCATGACTCATTGGGGGATGGACGTTGCTTATGTGGTGTCATTTGTTTGTTCAAACCCTCACAGGCGCTGTGCGCTTATGGTTGACAATCTACCAACAGGTAAACTTACTTCCTGGAATGATCTTAAGGATAAGTTCATAACTCAATTTAGCCAGTAGCGGCTGTATGTCAGAGACTCTTCGGATGTCATGAACATCTGGCGAAGAGATGAGAAAGTTTGGAAGATTTCATTACTCATTATAACATAGAGGTCCTTGAGATTGGTGATGTGCATGAAGATCTGATTCGCACACAATTCAAGTATGCCCTTTGGTGTTATGAGATGATAAAGGTCTTATCGGGAAGTGTCGGTCTCCCAAAAAGTTGGAAAGACTTATGGCGGCAACTAAAGTTTATGCTCAAACTGAGCACCACTTGAGTTCCAACATACCTCCCATGCCTCAATATCGTCCACAGGATATGAGCATAAGTGTTGGTAAGAAAAACAAGAAGAATTTGAAAGAGTCGAACCAGAACACTTTTTTTTCGTATTCGCTGATTGACCCGCGTGCAACAATCAACAAAATTACTACTCAAAGGGTGATAAAACAAGAAAATCAAGACAGGCACTGGACACCTCTAACAAAAACTCCAGCGGAGGTACTTAGCGCCGAGAATAATCAGTTTAAACAACCACAACCAATGAAAATAAAAAAGGACAGGATCCAAACCTTTTCGGTGATTATCATAAAGATACCGGGCATACTACCGACAACTGCATCAGTTTGCGCACCGAGATCGAGAAGGCATTAAAGAGTGGGAGGCTCACTCATCTGCTCCAGAATGTACGCAAAGAAGTTTGTCGGATTACTCGCGGTGATGAAGTCCTGAGTAATAAGAAGATGAAGCAAGATTCTACTAACATGGTGTAAGGCGGTCTGGCGCGTAAGCATTGTCGTAAGAAAGGTTATACAACATATTACTGCGAGCAGCAGGTAATTTTTCCCATAGTTCCCGGAGGTCCTCAGGAAGAAAGACTGGTAGTAATAACTTGCATTTTTGGCCATTATCGCACCGATTTTATGTTTATTGATCCCGGTAGTTCTATGTATATCATTTATGTGCAATGTTTTAAGTAGCTAGACCCAGAGGATAAAGCGCGCTTAGAACCAGTTGATTTCCATGAACTGGTTTTTGTATTGAAGCCGTTTTTCCTCTCGGGCAGATCTCTTTCCCATTCACTCTTTCAGATTGGAAGCTTTCACGCAAGATTCAGGTTAATTTTATGGTTATGTCTGCAACATCTTGCCACGACGTATTGCTAGGCCGTCGCGCACAAAGGAATTTCAATATGATTACTTCAAACTCCTCATGCTACATGTGGTTTTCCAACAGAAATCGGTGTGGCAATTATGTATTCAAGGAAAGAAGTTATGACCATAGATGAGGAACCACCAGTGACAGTTGTGAAGCTATCTCCAGTTGGTGAACCCAAAAAATGGGTGCTTAACAGCAAATACCCAGACCAAAAGGTGTTGTTAGGCCCCGCCATGACCCCCGTAGTCAGGGCACAATTTAAACAATTTCTTTTTCACAATATGGATATTTTTTCTTGGTCATCGACGGACATGATAGGGGTACCAAGTGATGTCGCAGAGCATGCGCTACAGACGTTTCCATCTGTGGAACCAGTTGTGCAAAAAAACCACAACTTTGGTATGGAGAAAACTCGCGCAATGAGTGAACAAGTTTCTGAGCTTCTCCAAGTTGGTATTCTAAGAGAGGTGCGCTATCAAAATTGGGTAGTAAATCCAGTTATCGTCCAAAAATACAATGGTGGTTGGTGCATGTGTCTTGATTTCAAAGATCTAAAAAAAGCGTGCCCAAAAGACTGTTATTCTATACCGGATATCGATAAGACAGTGGATTCTCATGCTTCTTTTTGTTGGAAATGTTTCCTAGAAAACAAGCGCTATCACTAGATCCAAATGAAAAGGGAAGACAAGGATAAAACAGCGTTCCACACAGACAAACGGATTTTTTGTTATACAAAAATGCCCTTTGGGTTGTGAAATGTGGGAGCTACTTATCAACGCCTAATGGACCAAGTCTTCGGTGACGACATAGGCGTTACCGTTGAAGTATACATAGATGACCTTGTCATTATGAGTCCATATGAAGAAATGATCTTAATAAATATTCAAAAAACTTTTGCATCTCTGCGCAAGGTTAACCTGAAATTGAATCTCGGAAAATGTTCATTTAGGATGGAAGAAGGAAAATTCTTGGGTTTTATTGTTACACGAACGTTTTTAAGGTCAACCCAGAGAAAGTTGAAGCAATCCAGTGTATGCCCTCACCATCAATCATTAAAGAAATACAACGGCTGGCCGGTTGACTAGTTGCGCTGAACCGATTCCTGCGAATCACGCGACAAAATCTTTTCCATTCATCAGCACATTACGAAATTGTGTGAAACAAAACAAGTACCAATGTACTCTAGATATAGAGAAAGATTTTTAGAAAATGAAAGAATGTTTGATTCAATTACCTACTCTCATCGCTCCACAAAAAGAAGAACCAATGATCATGTATCTTTCTGCCTCAGACATCGTAGTTGGCGCAGTCTTGCTAGTGGAGCGCGTAGGAATCCAAACGCCAATTTATTACGTCATCAAAATGTTAACCGATCCAGAAACACGATATTCAATGATGGAAAAACTTGTATTAGCATTGGTTCATGCATCGCACCGATTACACATGTATTTATCTAGACATGTGATTACGGTTCTTACAAATTACCATCTTGGGCAAGTGTTGTCCAAACCCGATGCTTCCGGCCGATTAGCAAAGTGGGCTATCGAATTGGAGGGGACACAAAATTTGTTTATAAACCACGACCAGCCATCAAAGGCAAGATATTAGCTAACTTTATTACTGAGGTTCCAAGTAACAAGGCGCAAGAATGCGAGGCTATTCAAAATCCAATACCTATCATGGATGATAGTGTATGGACCCTACACACTGTTGGCACGTCCAATGATGATGGTTCACGGTTGGTCTTTGTTTAATCAGCCCTGATAATCATGAATTTACTTACGCCATCAAGTTGAATTTCAAGAGCACCAACAATGAAGTAGAAATATGAAGCTTTTCTCGCGGGCCTTCGTTTAGCAATCAAAATGGGCGCTAACAATCCGGAGGTGCATGTAGATTCTCTTTTAGTAGCTGGGCAAATTAATGGTCTTTACGATGCAAAAGGCGAGACAATGGCCCTGTATCTTGAACATGAGAAGTCTTTGATTAGCAAATTTCAAACTTTTAAAGTACTCACATCAATCGCATTGAGAAAAAACACGCAGATGCACTTAGCAAACTGGTAGCTACCAGTTTCAAACACCTCGCAAAAGAAGTGCACATCAAAGTATTGAAAAGCCCTTCCATGCCGTTACGTCAAGTTAATGTGGTAGAAATGGGAAATCCCTCTTGGATGTCTCCAATAATCATGTTCTTACAATCCGGTTTTCTCCTAGAAAACAAAGCGACGGCAAGGAAAGTCCAAAAAAGCGTTAAATTACGAAATGGTGGACAAGATACTTTTTCGGAAGTCATATCTAGGACCACTCCTTCAATGTGTTCAGCCACAAGATGCGTAGTAACTGATCTGCGAGATTCATGAAGGGCTATGTGGAATTTAAGTTGGCCTCCGTATGGTAGTACAAAAAATCATGAATGTCGGGTATTATTGGCCGGGCATGCATTTAGACACTATTGAGACATTAAGGAAGCGCGCATCATGCCAGCGACATGCTCCCAAAACATTGCGCCCCAAAAATCCCTTAATTCTAGTAACAACGGCGTGGCCTTTTCAGCAATGGGCAATTGACATGGTGGGACCTTTTCCCGGTGCCCCAGGTACTGTAAAGTTTATAATCATAGCCGTTGTTTATTTCACCAAGTGCTGTAGAGGACAAACCGCTCGCGTTAACCACTGCAACGGTAGTTCGTAAATTTATCTGGGCACACCTTATCTGTCGTTTTGGTCTACCTTTGCTCATAGTCAACGATAATGGCCCCAATTTTGCATCAGAAGATTTAAAATGATGGACGAACGAGATGCATATTGAGCATGTGTTTACTTCGGTCGCGCACCCTCAAGGCAACAGCCAAGTTGAGAGTATCAACAAAAATATCATTGAAGGAATCAAAGCGAGATTGGGAACAACGCGCAGAAGCTGGGTTGATGAGTTACCAAGTATCCTTTGGGCTCATCGGACTATGACAAAAACTAGCACAGGTGAAACACCTTTCACCCTTGTTTATGGAAATGAGGCAGTGATCCCAGCTAAGATTGGTCTCCCATCACTACGCATGATCGCTATGCAAACCCTTAACAATGACGAAGTGTGCAGGCTTGATTTGGACTTCCTTGAGGAAAGACGTGAAAACGCCGCAATCAATGAGGCCAAATACAAATCAAAGCTCGAAAAGTATTATAATGTGCGAGTCTGCATATGTACTTTTCATCCTGGAGATTTTGTTTTAAGAGATAATGAAGCATCAAATGCTGAACGCCCAGGGAAACTTGTGCCTAAATGGTAAGGCCCATATATGATCCATGAAGTCTTAGGTAAAGGCGCATACACCCTCAAACGGTTGGATGGCACGAGTGTTCCTAGGACTTGGAACGCGCAACAATTACGACGGTGCTATACGTAATCTTACCATCTTTACACGCGCCGGCCTTGCGCCTAATCATTTTTGGTGCAAAAGATCACTACTTACAGATATCTCATGGTCTTTATGTAGTCTTATCGACTTTGTACTACAAGGCCCATGCGCCTTATCTTTAATACAAAAAGTCGTTACTTACATTGCAATGTTACTTATTTACGCCTTGTTACAAATGCGTGAAACCACTTTGGGTATACGCAAAAACATTACGGTATAGTACAAGTCTCATGAACAAAACAAACCTTAGGGTCAGCCACATACCATTGCGCGCAGACGGGGTTATGACTAATTCATCCATGATCTTATTGCCAACTTTATTTGCTTTACCTACACAAAGTAGTTATTTTCACACAGATATTGTAACTCAAAACATATGCAACGGTTATCATTTAGTACATGCCCATATCGGGTCAAAAAGTACAACAAAATAACTACACAACCACCAAAACAAATACGTGAAACTTGTACGGTTTACAAAAGTGGGATTACAACAAATGATATATTCTCCCCTTAAATCTATGCCCTAAACACAACATACGGCAGGAACTCTCACACACTATTCCTATATCCCTTCAACTTCCGAGGCTTCGTCATGGAAGATGTCCTTCAAATGCTCAAAAAATCATCATGTTGCAGCGCTTCGTCACCAGATCTATCACAGGTAGCTGTAGATGGTCATACTCCTGCTTCACCTTAGTAAATGCAACACTAGTATTGACCCCATGGGTAGCGCAGCTGTTGGTATCCCAGGTTACGTCTATAGCACGCGTCACGTGTTTAGCACATTCTGCGTACCCCGGAGCATAACCATCATGGCACACCGTGACCATCAGCTTGGCCACGACGCTGTGTAGCTCCTCCGAATTCGGAATGGAATTCGCAATCTATACAACACAAGTATATGGAATGAGAATCATGATAAACGAACGATAAAAACATAAAAGTCTAAGACTTACATTCGTTAATGGCTTAACCATACTTTCTACCATCACCCACGCCGCCTCTGAATCCTCAAGCTACTGCTCCGCAAGCTCGGCACTTTTTTGTCCACGCCTATCTCCACCTCATAGAGTTACATCTTTTCTAGATCCTCTAGGTGTCGACGGTGCAACTTAGCCTTTTCAACATTAGCCGCTTGAAGATCCTTCTTCGTAACTTCAAGCACTGCCTTAGTCTCCTCCTGATCATGCAACAACGATGTAAGTTCTGCTATCTCCTGATTTGGTAAGATTAGAGTGGCAGAAATTTCTACCTCCTTCTGTTTGTTGCGTTCTTGATGAGATTTTGCCTATTCTGCGGCAGCTATGGCTTCTTCTTTTTCTTTTTTTCAAGCGCTCTATCTCAGTACGCAGGCTCACCGCCTCATTCCTCAGAGATATCTTCTCATTGTTGTCCCTCTCACTGGCTTCTTTCCATAACTCGCGTTCCTTAGCAAGCGTGGCAGCGGCAGCGTCCGTTTTCTTTTTCCATCTCATCACCGACCACTCCTCCGTTCTCTGTGTGTCTGTAAATTTAGTCTTTACGGCTTCAAACTCTTGTCTTTGCGCATCCATTTGCGCACACTCAGTTGCCATATCTTTCTTCACTGCCTCAATTTTTTCATGCTCTTTATGCATGTTGCGCCATTCACGGATTATTTTGTGGGTGTTGGAAGAAGAACTGGCTGCTAATTGTAAATAGGCAAGATAAGTTTGTTCTTAGCTTTGTTTGCCTCACGCTTTCACCTCCGCTGGAGGAAAGGCACCATTAAACCATTTAAGGCACACTTTCCAGTGGCTAAACTTCTCGCCATGTTTCAACTTCCAGACTGGCGTGTGAATGTCAGTATCACGTTTCTTCGAGTAGGATTGATAATAATAGTCACCTAGGGTTTCATCTGGACAAATTGAGGATCCTTTGTCAGTAGGGAGTTCCTCAAGTCCTTCGGCACCACCCTCTGGCACTTGTTCGGCTAAATGAATTTCCAGGAGAGTGGTATCCTTAGGTAAATCATCAACAGGTGGTTCCATGAGTTCCTCTTCAACCATAGATGTTCCCTCTAGCGCAACTGTCTCCTCAACACCTACGCTTGCCTCCATATCCTTAACACTTGACTCACCACTCCTTGCACTCTATGTCTGGGCAGTATCATAAGTGGGTGATGGCATTTGTACAGTTTCTGTGGGCAAGGTAGGAATTTTTGATGTAAAGCTTAGGGTTTCATCTTTCCCTGTGTAACAAATGCGCCAAAATGGTTATACAAGACTCGTAAAATATCAAGCGAAAGGTTAAAGTTTTACATGGAGAAACTTTTGCTGCAACGGCATCAAAATTACCGCGCTTCCCTATAGTTTTCTTTCTGGTGATTTTCTTGGGCTGATGCACAACGGTATCATCTTTCGGGAGAGTTCTTTTTTCATACCTCCTCTTCAGAGGTTCCGGACTTGAGTCCAAGTCAATCGGTCCGTCGGGGTTTGCGGCTGGTAACTCTGCAGCATCCTGAGGCTCGGGCTTGGGTTACCTCAAGCCTATAGGCACAACGCCTTCTAAGGAATCAAACATCACTACATAGTCAACCCAAGTGTCAGGCACATAGCATGTACCTTTTGGAGGCTCCGCCTTTGCTATAGCAGGATTTTTAGTTGCACCAGCGCTAGGCCCTGCGCGCCTTTTTTCTTAGAATTTGGGCCGATTCCCAAGTTCAGCAACTCACCTACATTATTGTGCAGCAAACACTAAGCAAAATGAAGGATGTGTAAATAACAAACGGATAGCACTTACGCTACCAGACGAAGGAACTGTTAGATCTTCATCTCTGGGTAACTCAAAATTCCCAAGTATCTGGGAATACCAAGTCGGTTCTTCCGGCTTTAGTGGAACATTTTTCATCCGCCCATTCTCTCTCTCATATGCTGCTATGTACAATGTGACCCCTACATAAAAGCGTGTGGTTAAGCAATGGTTTGCAAGAGGTAATAACATAATAATCGGACTTACTCTTGTCTCATTCCATGTACACTGGTTTCTCGCAGCGACCGGAATTCCACAACAAACTCATTCCTGCGGCAATCAAAGTCCTCTCTTGTAGTTGAATGGCTGGGTTCTCTTTAATGTCCTGGTACCACGATTCACGGTCAGGAATAGAGATGGTCTCCACTGGAATATCTTCTACGCCACAGAAGTGCATCTTCAGGGGAATGACTCCGGCTTTGATACAGAAAAATGTCTGCTTCCAATCATGATAAGATTTGGGCAGCATATGTAGGATTTTCTTAGCTTGAATACGGTGTTGGAATGAGTAATACCCTAACGCGCAGTGAAGTTGGTAGAAAACCCGGTAGCGGTTTACGGTTGGACGAATATCCATCGTCTGGCACACAAACTCGAAGTGTTTTATCCTAACCGTTCCCATAGGATTCAACTGGGAAATGTGGAATTTGTAATAATCAGGGATGTCAAAGAAAAATTTTGTCACCGGCACCTAAAGTTCCCGTTGGCAAAATAATCAAAAACAAGGTTATATAGCCTGGTGGGGCATTCTCCGCAGTATCACCTTCGGCTGGGTACCGGGCACCCCATTTCTCTAGAAAGCAGAAACCTGTAACAAATTTCTTGAAGCTATTCTTCGACCATTTTAACACCGGCAGCAAGCTCATCGTCTCTTCGCCGGTGGGCCTTCAGGCCTATCTTCGGTCATCATCTTCGGTTAATATGCTAAACAGTGATGAACAAGGGTTTTGGAAAAGAGAATTTTGGAGAAGTAATGAGATAGGGAAGTGGGTGAATTTCCAGTAGCCGAATCATGTATTTATACTTATCGCATTTAATGCGATAGGGAAACATGATGCCCCCAAACACCCGAAAACGAAGCCACAGATGACACGTGGAGGGCAAGTGGGAGTCTGACAGGTGATATGCGCGCGTGGCCATTACGTCTCTTCAATCCATTAATGAAAAGGCATTTGACGCTATTGACAGCTTGCCACAAAGCCGTCAGATGTAACTTTCATCCCAATTTCCCTCAACAACTTGTCTGCAGTGTGTCAGCTTTATGAAAATTCAAATTTCAAAAACTGTATCCTGAGCAGTTGGTTTCCTCCCTCTAGAGGTTTACTTTTACGTTTCCATCATAGAGATCCTTAATGATTTACAACGCACTTGTAAACAACGCACATACTTGATTTTTATTATAGTCCAGTGCTCCACCTACTTGCCAGTTGCGCATAGGAGCAACACTGCACTGGGGGGACTTGGAGGGGTATGGTCCCAGAAACCCTACACCGGTGCAGGAGACCATGCCATCAGAATGCTATCAGGTCGCTTAATAAACCTTGCGCATTTTTCACAACGCTAAGTAAGACCTGAAAGCACAGCTCTTATGTAAACCTCGAGCGAGGACAAAGAGCAAAAACATATAAAAACTTCATTTAACATCCTTGCGCGGAACCACACAAAGGTATGGTTAAGCTTGAAGCAAGAAGGAACTATCAAAACTCTCAAGTTTGGGGACAGACATCTTCACGCGTAAGTAATAAAGAATTGAGCTAAAGGAATCTTCACTGTTATAACCAACTGGACAGGTGGCAACAGATCAAGGCTCCACAGCCGTGGATCTTCTAGAAGCATTAAATGGCAATCGTGCAGGCCGCCCTTATTCGGTTATAACCGAATATGACGTGGCAACATCTGAGACGTCTATCTTGCACTCGATATCAGCTTAATCTTCATGAAGATCCAAAGTAAATCACCATCCACGTGGCTCTTCCCCAATGGTGGATCATCTTCTAATTCGTGTGCATGGATGGAGAAGTAACCACTAATGATTGGAAAGATTATGTTATAATTCCGTTAATCTTGACACCCAAATCTCTGGCTATAAATAGAAGAATTGAGGTACAAGTCACTGTACTTATTCTCACGCCGGAGGGTGGTCACGGAGAGAACCCCCTTCTCCCCATGGCGAGGCTACCGGCGATTTCATGTTTTATAGAAATTCCGGACGAAGTTCTTCCCATCGATGATCAAATAGGAGGATAACCCTCATATGCAAAAACCATGTCCACTTACTTAGATCTATTCTGATAGATCTTGGTCTGGTGTTTCTTCACATACCAATTACTCACTATTTTCACAATCATTCACTCACATTTCACAATCATTATTTATTGGCTGGACCTTGGATGGCTAAGCAACACCAGCTTATAATGTCCCCTAGAGAAATATCAGCGTCATGAGTAAAGAAAGCTATGGGACATTTAAATTTACGCTCTGCTGGTGAACTCTTGAACCACTTTTTCTTCATCTCGGCAATTTCAACTCTGTTTAACTGTTGAGGAATAGTTCCCTGCTTAGCAGCTTCTTCAACTTTACGCTTCAGAATACCTACATTCTCTGCTGCAATCAGTAAAGTAAAAGTTGGGGAGTCTTCCGTACTCTGATCAGCAAGATTAGAAACATCTTCATTAGAATCATCCTACACGACAACTCGATCATAATCGTTAGCTTCTTCAATGTGTTCAAACACATAATCGTTTGGATCGAAAGCGCTAATCTCGTTCAGCTCATCTTCGAAATCAAACTCAAACTTTTCTTCATCCACACCTAATATTTCGGCAATCTCTTCTTTAGAATAGCTGTGGATAAATTCTCCCTCCTCTACATCATGCTCAAGATAAAAGATCTTTGGTTTCAGCACAACTGGAATGGTATATGTATCAATTATCGAGAAGATTCATGCTTGCTGAGCATTAGAAGGACCTTCAGTTCTGTCCTTATGACCTTCCCTAGTCGTTTGATTTATTGAGTCATCAAGATACACAAAATAATCAATCTATTCATTTAGACCAGACTCTATTACACGATACGAGCACCTCCTACATTATAATCATCATCACCACCACTATCTGAATCAGAATCATCAGATAAGATATCATCTAAATCTTCATCCTCTTTCTCAGTATCTTCATCAAATTCTTCAACCGCTTTCTCAATCTCTTTTTCTAACTTTTTTAGTAGCCATTCGCGGTGACATATCAATCTCCAATGCTTTGGCTTTCTGATCAGCACAAACTTGTTCGACACTTGATACAACACGATAACTGTGATAACTGGCACATATTCAGCTTCTGGTGTAGTTTCGACATTCACGGGATCCTCTACCACTTTCTCTTTACCTTTGCCTTGCGCGTCTGATAGCTCTTTAGCAAGACGTTCTCTTTCAGCAACACGTTCTCTTGCCTCTGCACGTTCAATCTCATCAATCTTCACAGCTATGTTAACTCCTAGCTTTTTCGTCAAAATCTTCTCAAACAGATCCATTCTCCTATCACTTCTAAGCCTTTCCTCCTCGTATTCAGCCATAAGGAGTCGTAAACGTTCATTCTCTGACACTATGCTGGCGAGCATGGCTTCTAGTTGCTGTTTATCTTCATTAAGCACATTAAGCTACTCCTGTAACTCAACAATTTTGACCATGTTCAACAAGACTTGTTTCTGTAGTTCGTCAACATGCGGGTCATTGAACATGTCTATAGTAAAGTCTTCACCCCCTGGAATGTCTCCAAAATCAAATTGAGACTGGGGTTGCGAAGTATGCGGTGGCGGCTGCGGTGTAGCCTGGCGTGTTGTTGGTTGTGGTGGCGGCTGAGGTGCTTGCTGTTGCGGCGGAGTAGATTGACGTGGTGGCGATTGAGGAGTAGCAGGGTCGAGGTGGTGATTGTGGTGCATATTGTCTTGGTGGAGATGGTGGATTTACAGAGTCAGTTTAAAAACAATCTCTTCTTCAATCGACTACTCTTGCACTGTCTCTTTGGATTTAACTGTAGGAGAATCAGAGCTTCTAGCTGCTTGGCGCTTGAAATGTCATGACTTTTTCTTTGCTGGTACGCGTACAGGAGTATCATCGTCTAACCCGAAGGTATATACATAGAATCATCCTCACCTGCCGCTTTGCGCTTTTTCTCTTCAGCTTTTCTCTTTTTCTCTGCAAGACGCTTTGCTTCTATCTTGTTGGCTCTTTTTCTTTCACCTGCTCTTCTATCTTCTAAATTAGTGCTAGAAGACGAGGCTTCTTCAACCACTGTATCTCCACCAAAAGCTTGTCTTTCAATATCTGCAACAATATCTTGAATATTTTCTTCAACTTCTACCTAGAACTTTCAGCTACCTGCTTTTTCTTTTGAGGTGCGGATGTGACATACGACAAAATACCGGTAAATTTGTACAGCTTAAGCAACAATTACATTAGTAATTTTCGACTTGATTTTATTTAGTTGAGTCTTAAAGGTCTAGGAATTTCAAAATCATAGCTTTGTATGATAATAACCACTCGCCACAATTAGAAACATATAAACTTATATCCTAGACTGGCGGTGGAAACGCGAACACACTGTACTTGTCAGGACTAGTCGCAGTATAGTCTGACACGGAAAAAAAACGACAAATTAAGTATGTCCGTGATAATTATTATAGGGGAACATTAGTAGGAAATACTGAGCAAATGTTACTTTTTATAGAAACTTTTATTAAAACACCAAATTGTCTAGTCCGCAGAAAAATACATCAATTTTGCTGAATGTACAGAACTCCGCATAACGAAAACAACAAATGTCGAAACTCAAAAATAAATATTATTTATCCTAAATAATATGTAGGTTATTAAAAACAATACAAAACCCTTATTTAAACTTTAGGTTTTTAAGCTACATGGATAGTTCAGTAAATGCCCGACAACAAAGCCGGTACGGGAACTGAGGCCGAAATAACAAATTTATTAGTCCGGAGAGTTGGATTAACAAATTGGGCAACAAAATTTGTACAAAGACAATTGTTGTAGATAAAAATTATAGAAGAACACAAAATATCATTATTTAACCTGGTACAAGACCTGAACCGAATCTATCAACCGAACAACAAAACAATTAGCCAAGTGAGTTAGTTTGACATGTTATAACATTACTTTAGTGTGTTGGATCATTAAACTTTATAAAAACTAATATATACAAACATTCAAGATTTTAAATTTATAAAATATAACAAGATTTTTATAAAAAAAATTAAAACCAAACCACCCCCCCTTTACACGGCTATAGGTGGGTCCCATGCCCACTCACCTTTCTTTGATGTGTTGGAACAAGGAAAACATGATTAATGTAGGTTAAGTGTAAGAACATTAATCAAAACCACACTCCACCCTTCCTCATTTCCAACATCACCAAAAAATCATTCACCTCCTTCCTTTCTCTCTCTAAAATTTGCCAACATCAAGCACCCTTCACATTTTCAAAATTCAAACTCAATATTTCAAGCAAATATGGAGGTGCATGAATGATTCAAAGATTTAGCAAGACTTGAAGACCCACTTGGAGCATTTTCTCAAGACTTTCATCTTGTTCATCTAGCTAGTAGTAAGCTTCATATTTTATTATTACATTCTTATATTATGATAAGTACAAGATCATCTTCAAATTTCACATAAAAATCATCTAAAAACAATGAAAAGAATAAACATATAAATATGTTTATTTAACTTATTTGATGATCTTGTAGTTGTCATTTTTGTAGTAGAAGTTATCTTGCATTTTATGGTTGAAAATGAAGATCTAAACACATGCATGTTTAGATCTAGCAAGATTTACTAACAAAAATGATATGAACATGATTTATGCACTTAAAATGGTCATATGCATTATACAAAAGATAGATTGTTATTTAAAACTCATGATCTAGAAATTTTGTTGAAAAGTAGTAATAAAGTTTTCATTTTTGGAAAGATCATGAACATGCACTTATTTTTGGAAATGATATAAACATGTCTACACATTTAAAAGATTTTATATACTACATAAAGTATGGGTTTTTATATAAAATAAATAATCTAAGAGTTTTGTTAAAATGTGATAATAAAGTTTTCATTTCTGGAAAGTTTAGAACCACTACAAGTTCATAACATTTCTTGTTAAAGATTTATGATCTAGATGATTAGTCATTATACTTGATCATTATTTGAGTTGAAAATGGTTTAAAACATGTTTGTTTAAAACATGGGAAAGTCTATAGTTTAGGAGAAACTATGGCAAAATTTTTATAAAATTTGTTATGATTAAAGTATGGTTAAACTAAAAATTTTAATAACTAAGGATTTTAATCATGATTAAACAAAAATTTAGATGAAAAAGTTTAAATAGAAATTTCAAGAGTTTTTCTGATACTAAGATGGGTAAATATATATTTTTAGATGAAATATATATATATTTAGTTATGATCAAGTATGTTTGTATATAAATATTATGTATTTAGACTAAGTAGGAATAAAATACAAAAATACAAATTTCACAAAATGTACAAGAACTTATATATATATACACACTTGAAACATGAAAAGTATAAATATTTTTGTCCAAACATGGACATAAACTAACAAATCGGACAATAAGACAATTCGGCAAAAAAAGGACAATTTGGACATATCAAACAAATAAAACGACACGGACGAAACAAACGACACGAACGAAACAAATTATGCGAACGAAGTGGGCGACACAAACGAAACGATCAAAACAAACAAACCGTCACACACTATATAAATATATGCATACAAGAATTTATAAAAATAAACTTATATAAGATACTAGTAGTTTTATAAAATAATTTTTATAAATTATTACTAGTAATATTTAAACATGGATTAAGTCCAATTAAATAAAACATACGGGCTAGCCCACTTTTATAAACTAAATTGGGCTAAAGCCCGCTTCCATAAACTATTGTGGGCTAAGCCCACTCTTACATGATTAATTTGGGCCAGGCCGACTTTAACAAACCTGTTTTGGGCTTGACCCACTTTAAACAAATTCATTTGGACTAAGCCCATACATATAAAACAAATTGGGCTAGGCCCACACATATAAAACAAGTTGGGCTAGGCCCACACATATAAAAACAAGTTGGGCTAGGCCCACACATATGAAACATAAGAATTAAAATCTTATACATAACCCTCGGGCTAGGCCCAATCAAACACGAAAGATATGGAATACATATATGAAGTATAAGTGTGTATATATATAATATATTATATATATATATAATATACACAAACAAAGAAAACAAACAAATACAAGTATAATTATGAATTCAAGATGAACACTTGTATGAAAACCATCATAAACCTAAGTGTCTAATGAAATTAGAACACTTGTAGGTTGAGAAAACGAACAGAGAATCAAACAATACATAGAGATTTGCACGGAACGTGAATCTGTGAGTTCATGTTTCCCCTTTTTATTTAATCGTTTTAAGGTTTTAGACGTACGGGGAGAATACATGTTTCAAATGGGTATGACAATTTTTAAGGAATGAATATATTTAGATCACATGTGGATAAGGCTCAAGCATTAGGACCATTAATGGATAACAAGAACCGAGGAACAAGGGGATAGATCTATTGGGTTTGGGTGAGCCCCACTCTATTACCGCAACAATAACAGATCGTAATAGAGTGCTTTTATGTCTAAAATGAGTGTCCCAGTATTGATACAGTTTTGTGTCTGTTGCTTGTTCTTAATTACAGTTGTAATTGTACGGTCTTTGCTCAAGTGTCTGTTTAGGTTTGGTCGTGTCGAATAGATCGAGATATCCTTCTATCTTGATCTAGTATGACATCTTAGCTTGTTTATGTTAATCAGTTGCATGTGTGCATACTGATAAGTCTTGTAAACGACATGTCTACACACGTTCTCCAGAAAAATGGATTCTGTGCGAGTCAAAGAATTCGTACGAATCACATGATTCGTTCGAAATACTTGAGTAACTAGTGTGTTACTTGTTTCGTACGAAACAGTGTCTCGTGCCAAATCTCTGGAATGTGTCTCGTGTGAATTAGTGTGTTATGTATGTATAGAGTCGTGTTTTCATACGAATCTAGACGGACACTATATAAGCAGACATGTACCTCTTAGTTGGGGGATGCCTGGCAAGCTAGTTGGTCGGACCAGAGAGCTTCTTACCCTTTGAGTTGGTTATCTCTTAAGACGAAGACACAAGAACACAGCAAGTTTGTTTGAGTCATACGAGCATTGTGTGTATATGTTTTACCTGTTCTCAATCATTAATCAAGATAGTGAATCTTTTGTTACCCTGTGTTCTTTACTTTGCTTTGGTTGCATGCACACTCAGATTCCGCACTTGTGTGTATGTCATATGAACAAGGAACTGGTTTAGCACCATCCGCAGGTGGACCTACAAGTGGTATCAGAGCTTTGGCTCTTTCCTTGTTCAAAACCGGGCTTAGTTGTGTCTGAGCTAGTTTGAAGATTTCTGAAGTGTTCTTGAGCCTCCAGTAGAAAACTTAAGTTTTGGATAGATAACTAACTTAAAACTTGGTTAAAATCTGTTGCATGCAGAAAATTTTATGATAAATTTTTTCTGAAGAACACCCTTGAAGAAGAAATCTGCAAAAATATGAATCTGATTAGTTTGGTAGGGTTGACATTTTCTTACTAGGATCTGGACTTGGACTGTGGACTATTAAAATCTGTGTTTTAACTAAAAGTGGGTAAGACAACAGGTATTTTCGAAAAAGCAGGTCTACACAAGAAAGAAAATTTCTCACCAAACCATCTCTGAAAAGATTTCTCTGAAAAATGCTGAACACAACATTTTGTGTGAGTTAAGAGATTCGTATGAATCATTTGATCCGCACGAAAACACTTCACCCACACGAAATAGCTGTCTCATTCGCACGAAACACAAGAAAGCAGTTATTTGTTTTTCGTGTTTTTCAAGGCTTTGTGATTTTAAAATTTGTCATATTTTCAGATCTATGATTTTTTAAAAAGGAACTATAATTGTGAAACTTTAAAACCTTTGAATTTTCATAAAACAATAAAATATAATGAGTTCTAACCCGTGGGATTGGAGTTGTTCGAGCTCAAATCAGGAGTCTTCTCAAAGCTCCGCAACATCATGGGTAAAATCTTTGATGCCTCAACATACAACAATGATCTCTGCAAATCAATGGGGGTGTGTTGCGAATCAGAATCAAAGCATCCCAACTCTGTTAATGAGCGAAAGTGAAACAGGGAGTAATAACCGACCGCCGAAGTTAAATCACATGAACGATTATCCTTCATGGAAAATTCGTTTTTATACGTATTTTCTCGGTCAAAACACAGAATTGTGGACGTGTTTTACTACCCCCTCAATGAAGCACTTGAAGAAGCTGGATCAAATCCAACCACATTGGCCAATCTAGTCGAAAGTGACATAAAGCTTACGATCTAGAGAAAAAGTCATTTGCTATCCTCATACAAGCTCTGCATAAAGACATTTATCATCAGTTTGTGTATTGTACTACAACGAAAAATTTGTGGGAAACTTTGGAAGCAAGAGGTGAAGGTAACGCTGCTACCAGGAAGATTCGGCATGATCTACTCAAGAAAGAGTTTGAAGGTTTCATGTTCATGGAGAACGAAACCTTGAATGATATGACCACTCGGTTTTATCATCTTTTCAGCGAAATGTACTCGTATAAAGTGTTAGAAGCACCACAAGAAATTGTGATGCGATTTGCTGATGCTTTACCACCAAAATGGGGTCAATTTATTGATCTTTTAAAACATACAGGTGTTTTGGACTTAATTAGTATTTATGAATTTGTGCAGAAACTGGAGAACAAGAATGAAGAAGAACTCCGGAAGGCACAACGAGTCTCTGCTCCACAAAACCCAAAATGTATTTTGGAGGTATAAATGCAGGTACAAGCTCAAGCCAGCAACCGAAGCTGCAAACCGCGTTTGTGTCAAACGTGAACCCTTTTCTACCCAACCAGTTCAATCAAGTCAGTCTATAGGTTCGAGTAATCAAGCCTATGGATAGACTTTTGATCCGAAAGCCTTCCTTCCATAGCCAAGGGATTCAGAGCATAAAGCTCCACAGCAAGCTCCCTAACAAGCTTTCTATAGAAACAACAGTCAATCGGCAAATCCCAACACTGTCAAACTTGACACGACAAATCTCTCCAAAATCAACGTAGAAGTTGCACAGGAACATGCAGAACTTCTAAATACCATGGTCAGTGCATATTGTGGTTTAGTTGCAGGTCAAATAGGGAACATCAATTTAACAAACGAAGACTATGAACAAATTGACCGAGATGAAATGGAGCTGATGGACATCAAGTGGGCATTTACAAGCGCTATGAGAAGAGCGAAGGATTATATGAGAAGAACGGGGAGAACCAGTTTGGAAAGAAAGAAGGACACAAAATACGGCTTTGACAAAACCGCCGTTACTTGCTTCAACTGTGGAGAAAGAGGTCATTTCAAGCAGGAATGCACAAGACCCCAGCAAGGAAGGAAATCATAACCCCTTTTGAAATCAGTCTCAACCATCCAACACAACACAGTACAACAATGAAAGAAGAATAGTAGCTGTTGGCAACTCTAACAATACCAATCAATCAGGACCTTCAAACACGCACAGAGCTTTGGTAGTTCAGTCTGATGAAGGATGTGATTGGTTAGTACAGTTGGGAACTGAGAACAACGGAAGAACTGCATGCTATGTGAAGATTGTGGATCAAATCAAGCATGGTCACAACATCAATACTCCAAATAACGATGATACATCTGGGGATGCTGGTAGTTCTGATGAAGAATGTTCAAGTTCATATGGTTATGGATCTGATTCCGATGTAAAGAAAGGAAGTGATGCTGAGGTTGAAGAGTTGCTGAGTGAAGCTGAGATGTTGAAATCTGAAAAGGTAGGCATGACGAGGAATGCAAAAGATGCAGAAAAAGAGACAGAGACACACTCTACAGATGGTGCATCTTTCCTCATCACACTGCCTTTATGGCAAATGTTGAAGGTTCTTCAAAACAGGTAAATTCTGAACCTCCTACTGTTTGCAATGACTGTGTTGAGTTAAAAATAAAATATGAAACCGTCAACAGTCATAATCAGAATTTAGTTGTTGAACTATCAAAATGCAAAGAGCCGAACTTGGCACTAACAAGAAATGAAAAAGAACTCAAATCTTCAAATCTGTAATAGAAACCCTTAAGAAAAGTGTTTCTGAATTGACAAAAAACAGTTTTGAATAAACAGACAGGAATTAATAACTACATTAATCTCCTAGAAGAAACAAAGAAAGAGTTAGCCATTGCCAAATGTGAATATGATTCGATCAAACGCAAATTGGAAAGTTATTCTAACTCCCAATATTTGCTTGATCATATCATTGAAGTTCAAAAACTAAAGGGAGATGCTCAATGCATAGGGTATAATTCGTGTCCACCACCAATGAAACACAACTATACCAAAATGCCTGATGAAGAGAAGATACCTCGTTTTGAACCCTCTGTACCTTTGAATCCTGAGGAATTCGCAGCAGGGTTAGGGTTCAAACTAGGCAATTCCTCTCAAGAACCAAGCAAGCTAGAAAGTTCATCATCTGATGAAGAAGAGGATGATACATCAGATGATGAATCAAGAAATGATGATCAGGATCAGCCTCTTGATGAAAGGAAAAGAGTAGAATTGTCTGCTACTCCTGGTACTCAATCTGTTGAGAATCAAGAGACTGTTCCTAAGAAATCTGTGAAGACAAGTGTGTCTACACAAGAAGTAGATAATGTGTCGTATACTTTGGTTGGAGATAAGAAAATCTATTTAAACAAAGATTTTCCAATTAAAAACGTAAATCCAATCTCTATAGATCAGGTTTTTGAAAAGTCAACAACCAAACCTTTAGAGAAGAAAAAGTCAACCAAATCACAACCATTATCCGCTTCAAAAGAAAAAGAATGGAAGCGAGTTGAAAAGCCCACAACTTCTCAACCGAAGGTTGAAGCAATCGGCTCTCGTTACCAGAAAAAGGCTAAAACTGTTAAATTTGTAAGGTTTAAAGGTACCGATAAAGTCGAAACTTTTCAAGGAAAATCTAATGTTGATTTTGTAAAGAAAGTTAAGATTTTGAAAAGAAATAGTCAAAACAATTACACCCAATGCACTGATGGATGTAATGAAAATGAACCCAGTACCTCAGGATCCACAAATTCAACATCAAGCCGAGAAACACGATCTCCTAGTTTTGTTGAAAGGAGAACATGTTTCAAATGTGGAGAATTTGGCCACATTATAAAGGATTGTCAAAATCCAGCCAAATTAAGATGTATAGAGAAAACCCCTCATGAACCAACTTGCAAACGTAAATCCGTTTCTCCGCACAAGATAAACGAATTATTAAAGATCAAAAAGAGAAACAAAAACGTAAACAAGTAAAAGCAGTTGAGAAAGCTTTAAAATCAGATTCTTCGAAAAAGGATCAAAGATCTTCAAAGTCAATAAAACCAGACACTGTTAAAATTGTAAATAATAGTAAATCTGGTAATAAACAAGGATCTTGGAAACAGAAGACCGGGAATGGTTCAAAAGGAGTTTCTCAGTTTGTTAATCATCAAGAAATTGAGATTACATTTCTTGACGATAAGGGACGACCCAAGACCAGTAAGGCTTGGGTCCCCATCTCAAACTAATCTTGTTTGTGCAATGTGCAGGGTGTTCTAGGAGGAACTGTAAACAGTCATTGGATTGTTGACAGTGGAGCATCAAGGCACATGACGGGCGACTTGCGGCTCCTATATGATGTGAAAAGTATTAGGGGTGGTTATGTTGCTTTTGCTGGTGACAAAGGTGGATACATCACTGGAAAAGGAATGGTCTCCAATGGTGTTGTGAGCTTCGACAAGATCAATTATGTGCGGCAAATTGATCACAATCTTCTTAGCGTTTCTCAAATCTGCGACAAGAAATTCACGGTACATTTTGATGATGCTGGATGTTATGTGCTGAAGCCTGGATTCAAGATCCTGAAGGAATGGATTCTCCTGTCGGCTCCAAGAATTAATGATTTGTATATTCTTGATATGAGCCAAGCTATTACAACATCTGCACAAGTCACATGTTTTATCTCCAAAGCCACCGAGAAGGAATCAATCTCCTGGCATAGACGTATGGGACACATTCACTTGAGGAAAATGAACTATTTGGTGAAGAACAATCTAGTGAATGGTGTACCAGTGAAGAACTTTCATATTGAAGACGTTTGTGTATCATGCCAGAAAGGGAAGCAAGCAAGAAAGTCCCATCACGTGAAGAAGATTGACACTGTGAATATGCCACTGGAACGTCTTCGTATGGACCTCTTTGGACCTATGAAACACAAGACAGCCTTTGGTGATTCTTATTGTACAATCTGAAGGTAGGGAGAATCAGAAGCGACAATGGCACCGAATTCAAGAATCAAGTTATAGATGAGTACTGTTCCTCAAAGGGTATTCTGCATGGGTACAGTTCTCCATAAACTCCACAACAAAATGGCGTCGCTGAGAGGAAGAATAGAACTCTTATTGAAACTGCAAAAACCATGTTAGTAGAATCAGAACTTCCTGTTCAATTTTGGGGAGAAGCTGTTGCTAATGCGTGCTACACGATGAATAGAGTTCTGACGGTGAAGAGACATGGGAAGACATGCTTTGAGTTGTTACATAAAAGGAAACCAGATATTTCTTTCTTAGAACCTTTTGGAGCTCCATGCACTTTGATCGACCCACATGGAAAGTTTGGTCCCAAGGCTATCGAAGGTTTCTTTCTTGGATATGCTACTCCAAATTTCCCGGTATGGAATTTATCTTCTAAGAAGATTGAAGAATGGGGTGAAGTCAAGGTTCAGAGATATACAGAAGCTACAAGTGCTCCGGGTGCTCCTTGGATGTTCGACTACGATGGGCTATTTGACTCCTTTAATCTGCCAACTTTTGATGATGCAACAGCTGCTACTCAGATGTTATTGGAAAGTGATACTGCAGTAGACTCGTCATTAGTTCGACCAATTATTGTTAACCCTCAAGTGTCGACTTCGGTTAACAATCTTGTTCAAAATGAGGAATTTGAAGACGCTGCGGATTATAATGTTTCATCAGAAGATGATGAGTTTCATGATGCAAATGAAGCTGCCTCTGGTGCGGTTCCTGGAATTTCAGATGGTACGTCAAATATTCAACCTCAAGGAACGACTGAAGGTCAGGCATCTACAACGTCATCAAATCTAGCTATCGATTTAACTGTTGATCTGAATATCAACAATTTGGGTATCAATTCTCGAGTTCCTGATGTGCCAGAAACTCGAATTCATAATATCCATCCTCAGTAGAATATTATTGGAGATGTCCAGAGTGGTGTGTAGACTCGTAATCAGGTGCGAAACAACCAGAATGTTGGATTGTATTTGGAAATCAGGGAATCTGGAGGTCTGAATGATTGGTCTTTTGCCTGCTTTGTGTGACAAGTAGAACCAAAATCTTGGAAAGTGGCAATGAAAGAAGACTCGTGGGTTGAAGCCATGCAGGAAGAACTTCATCATTTTCAGAAGTTAGGCGTCTGGAAATTGGTTGACAGGCCTGATGGCTACAAGAAGATTGGTACACGATGGGTGTACAAATGCAAGAAGGATGACCGAGGTGTTGTTGTGAGAAACAAAGCGCGATTGGTTGTTCAAGGTTTTAATCAGGTCGAAGGGATCGATTACAATGAAGTTTATGCACCGGTTGCATGACTTGAGGCCATAAGAATCTTTTTGGCTTATGCGTCCTTCAAGAAGTTCACCGTTTATCAGATGGATGTGAAGAGTGCATTTCTTCATGGTGTGGTAGAAGAGCAAGTATATGTTGAGCAACCCCAGGTTTTGAAGATCCTCTCCATCCTGACAAGGTTTGGCTTCTCAACAAGGCGTTATATGGTCTTCATCAAGCTCCGAGGGCTTGGTATGAAACGTTGTCTACCTATCTGCTGAAGAATGGTTTTCGATGAGGCCTGATCGACTGTACTCTCTTTATCAAGGAACAAGACAAGGATTTACTGTTAGTACAGGTTTATGTTGATGATATTATTTTTAGGTCTACTAACACTCGAATGTGCAAAGAATTTGAATAGGTTATGCAGGAGAAGTTCGAGATGAGCGCTATGGGAGAAATGACTTTCTTTTTAGGTTTGAAGGTTCAGCAATCAAAGGAAGGGATTTTTATCCATCAAACCAAGTACGTCGGAGATATTCTCAAACGATTTCAGATGGATGACTCAAAGCCTTTGGGAACTCCATTAGCTCAAAATCATGGGATTACTCCAGACGGAATGGATGAACATGTAGAACCATCTCTCTATCATGCTATGATCGGATCTCTCATGTATCTTACTGCTTCAAGACCCGACATAATGTACCCAACATGCCTTCTGGCGCGCTATCAGTCTAGTCCGAAGGTTTCTCATTTGATGGTTGTGAAAATGATCTTTTGTTATCTAAAGGGTCGCCCTTACACTGGTCTATGGTACCCTAAGGATGATAACTTTGATATGACAGCATTCAGTGATTCTGATCATGGCGGATGCAAAATCGATGCAAAGTCAACAACAGCGGGATGTCAGTTCTTGGGAAATCGCCTAGTCACGTGGCAATGCAAAAAGCAGACTTGTGTAGCTACATCAACATGTGAGGCTGAGTATATTTCAGCTTCTAGTTGCTGCTCTCAAGTTCTATGGATTCAACAGCAAATGCGCGACTACGATTTTGAATTTCTTACTACTCCTATTTTTGTTGATAATGAAGTTGCTTTGCAGATCACTCGGAATCCTATACAGCATTCAAAAACAAAACACATTGAGATTAAGTATCATTTCATACGAGATTGTTATGAAAATAGACTTATCGATGTTGTTAAAATCCACACTGATCACCAACGTGCCGACCTTTTTACCAAAGCCTTTGATAAATCAAGTTTTGATTATCTACTTTTGGTCAATGGCATCAAGGTGAAACCCGAGTAACTCAACCATGGCTAACTATTTTTGTAAATACTTTTCTAAACATCTAAAACTACAAAAAGATTTTCAGTTTTATATTTTAGGGGGAGCAGGTTTAAGAAAATACAAAAATATGTCTTTTATTTACCTTCTTTGTTTAAGGGGGGGAAAATTCAGAAAAATACAAAAACATTAGAAAAATCAAAAATTAGTTTCTTGGATAAGTTGAAGATGATGAAATTCACCGGTAAATCTATCAGAAATGGTCAAAAGCATAGAAAGAAGATTGATAAGTAGCTTATCTTATTATGTATCGGTAGGCTGACAATCAGACTAAAATGTGTAGGTTGATATAAACTTAACAGATAGAACGCCAGGTTGGAACCATTCATTGGCATATGGTCTTGGTACTGAAATTTCGTTTGATAGAGTGCCGAGGTTCTGAGATAAACGGTCTTTATGCTGGCTTATCATCTGGGTATCATGGTTGAATCTTTTGCCGAAATATAACAGTGGTGCAAGTCTAGAACTTCCATGAAACCATACATACGTGTACATACTGCATACGACCTTCAAATAAGTGATAAAAATATCACATCCTCAAATAAGTGATAAAATATCACAGCTTTATGCGGGAGCTAAGTTCGTCTCTTTGTCCGTACGATGGTACTAACCTGTTCACGGACTTACTCCTGTGCCCTGCATTCATATGAAAATCAAGTTCATCATCAATAAGTGATTAAATCACAAAGGGCTTGTTTTCAATCAAAAATAAGTGAGTATCTCACATCATTCATATACGTCAAAATAGATGATAAAGCAGTATACTCACCGGTAAGATTTTCTCTCGTGCATATCTTGATACGGGAATGTGTTGTGATGTGGTTGAACACCGGCTAGTAAGTATAAATCCATACCTTAATCATATCTCCTAATCATGATTACATCTGATAAGTTTGAGCTTACATGGACAACAATACTGATAATCATAGTAAAATACTTATCTGTTTAATTTAAATTTACCGTCTTTGACAAAGATTAAAATGCTGGTATGATTCCTTTACCTTGAAACTCAAAAAAGATTGTTCAATAGATATATAGTTTATCTGTCTTTTTTGATTTTATGTCTAGTTTACTTAGTTGCTTATGTAGTTACTTTTTGAAAGTTAGCCAAAGTTGATACTTGAGAATTTCTACCAAGATACGCCAGAAAACCGTTGGTTTGATATTGCAACAAGTAATTCCCATCAAAAGAAATCCAAAATCTAAAATTCGTTTGAGTGTGTGTATCTCATACGAATGAACCTAGTCATTTTATTTGACTTGGTCACTTGGTCTTCGGTCTTTGGTCTTCAGTTGTTCTTAATTACAGTTGTAATTACAGTTGTAATTTACGGTCTTTGCTCAAGTGTCTGTATAGGTTTGTTCGTGTCGAATAGATCGAGATATCGTTCTATCTTGATCTAGTATGACATCTTAGCTTGTCTGTGTTAATAAGTTGCATGTGTGCGTACTGATAAGTCTTGTAAACGACATGTCTACACACGTTCTCAAGAAAAATGGATTATGTGCGAGTCGAAGAATTCATACGAATCACATGATTCGTACGAAATACTTGAGTAACTAGTGTGTTACTTGTTTCGTACGAAATAAGCATTTCGTACGAAACAGTGTCTCGTGCCAAATCTCTGGAATGTATCTCGTGTGAATTAGTGTGTTATGTATGTCTAGAGTCGTGTTTTCGTACGAATCTAGATGGACACAATATAAGCAGACATGTACCTCTTAGTTGGGGGTTGTCTGGCAAGCTAGTTGGTCAGACCAGAGAGCTTCTTACCCTTTGAGTTGGTTATCTCTGAAGATCAAGACACAAGAACACAACAAGTTTGTTTGAGTCATACGAGCATTGTGTGTATATGTTTGTACTTGTTCTCAATCATTAATCAAGATAGTGAATCTTTGGTTACCCCGTGTTCTTTTCTTTGCTTTGGATGCATGCACACTTGGATTCCGCACTTGTGTGTATGTCATATGAACAAGGAACTGGTTTAACACCATCTGCAGGTGGACCTACACCCAGACATAATAAATCGTCAAGGTTTAGTTGCCACCTTATTCGGCATACAGATTAGTGTCCTTGCAAAACACTAATGATCTTACAAGTTTCATTTGATTACATACCAGATTCAATACTTCAAATATTTTCAAGAATTATTTGATGCAAATTAAATACATGAATTCACCAGCTTTTGTTGACGTTTTTCAAAACTAACATGTATTACAGGTAACTAGTGGACAGCTTTGGAAACATATGTTCATTTGTTTTGAAGTCAAGAAGTTTGATGTCATCCAGGTTTTGGTTATCATGTTTGTAAAACTTGTGTTTTAAAGTTTGAACAATGTCGTTGAAAATGTACTAAGTTTTGAAACAAGTAGTTGATTGTAAATTTGGTTCAAATAAAATGTATGGATGAACATCTTATTATGTTTTACAATTGTCGTTTACTTGGTTGAATGCAACGATTGCCGCTCTGCCACACCTCGCACACGCTTCCGCAACAACAAAAATCGGGGTGTGACTGCAGAAGTAGAAGATGAAGCTGTCGCTTTTCTCTTTGAACTCTTTTCTCCATCTTTCACAAACCAAGAACTACGCTTAGCAATAAAATCGTCTAGCGCATTCAACTCATCACTCTCATCCCCACTTTCTTCTTTCCTCCATTTTCCCAGAGCCGGAGCAATGTAATCTTTGTCAACAATAGCACCAAAAACTGGCTTAGCATTCGGACATGTCTTTAAATGAAAATTCATCTTCTTGAGAGTCAAGACATCCATATGTTCAAGCTTTAACACATCATCCTTTTTCTTCTTTAAGTTCGGGTGTAGGTGATTTAACAGCATCTGTATAAATAGTGGATACTGTAGGAACTTTCCCTCTGTATATTCTGCACCATCTATGTAAATAAAACCTTTGAAAACTTATATGGCAGATTCAGAACCAATGCTGTAATTATACACATTTGGTAATCGACCAAATCATCAAACCCTCCTTTGCGATGACTCAACGCATGAACAACAACGTGAGCTATATAATGAAATGGCGCACTGAGGTTTCCTTTCTTGTAAGGCGCAGCATTTACAAATCCTGCATATCCCGTTCGGTAGAAACAACCCTTCACCATATACTCTAAAAATCCTGTAGGATCGTCTGCATTATCCTTGAAATCCAAAACCATCTGGATCAAATCTTTCGTGATCTTCACCTGTATATCCTCTCGTTTATCTTCATAGCAGAAACTATTGCGTTCTCTTCAACATTCATCTCTGCCGCGTTCCAAAAATATTCAACATGAGATCTGTATGCTGTATGACGATCAGTAAGCGCTTTGGTAGTCGGGATTCTGCTCAGAAAATCTAACACATCATGATAAGCAGCAATCTCCGGAATAGAATCGCCCAGCAAACAACAGATATTGTGGAACGTAGAGAAGGACGTTTTCTTGACCTGTACACAAAGAGAATTCAAACCATTGGAAAATATTTAAGAACTTTCAACATATAAGATCATTCGTACGAACCATATATCTGTACGAGTCAATAGATAGAAAATTTTTACAAGTTTGGATCAAGATATCATTCGTACGAATCACTACTTCGTACGGGTGACTGGAGAGTTAGACATTTTTCCAAAAGTTTACCAAACTTGCATCGTACGAACAATGCTTCGTACGAATCAACAATACTCAACAAATTTCAAAACACAGTTTGTACGAATGGTCCTTCGTACGAGTCCTAAACCTTACAAAATAACACCAAGTTTAAACCGAACTCAAAACATGTTGTTTTTAACAAATTGATAGTCGATTTATAGGCTATTGGGGCCAATATTAACGTTTTTAAGATCAATTTTAAGTTTTACCGGTTCAATCTAACTAAATCTATGTTTTATGTTCGTTTTGTCTAAATCCGGCATTATAACGGCTAAGAAGAAGAAATAGTACCTTTCCCATCGAAAGAGGTGTGCGTATCAACCTCCCCAATTTAATGATACTTGGTATATGTCAAGAAAATTGAAGATTAGAACTGATTCGCACAAAAAGCTGTCTCAGACGCATAGTAACATAATGTTGGCTCGTGCGTAGAAGATAGCCTTTTATACTAGTTTAGTGCTGCTCGTACCAACCAATGGTTTGTGCAAATGAACACTAAATGTCATTCGTACGAGTTAGTGAGACTCGTACGAATCAGTTCTGAAACCTTTTTAAACTTTTTGATATTTTATGCAATTTTATCTGATATTTTTTCTTTTTAAAACCCACTCAGTTAACCAAGTCCAAGTTAATGACCCTGGTTATCTAATTTACCTACCAAGTCCAAGTTAATGACCTTGGTTGACCATGTATGAACAAAACAGATTTATTTTAAATTGTAAAGTTTCAAATTAATGAACTTTATTGACGTTCAGGTAAATTTTTCGTTTTTAGATTAGCTCCCAACCCATGGTCTTCAGATTTCCTTCAGCAAGACGTCGCCATGACTTCAACTATCAGTCTTTACATCATCGGTAGACTAAAACAAAACTAAAAAGGTTAAGGAAATTGAAAATCTTTTTAGGTTTTAGGATTTTTCGGAAAAGAAATAATAAGTAAAGATACATATTTTTGTGAGTTTTGTGTGTTTAAGAAAATCATATCAAGTGTTTAACAAATCACCAGTACTGTTGATCTTGGTATACTCATTAAGCTTTTAACCACATTTACCTAGATTGCCAATATTCTTATCCACTTAAACCTCTTCTCGTTTCTCAACTGTTTCAAGATATGTTAGGTAATATTAAGAACATGAAATAACTGTGTGTCCCATCTCAGAATATACTCCCGTATCGAGATTCCCAGAATTTCATTTCATAGGTGAATATATCAAATTGATATCTGTAAAGGGGTGAATTGCGAGACTTTGAGAGCTTAGGTTAGTACTACCGTACAGACAAAGAGATGAAGGCTCGTCTTTAGGTGGTGTTCCATAAAGGAATCTATTGAACTGCAGATGTTACAAAGTTTATGACATAATCATTTTTTATGCAGCTTTTGTAGGCGAATAATGCATAAAGTATTATACAAGTTCTAGGCCATTGCTGACGCAAAATTAGAAGAACTCGGATAATACCCCAGATATCGATTAAATATAAAGACCTAGTATCACAGAATCTGGTATTCTCTCAAACGAAATTTCGGAGTACTAAGTCCATATATCCGAGAGATGTTAACCCACAAGTTATTCAATTTTTCATTTAGTTTTATATCTTGAAAACAATTTACTTAACGAGTGAAGTCTATTGGCACATCCTCAGTAAGACCTTTTTAATTACTTGTTTAATCAGACCAATTCTTTAGCTTACTATGATTGTCATATTGGTAAAATATGATCTCCCTTTTTCACAAAAACTCTTTTTGACTTTTTAAAATGTTTTTGTATTTTCCCAAAATTTCTCTCCCTAAAATCAAAAACATATTTTTGAATTGTTAGAGTTTTTAAGAAGAATGTACAGAAAAATTCGTCAAACCGATGAGAATCACGTCAAGTCATCGTCATCCTCAAACTCAACCTCATGTATATCCCCTGATGTCAGATTTCATAAACCATTTAATTTTAAAAGATTTTTAAGTCTTGTACAATAAAGGCTTTGGTATAAAAATATGCTTTTTGGTCATCTATGTGGATTTTTCAATTCTAACCAACTTTTTCTCGTAGCAATCACGGATAAAGTGGTTCGAATCTCAATATGTTTAGTTCGAGAGTATTGACATGAGTTTTTAGTGATATCGATCGCAACCTGGTTATCTATATATAGGCGTATCAAGAAATTGCAGTCCGAAGTCTCTCATCTGCTATAGAATCCAGAGAATCTGGGAGCAACAGCTGCATGCTGAAACGTATTCAGCCTCACAGGTAGAGAGAGCGATCGCGGTCTGTTTCTTGCATTGCTACGTTACCAAACGAGTTTTGAAGAATTAGCAACCAGCCGTCGTAGATTTGGTGTTAAGTTTGCAGCAACCGAAATCAGAATCCGAGTAACCCGCAAGATTGAAGTCATCATGTCTAGGGTACCAGAAGCCGGTGCTTGGAAATCCCTTCAAATATCTCATGATACGTTTGACGATGAGCAAGTGCGAATCTTTTGGAGTGGACTGATAACAGGTGCAAAGGCATGTTGGATACATGATATCTGGTCGAGAAGCAGTGAGATACATCAAGGATCCGATCATGGAGGGTATAATGTTTCGTCAACTTTGACTCCATCAGATCTGGAAAATGCCGTGATTAGAGCTAATGGGGTTGATGCTGGTTTAGCTCCTGCCATATCGAATTTCTCCAACATGTCATGAACATACTTCGTCTGATGGATGAAGATACCATCAGGCAACTGATCGACCTGAAGTCCTAAAAAGAACTTCATCTCCCCCATCGCGCTCATTTCAAATTTGCGCTTCATGACTTCTTCGAAGTCTTTACATAGCTTGTCATTTGTCAATCCGAAGATGATATCATCCACATATATATGTACAATAATCAAATGCCCATCTACTTCCTTCGTAAAGAGGGTAGAATCTACAGTTCCTCTGATAAAGCTGTTGTCTGTAAGATGTCGTGACAGCGTTTCATACCAAACTTTCGGGGCTTGATGTAGACCATATAAGGCTATGTTCAGAAGGTAGACTTTGTCTTTGTGCATTGGATCGACGAACCCCGGTGGTTGACCGACATACACCTCCTCTTTGACTTTTCCGTATAAGAGAGCATATTTGACATCCAATTGGTACACCTTGAATCCTTTCCAAGAAGCAAAGGCCAAGAATATGCGGATTGCTTCAAGATGAGCGACTGAGGCATAGACTTCTGTGTAATCTATCCCTTCTTGCTGATGGAAACCTTTTACCACAAGTGGAGCTTTGTTTCAGAATATGATACCTCTATCATCACGCTTACACTTGAAAACCCATCTAGTGTTTATCTTTTTGTGATGATCTGGTAGATCAACAAGCTTCCAGACTCCCAGTTTCTAGTATTGAAGCAATTCCTCTTGCATTGCGTCCACCCAACCCTCTTCTTTCAACGCGTCTTTCCAGTTCCCCGGTTCTACCTGAGAAACAAAACAACTATTAGAAAGTCTGGTTTGAAGTGGAGCAATACGAGTATAAAAACAACTTAGATCCTTATTGATCTGATTGCGAGTTTGCAATCCCATTTGTAAGCTGCCAATAATATTCTTCAAAGGATGATAAGAAAGCATCCTTGGCATCACTTCATTTGGAACATCTACTTGTGTTTGCAAATTTGTGATAACTTTATCCACAACCGGTACAGATGATGAAGCTTCATTCCTGACATTTGATTGATCAGCTTGATTATTCAGGAAGCTTTCAATCTACTCAGATCCTTTATCAGAACTGTATCCTCCATCATCGAAAGTCGATTCCCGATCAGAGTCGGCATTTGGCTGTTGCTGGGCAGATGATTCGGCAGTGTGGACAATAGGTACAGGTACAGATTCTTGACGAGTAGAGCTCGGACCTACATCAGACGTGTTAGACACAGGAAGTGACGGGGAAATCACCAACGGTCTAGTAACTTGTTCTTGATTAGATATTTGATGCTGTTGAAAGAGTATAACAAGTTCTTCTTCTGATGGCACATCTAGCAGGTCGAAAGAATTCCACAAACCATCATAGTTAAACAACCATGAATCCCCAGGTTTCTACGTTGGCGTAGTATATCTTTGACAATCAACATGCTGCGCAAGATAACTTGGTTTAGACTCGGCAAGAAGACACGTTTTTGAGGAGTAGCATAACCCACGAAGAATCCTTCCAAGGATTTGGCACCAAATTTACCAGCCGGGTCCAATAGTACACGGTGATCCAAATGGCTCCAGAAATGCAAGGTTGGGCTTTCACTGATTTAGTAACTCAAAACACGTCTTGTTGTGAGGCTTAACTGTTAACACACGATTCAAGGTGTAACACGCTGACGCGACTACTTCACTCCAGAAACTGATTGGCGATTTAATCGGCTAGCATAGTTCTGTCAGTCTCAATCAGTGTCTGATTCTTTCGTTCAGCTACTCCATTTTGTTGTGGAGTATAAGGAGCACTGAATTCATGAAGAATCCCCTTTTCATTGCAGTATTCGAGCATCCTCTTGTTCTTGAACTCTGTACTGTTGTCATTGCGGATTCTCTTGATTGGCAAGTGATACATGTTTTCGAGTTTCCTGAAGAGAATCATTAGAGTTTCAAAAGTTTCAACTTTGCTCTCCATAAAGAAAACCCATGAGAATCTTGAATACTCATTTGTAACGACAAGGCAGTACAGATCACCAGAAATGCTTTTGACGTTTACTGTTCTGAAAAGATCCATATGTAGCCTCTCTAGTGGTAGCTTGATAGAATTCAACAGCTTTCGTGTGTGTGATTTCTTGTGCTGTTTCCCCTTTCTACAGCTCAGATAATCATCGGATAATTGAAAAATTTTCAGATTAACACCCTCCACTAGGTCGTTATGCACAAGATAATTCATCTTTCGCAGATGAATGTGCCCCATCTTTCTATGCCATAGAATAGACTCTTTCTTGTGTCACACCCCGAATTTCCAACCAAACACCGGTGGGCCCGGGTGGGGAATATCATGACGTAAGTTGATATCATCATAGTCAATTAAACAAAGCACAGCGGAAGTCTTGGACTTAAATTACTATTACAAACCGAAATGTTCAAAGTACAAAATAATATACAGACGGCTGGTAACGAAAGATCCATAGGCGGATCGTAAAAATGTATAAAAATGTTCAACAGACTTTAGGGCAGATCTAAGGATTTGCAAGATCCTCTTATGTCACTACCGAGCAGCTCCCAGCCTATTTCGTATTATACCTGCAAACTTAGTCTTTTGAAAATACGTCAGCTTTCGCTGGTAAATACACCCGACTGACTCATTTGGAAACATTTTAAAAATTAGATTTAAGTGCACAGGGCACAAATCTTTTTATAACTCGGGAAAGTCAGCTTTGTAACCTTGTTAACAACTTTGCATGTTTGTCAATACATATGGGGCCCAGTACAGAGACCGAGACATGATTAACGTACACACCACTTATGAACCCACGAAGGAGTTATCCCCAACTTGTGGGTAAAAATAATTTTAGCATTCCCATCTGTCGGGTGTATGTGTAACATTCGTCAAAAACGGATTTACCAAACCCGCTCCGTTTATCAACCGAACAGTCAGTCAAAAATTTCGTTGCGAATTAAATGCCCAAAATATTTTTAAACGATACGTAATTGATTATTATACGGGAATATATATTTAGTTTTTGAAAAACTGTTGAAAATCGCAAAATAAAAACAAAAGTACTCTGCCGGGTTTCGAACCCGGGTCTGTACCGGTTCAACTCAGCGACTTATCTCACACAAACCACTGCGCCACTTGTTCTGTTTGTAAATATTGAAATCATTTAATTGATAAAGTGACGTTACGAATTCAAAATCGGCACCCATTAGTTCAGTCGTCGGAATCCCGGAAACATCGCGAGTTTTTAACACCACTTTCAGTTATAACGTAAATTAGTATTAAGACATCGGTTATAACCGATGTTTGAAGTCCGCGACCAAACCATAACCGCTGGAGTTTTATAACCGATGAATACAGTCGGAAATCAGACCAAGTGCTTCGACGTTTTCCCCTATAAATTCACCCTCAACCCATTGCAAACCTTTTCGCTCAAAACCACACTTTTCCTCGGCGTAATTCCACTCGCCGGAAATTTTCTGTTCGTCGCCGGAAAACCGATTTCCTCGTTTCTAAACCTCACTGAGCCTATGAGCTTATACCGGAGATACCCACACCCTTTGTAAGCTTCCTGGAGACTAGCTGCTACAAGACACTCGTCGCCGGAAGGAATTGCTGTCGCCGGATTTCTGCCGGAAAACAGAGGGTCCAGTCGGTATACCTCTTCGATTATTTTCCTTTCTTTTTACTTCTATCTTATCAGTAATTAACCTAAAACGGTAATGAAACTTGAATAAAACTCGAACCAGTCCGACATTACATCTGGTTATCACTAGATGAAGAAGACGATGTATCCGGATCACATAAGTATAAAATAAATCAGGATATTAATCGGGTTAGACACACAGTCCAGCGGTGGACTGTGTGCACATATAACGCAAAGGTCACGAGTTCGAATCCGGTTTCACACACGCTGCCTTAATAAAAACCATTTTTTTTGTTTAACTGAACCGGAGTCGATACTGGTATATGTTAAGTATATTAATAACCGGAATAATAACCAAGTTAGACACACAGTCCAGCGGTGGACTGTGTGTTTGTTTATATCACAGGTCACGAGTTCGAGTCCGGTCTACTGCACCGACTCGAACAATTATCTATTCTTTTTAATAAGGCAGAAAAGGATATAACTAAATTGTATTTAAGTATAATAAAAATCGAATTATATAACATGTTTAACACACAGTCCAGCGGTGGACTGTGTGTTAGATTAAACCACAGGTCCCGGGTTCGAGACCTGTGGAGTGCATGTCCGATTCGCTTAAAAACTGTTTTTAAAATAAAATGATTTTCGGTTTAAACTAATTAATATATATATATAATTAAAATCAGATATATAACGGGTTAGACACGTAGCTCAGTTGGTAGAGCTGCGTGAACGCGTATGGGAGGTCTCGGGTTCGAGCCTCACTCAGCGCACTTGTGTTCCGCATTCGAACCGGTCAACGGTCAGGTCAACGGTCAACGAGCTGGTCAACGGTCAGAAAAAAAATCAATTTTTTTATTATTTTTATTTAATTATTTTAATTAAAAATCAATTAAAAATACTTAAAAATAACATTTTTAAGGTTAGAAAATAGCCTCAAACTCACAAAAATACACCCAACAATCCTACTAAAATAGATTAATAAAATCCGTTTACTTACCAAACCATAATGCGATTTATCTAGGTTAAATCTCACTCGTGGTTAAAACCACTTCGCGTGCATTCAACATCATCAACCGAACGCACCCACTGTGAGTGAATCTTACAACTTCCCCTTTTAAATTACACGTTTTGGGGTGTGTCATGTGTTATGAAAATAATTAATTTATTTATTTAAACTTGTGCCATACCACATCATGACCTAAACTTAGATTGTTTATATTATTGTGTTTTTACTTATTTTCCTATGCCAAATCATATGAAACTCATTCATTAAGCCCATCAGTTCCTCGTGGGAGACGAGTTGAACAACGCGTGCTTCAAATCAAATTCATTATTGTTCATGTGTGTATCATTGAGTTTTATATTGGTTGTAGTTGTGTCATTCATATTATCATGTTATGCAATTCATACATTAGGCCCCTCAGTTCCTCGTGAGAGACGAGTCGAGCATCGTGTGCCTCTAATTGTTCCATTTTTTGTTCATGTGTGTTTCATTTAATATCTTATGATTGTTGATTAAGTTACATCTATTTTACTCATGTTTGGTTGTGCACATATTTCATAATCAATTTAAATAAATTTGTTCAAATGTTTTCCATAGGATTCACTCGCCAACATTATGTTGATCCAAAAACCCTTTTACACATGATACAGGTGAACAGGTTGAAGCAAGGAAAACATAGGATATGCTTTAGAAGAGAACAAAGAAGTTTAAATTGTTAGTTAGAACAATTGTAACCTTTATTGTAAATTTCCATTTAATTTGTATTAAAGAATATGAAACGCATAATAAATGTCATGAGCTTTGATGATAACCCAATCATGCCCCGATCACCTTATCCGCTGCGGGTCGGGGTGTGACAGATTGGTATCAGAGCCATGACTATAGGGATATAGGATAGGTTATTAGACCCTTAGAGCCTATACTATAGTCTGCCTAAATTGTTAATTGATTAGGTGGTTACATACAAACTTGTGACATTTATTTGTTTCATATTTTTTACATTTACAGTCAAACATGCATGCTTATATACATATTCATTATACATATATACATATTCATTATACATATATCGATGTTCATGTATTCAATTTATTTTCATATTCTCATTATCCAAAGATTTTGTGCAATTTTCAAATCTCATCAAAGTAAGTTCTGCGACGGGCATGTAGTAACTGGAAGGGTACAAGTACCGGTAGTCGGAACGTCCTGTCTAGGCTGGCATTCGTATAAATCCAATATAACGGACCAGTTTGCCTACCTGGGGACCAACGAGGAGAGTAGAAGGACCTATTAGGCCAAAGCATGCCACACCAAACGTCGTTCGAACTAACCTACTTTGAGGTGTCACCGTGTCTACACCTGGACACATTCCGAATATCACACGTTGTATACATATTTCTTGATTTTCTCCGGGTTTTTGTGTACGCAACCTGGCAGAAACCGTGCGAACCATATGAAAACCCGGTATTCATGGGGGCCCACATGATTACACAGGTAAAGTATGGCGGCATGTAGGGCCTAACAGCGAGCAAAACCCAAGACATCCAATGGATGTAGTAATTTATTTATCTATAATTATTTTATGAATGTTCATTCCTAATGCGACCCATGAACCCAAAAGCATCCAACTCATACTCTTGTCATGTATTCCTTGTAGATGTCTTCTAACCTCGCCCGTAGGAAGACGAGAGCAAGAAAAGCCCGCGAGCGCATGGCTGCCTTAATCGCTCAACAAATGGCTGCCGTAGTACCCAACATTGTAATCCAAGTTCAACAAGCACTTACCGATAATCCTGTCAATCAAGCAAACCAAAACATTTTCAACTATCCCCCAAATACCACTAAATGCACCTACAAGCATTTCAAATCATGCGACCTCCGAAATACAAAGGGACTGAAGGCGTCACCGCTCTCCTCCATTGGTTTGAAGAAATGGAGAACACATTTCAAAATTGCGATTGCCCTGACGATCGCAAAGTGCGATATGCTACCGTCGATTATATGGGATAGCATTTACTTGGTGGAACACAGAGAAGGCCAAACGAGGTGTGGAAGATGCTATGTCCTTAACTTGGAACGAATTGAAGGAAATCATGACCAGACGATTTTGCCCAAGGAGCGAAATCAAGAAGTTAGAAGATGAATTCTATCAATGAAGCAAGTGGAAGGAGACCACATCACCTACAACAAAAGATTCCTCGAGTTACATCAAATGGTTCCCAACATGTTCACTCCCCTCTACCGTTTGATCGAGCACTACATTCGTGGTCTTCCGTCAAAGATTCAAGACCCTGTAATAAGTGCCAAGCCTGCAACTTTGGAAGCAGCAATGGAGCTAGCAACAGAGCTCACCGAGAACCGAATCCGAAACAAAGACTTCAAGGAGGAGAAGAAGAAGGATAAAGAATCGACTGAAACCTCCGACTCCACTCAAACCGAATCCCCTTCTTAACCCAATCCTAAGAGAAGAAGAGTCGGGCGACTTTTCGCTGCTACTCAACGAAATCAACCAGTTATACACGCTATACCCATCCGAGCTATCCCAATCACCCAAGTGGCACCCAACTCAGCTTACCCAGATAAGAAACCATATCTTGGACCTCACCCTCGATGCAACAACTGTTTTTATCACCATCCCCATACCCTACCTTGTCGTCTATGTGCAACTTGTGGACGCTATGGTCATTTGAGCAATGTTTGTCGCACCTTTCAAAACCAAACCTTTTCCCCTACTCAAAACATGGCCCAAGCCTATCAACAACCCCAATACCCCATGTTCCCATATGCTCGAGCTTGTTTTAATTGTGGCGACCCTACCCACTTTAGAAACACATGCCCTCAATTGGTTAACGTTATCAACACTCAAGCCCAATCAAACCCAGTTAACCAAGTAAACCAAGAAAACCCAACCACTATGCCACCAGCAAGAGGAAGAGTCTTCAATATCAACGCCAACCCTGTCGAAGATAGTGACGGCCCAGATGAAGATACTCTACTAGTCCTCTTCGCCGAAGATCCAGATTCAACTCCTATCGTTTAGTTTTATGTTTTTCTTTATCACATAGAACCGAACATAACTTAAGGATAAAGCCAATGAAACTTTGACGAGAATACGGTGGATACGCCGATGGTACTTCCTATATATAAGTATTCTTGTCAAATGATCGGAGGCATTATCAGGCGGTTATGAGAGGTTCCATGCATAGGCTGATTGTGTGATGGTTGTTTAGATTAAGTTGTTCAATTTCAGTACATTCAATACGTTCGGCTCCGTTTGATTGAGCCTTGAGCGCACATACAATTTCATTCAATACGTTCGGCTCCGTTTGATTGAGCCTTGAGCGCACAGACAATTTCATTATCAGTATCTTGTGGTTGTGGTGTTTGTAGTAGAGTCGCATCGAACTAACCATAACTTGCGGATAAAGTCAATGAAAATTTGACAAGAATATGGTGGATACGCCGATGGTACTTCCTATATATAAGTATTCTTGTCAAATGATCGGAGGCATTATCAGGCGGTTATGAGAGGTTCCATGCATAGGCTGTTTGTGTGGTTAAGTTATTCATTTTCAGTACATGCAATACGCTCGGCTCCGTTTGATTGAGCCTTGAGCACACAATTTCAATTTCAGTACATTCAATACGTTCGGCTCCATTTGATTGAGCCTTGAGCGCACATCCATCTCATTTTCAAGTACATGCAATACGATCGGCTCCGTTCGATTGAGCCTTGATCGCACAGATATATTTCATTTCAGTATTTTATGTTTGTTTTATTGGTTGTAGAGTTATAGGACTAATCATAATTCACTGATAAAACCAATGAAAATTTGACAAGAATATGGTGGATACGTCGCTAGTACTTCCTATATATAAGTATTCTTGTCAAAGGATCAGAGGCATTATCGGACGGTTATGAGAAGTTCTATGTAGGATTTATTAGTTTCTTGGTAACCAATCATAACTTGTGGATAAAACTAATGAAAATTTGGCAAGAATATGGTGGATACGCCGCTGGTACTTCCTATATATAAGTATTCTTGCCAAAGAATCAGAGGCATTATCAGGCGGTTATGAGAAGTTCCATGTAGGATTTAGTATTGCCTTGGTTGGAATTTGTGTTACATTTATATCATCATGTTATTTAAAGAGATTGGATTGTGATCCATTTCTACATAAGCTAACCTCTCCATCATAACAAACGAGAGAGGAACTTCCATCATTCAAACATATATGCTATCAGAATGTGGATTCAAATATTTGCTGTTGTGTTTATTCATGTTCAAATATTTGCTGATGTGTTTATTCATGTGCAAATATTTGCTGATGTGTTTATTCATGTTCGAATATTAGCTGTTGTGTTTACTTATGTTCAAATATCAGTTGTTGTGTTTTTATTTATGTTCCATATAGGTTGTAGTGTTAGAAGTTTTGCCTTAGGATATAACCATACTTTCCCAAACGTATCTAAATTCTTATGCATGATATCATTTTTAGCAAATCATTTCTGCTTATACTTATACAGTAGGCAACAAAAAGCGATTCCTGAATAGGGTACTTAACCCTTACAAGGAACGTTACCCCTCGAACAAAAACTTAAACCCTCATTTTTCTGAGCATACAACTGTCAAACAAAACATCACCATCCTTTTTGGTCAAAATATATCATTATTTAAATTTCGGGACGAAATTTCTAAAAAGCAGGGGATACTGTAACATTCGTCAAAAACGGATTTACCAAACCCGCTCCGTTTATCAACCGAACAGTCAGTCAAAAATTTCGTTGCGAATTAAATGCCCAAAATATTTTTAAACGATACGTAATCGATTATTATACGGGAATATATATTTAGTTTTTGAAAAACTGTTGAAAATCGCAAAATAAAAACAAAAGTACTCTGCCGGGTTTCGAACCCGGGTCTATACCGGTTCAACTCAGCGACTTATCTCACACACACAAACCACTGCGCCACTTGTTCTGTTTGGTAAATATTGAAATCATTTAATTGATAAAGTGACGTTACGAATTCAAAATCGGCGCCCATTAGTTCAGTCGTCGGAATCCCGGAAACATCGTGAGTTTTTAACACCACTTTCAGTTATAACGTAAATTAGTATTAAGACATCGGTTATAACCGATGTTTGAAGTCCGCGACCAAACCATAACCGCCGGAGTTTTATAACCGATGAATACAGTCGGAAATCAGACCAAGTGCTTCGACGTTTTCCCCTATAAATTCACCCTCAACCCATTGCAAACCTTTTCGCTCAAAACCACACTTTTCCTCGGCGTAATTCCACTCGCCGGAAATTTTCTGTTCGTCGCCGGAAAACCGATTTCCTCGTTTCTAAACCTCACTGAGCCTCTGAGCTTATACCGGAGATACCCACACCCTTTGTAAGCTTCCTGGAGACTAGCTGCTACAAGACACTCGTCGCCGGAAGGAATTGCTGTCGCCGGATTTCTGCTGGAAAACAGAGGGTCCAGTCGGTATACCTCTTCGATTATTTTCCTTTCTTTTTACTTCTATCTTATCAGTAATTAACCTAAAACGCTAATGAAACTTGAATAAAACTCGAACCAGTCCGACATTACATCTGGTTATCACTAGATGAAGAAGACGATGTATCCGGATCACATAAGTATAAAATAAATCAGGATATTAATCGGGTTAGACACACAGTCCAGCGGTGGACTGTGTGCACATATAACGCAAAGGTCACGAGTTCGAATCCGGTTTCACACACGCTGCCTTAATAAAAACCATTTTTTTTGTTTAACTGAACCGGAGTCGATACTGGTATATGTTAAGTATATTAATAACCGGAATAATAACCAAGTTAGACACACAGTCCAGCGGTGGACTGTGTGTTTGTTTATATCACAGGTCACGAGTTCGAGTCCGGTCTACTGCACCGACTCGAACAATTATCTATTCTTTTTAATAAGGCAGAAAAGGAAATAACTAAATTGTATTTAAGTATAATAAAAATCGAATTATATAACATGTTTAACACACAGTCCAGCGGTGGACTGTGTGTTAGATTAAACCACAGGTCCCGGGTTCGAGACCTGTGGAGTGCATGTCCAATTCGCTTAAAAACTGTTTTTAAAATAAAATGATTTTCGGTTTAAACTAATTAATATATATATATAATTAAAATCAGATATATAACGGGTTAGACACGTAGCTCAGTTGGTAGAGCTGCGTGCACGCGTACGGGAGGTCTCGGGTTCGAGCCTCACTCAGCGCACTTGTGTTCCGCATTCGAACCGGTCAACGGTCAGGTCAACGGTCAACGGGCTGGTCAACGGTCAGAAAAAAATCAATTTTTTTATTATTTTTATTTAATTATTTTAATTAAAAATCAATTAAAAATACTTAGAAATAACATTTTTAAGGTTAGAAAATAGCCTCAAACTCACAAAAATACACCCAACAATCCTACTAAAATAGATTAATAAAATCCGTTTACTTACCAAACCATAATGCGATTTATCTAGGTTAAATCTCACTCGTGATTAAAACCCCTTCGCGTGCATTCAACATCATCAACCGAACGCACCCACTGTGAGTGAATCTTACAACTTCCCCTTTTAAATTACACGTTTTGGGGTGTGTCATGTGTTATGAAAATAATTAATTTATTTATTTAAACTTGTGCCATACCACATCATGACCTAAACTTAGATTGTTTATATTATTGTGTTTTTACTTATTTTCCTATGCCAAATCATATGAAACTCATTCATTAAGCCCATCAGTTCCTCGCTGGGAGACGAGTTGAACAACGCGTGCTTCAAATCAAATTCATTATTGTTCATGTGTGTATCATTTAGTTTATATTGGTTGTAGTTGTGTCATTCATATTATCATGTTATGCAATTCATACATTAGGCCCCTCAGTTCCTCGTGAGAGACGAGTCGAGCATCGCGTGCCTCTAATTGTTCCATTTTTTGTTCATGTGTGTTTCATTTAATATCTTATGATTGTTGATTAAGTTATATCTATTTTTACTCATGTTTGGTTGTGCACATTTTCATAATCAATTTAAATAAATTTGTTCAAATGTTTTCCATAGGATTCACTCGCCAACATTATGTTGATCCAAAAACCCTTTTACACATGATACAGGTGAATAGGTTGAAGCAAGGAAAACATAGGATATGCTTTAGAAGAGAACAAAGAAGTTTAAATTGTTAGTTAGAACAGTTGTAACCTTTATTGTAAATTTCCATTTAATTTGTATTAAAGAATATGAAACGCATAATAAATGTCATGAGTCTTTGATAATAACCCAATCATACCCCGATCACCTTATCCGCTGCGGGTCGGGGTGTGACAGTATGCCTACACCCCGTGCTTTGGTCGTGGCCATTATCTAATGTAATGAGCCAAGGATATCCAGGACACGGTCGTTAACCCCCAATGTTTAAGTTATCAAACAAAACAGATTAAAATGGAATATGCGGATTTACTAGCCACAATCCGGCATTGGATTGATCCTATTTCCGACCAAGCGGTAATAATTTACAATAACCTGAGCTAGTCTTGATTTAAAAATGCAAGATTTAATAAATCAGCCGTACTTAAAATGAAATAAGTTCAGATAGCATTTACTGGAAGGCTCTAGTCTGGATTATGGCATAAGCTAACCAATTAGAATGCTAACGGTCTTTATTTAAGTCATAGACTTAGACCGACTAGCTTTAAGGATCAAATTCGGTATGATACGCTAGATTAAACGATGACCGGATAGAATGTAGTTTAAACCCAACAAATACTTAAGACTTGAATAATATGGGTAAACAATTAACATTCATGAATTTGAGATTAAAATGAAAAGGTTAAACCCGTTTCGGTTAATTTTCGTAAACTAGTTACATATATTTGACTGCATGCATATAAGCGATATCGGGTAACCGGATGAGTCATGAACAAGTTCTATATGTCATTATACTTTAAATAAGTTGTAATATTAGTAGGATATCAACTTATATGCCTGAAAAGGTTTTGAAACGAAATTATGCCTCATAAGGGCGTTTCGGTAATTATATGTCGTATAAAAGGAACTTGCTTGTATTCTGATGTTATGACCATAAACATTCTGGAAAATACTTAATTTGTGATATAATATTAGTAAGATAGCACACATAAGTGTAGTTTATGGTTTAAGACCAAACTATGCACCGAAAGGGCATTTTGGTCATTTAAAAGTATAGTTTACGATATTATACTAAAATCAGTTTATGATCAGAATATTAACATCATAATATGTTAATTACATTATCATATCAGTAGGTAATTTATTTGCAAGTCCATTGTTGATTAAAACCTTGTTTTATGTAAAAAGGGCATTTTAGTCAATTGTGCATAAACGAAGATTATGATTATGATCAAGTAATATAACCTCAGAAGGTTATGCTACAATGTATTACAATCATAATGTGGCCTTAATTCAGAAGTTAATTAATCTAAGTCGGGTCAGAATCGAAAGTCAAAGCAGAAGCAAACTTCACGACTTTCGGTTGCGAACCGACTCTAGGACTGAAATTGACGGATCGAACATGTTCCCACATGTTCTAATAACTATTACCAACTTGTTTGAAGTGTCAAAAATATATTTATAACATGTATAAACTCAGATTATGATTTTTATGAAATCTGACCTGTTTGACTTTTAAAACAATAACTTTGACCCGTCAATTGACCTAGTAAACGTGATCCTTAGGAGGTGCCCTTTTAAGAGATTAATACCTACCTAATTACGATCACTTAGCCATGTTCATATTGAACAATGGGTGGACCATAATGGTCTTAACCAAAAGTCAAGGCATTTGTAAAAAATGCTTGACTTGTGGCTATTAAAAGCCTATAAAAAGAAAAGAGCAGAGATGGAGCACTTACAAGTGATCCAAGAGAAACTTAGAACTCAAAGGGAAGCTACCAAATGGTCAGGAACTTCCAAGAGTGTAATAGAGAGGAGAAGAAGTGAATGAGCAAGGAAATGAGTGAGCTTGAGTTGCTATTTATAGTGCAAGAGGGTGTGTGAAGATGAAGCCAGGTCTTAGAGGTGTTCTAGGATCATCACAAGTGTCTAGCAAGGTGTCAAAGAGTGTGGCAAATTGCAGGAGAGGTGGCATCTTGACAGAATTTTGGGTTTTTGACACTTTTAGTCCCTCAAATTTAGTTTTGTGGATTGTCATGAATTGTCCCTTGACTTATATCCAATGACAAAATGATACAACTTGGTATATTCGTTCAACACGAGATGTATTGAAGAAGAGTACGAACAACCGAACGTTAAGGGGTGTCACACTAGGTGTTCTTATGACTTATAAGCGTTTACTAGCTTAAACGCGAAAGATAAAAACACTTATGGTTTAATGGGTTAAATCACCCAAGCTAATAAGGTTTAAGGTTCGGTGAAGATGTGTGATACTCAAGAATGGTGAATCACAAGATATTACCTTAACCGGGAGTCATTCGGATCAAAAATGACTTAAATACGCAAGAAAAATGTAATAATAAAGTCTAGGGGCCTTAAGGTTAATAGTTGAAAATTTATATGGTTCAAAACTGAAGTTCTAAGGCTTCGCCGTAAGCTACGGTTGCCAAACCGTAGCTTACGGTTAGGTTTAAATTTCTAACAGAAAGTCTGGACCGTAAGCTACGGTCACGGACCGTAAGCTACTATCAGGTTAAAAAATATTTTTTTTTAGTTTTTCGGATATGTCTAAAGAGTTGAGTGGCTAACTTATTTGAGGTATTTATATTTTGTACTTATTTATTTTATTTATTTATTATTTTTTTAAGGGTATATACACGTGTCGGTTTATTACCGAACACGAATTTTACAAGGTGTGACGGTAGCTTTGGAAACAAAGCATTGAACTTTCTTCGATGTTGTTGATGTAACACTCATATCTAGAACATAAAGATCATTTTCTCTAAGTGCACGCATCAGAATCCATTCCTCCGGAATCTTGAAACCCAGTTTTAAGATCAAGCATTCTTTATCATTGAAGTGTGTCGTGAATTTCTTGTCACAAATCTGCGAAATGCTGAGTAGATTGTTTTCAAGTTCAGCAATGTAGTTCACTTTATCAGACGATGCAACTCCATTCGTGAGAATTCCTTCACCGACAATCCTCCTCCTTGCGTTCCGGCAAAACCTACGTATCCTCCGTGGATAGCTTTAAAGTCGTGTAACAACGCAAACATCCCTGTCATGTGCCTAGAAGCTCCACTATCCATTATCCATTTAGACATGATCGATCGTGGGAGTCCCTGCACACATGCAGAAGAAACTATTTAAACAAATAAACCTAAGCGTGTTTGGTCTTGGGTGGGTTCAGAATGTCAAATGTTGGACCTACTTTGTTTTTTAAAATTTTTTAGGCTCGATTTTGTTTAGAACGGAAGGTTTCGGTTCTACCTTGGATGGTTTGACTTTGGCCACCCATTTTTGCTTTTTCAGATTTGCCTTTTTAGCATAAAATTTAGAATCCATTTGATGATATTTAGTTGATGTTTCACCAATTTCAAATTTAGAATGACGTTAAATAGTTGGTTTAACATTTTTGTAGGATTCATGTGTTCTTTTCAAAATTTGCTTTGGCGCAATCATAGGGGCCTTCTATTTCTCATCCTTTGTGAACTTTTTAGAATGAGAAACAGGTTTTGGAGATTCTTGTGAGCAATATCTTGCAATGTGCCCAACATTTTGACATTTGTAACACGTCCTACTGTCCTTTCGAACAGAAGATTCCAAAACTTGTTTCCTATTCTCTTTCTCTTTCTTGAAATCATCATTTGATTGTGTTCTGATGATTCTTTATCCTTTTCTGTTGTTGTCCCGAAAACAAAATTGATTTTCTTAGTAAAGTTTAGCTTTTGAGACTTATTATTCATTCTTTGCTTTTGGAAACCCAACCCTGCCCTCTTATTCTCAGGATAATCTTTATTTTTATGATAGTAGGGTCGGTTATCACATTTAGATTTAGAGTAGAATGATACAATGTGTTTATCTACATCAGCATGACTAACCTCCACAAGCTTGAACAATTTATCAACATGATCCAGATTCACGTTCTGGATAGGAAAGTCATCATCAGAAAATAGTTTATCAAATCCATGCATTCTATAAACTATGACATTTGGATAATTGTTTAAACTATCTTTGATGTTTCAACATCAGATTCCGATTATCAGATTCACTTTTTAAAACATTTTAGACCACTGTTTTAACCACTTCAGAGTCATATTCAGATTCGGATGTTGTGTAAGTTACGTCGATGTTTTAGGCAACTCATTTGATTGTTCAGTTTTCAGTTTTAGATTGAGCGCCTTTTCCATCCCTGATGGCTTTTTACATGCATAACTATTCCACATAGAGGGTGGAACACGATCGTAACTCGCACTCTTGTTTTCAACCTTTTCTGATTCTTCTTTATTTTCAATTTTTGGTAAAATGTGATCAATGACGTAACAGCTTGTTGAATAACTGATTAACAACTTGTTAACCCATTCAGTTTCGATTCTTACCTTTCAAGCTCACTCTTTAACTCAACGATAGTATTTAGGTGAATACTAATGGCCATTTGCTTGTCCATTACTGTCGCTTTGAGCATAGAAAGAGTTCCATCATTTTCTCTTAGTGCTTTTTCATACTGTTTAACAGTTCTGCTCAATTTGTCATATGCTTCTTTAATTGATTTAAAATCACTCGATAAATTGTTTGTTAAACTTTTGAGCTCAGTATATCGTGTCTCTTTTACAACACATTCATTGCATGGCTTAGCACATTTTAAACATAGGTTTCTACTACATACTCACATTTGGACTCATTTACCTCGTTAACATTTGCCATGCATGCTTTGGTAGTCTCATCAGCCAACTTCTCCATCTGTTCATCAACTTTCTGTGCCACATCAGGCGTCTTCTGTTCTTCGCAAGATGATCAATGACTTGATGCGAAGTAACCTGCAAAAGTTTTCAACATATCGTTAGGTAGGAGGTGTTTAAATGCACTGTTTAAAAGTTCCTCCTCTTCTAATGATGTGTGATAGTAATAATCATCTTCTGGTGCTCATCAAAAGCTGCGTCTGATTCTTCTTCAGGTTCTTCGATTATCTCAGCAACAAAAGCTAAACTCTTATTCTTGGAAATATATTTGTTCCAGTTAAAGCCCTCATCTTCTTGAGTAACCACTAGCGCTTTGTCTTTGGTCTCTGGCTGTTTATCTTCGATCTGCACCAAGCGAGTTCTTGGTTGGGGACGGTGGTAAATAGCCTTCTTGTAGTAGTCATTGGCAAATGGGTTCTTGTTATGCTGAGCTTCTCTATTTTGGCATTCACGTTTAAAATGACCCTTTTCCCGACATTTAAAACAAGTAACTTTAGATTTATCAAATCCAAGTTTTCCATCCAAACCTCCCAAGTTCTCCTTTCCTGTAATTTCCATGAAGCGTTGTGCGTGTCGAATAATAGATTCCATACACCACTTTATGTCGATTAACTCCATCTCTACTGGATCAATCTGATCATAGTCCAATCTGGTCATTTTAGAATTCCAATCCTTCCTGCTACAAGATTGTCATAAGATTCGAGAACCGATGCTAGTAGTGACATATGCTGCTTAGCGGTTTTCTCATCAAAGTTTTGTGCATTCTGGAAATCAACTGCTATATTGAACTGTATTACCCTCTGAGTAGGATTAGATTGACTGGTCTGGTTGAGTTGGGGGTTGCTCGATCCATATGATGACTGTGGGCGTTGAGACGCGTTTGGATTGACCGTTGCAAATGATTGAAAACTACTATTCATATTTGATGGTGGGCTCGGTGTGCAGTAAGCGTTAAAGGCAGTCTGGATCTTCGAAGATTGTATTTGAGCAGCAGAACTATTCTTGAAGTAAAGATTAACATCTTGTTGCACTTGAACATTTCAAGCTCATGTCCCTCCAATCTCTCAATGAAACGTGGTAATGAGAGATTACCATATTCAAATCTATTTTTCAAAATGGTCAAATAGGTAGACCATTCGCCTTGTGGCAAGGAATCAGCGAGTTTATCAACAAGTTCTTCGTTTGTTTTGACGATTCCCATTCGCTTCAGTTGCACCACCAGATGACAATATCTTTCAATCAGCTGCTTAGCTGTCTCACCTTTGATCAAAGTAAAGATGTGAAATTCTTCACTCAACATCGACCGCTTCCCTTTACGCAATTGGGCACTTCCCTCGAACTTCATTCGAAGAGCATTCCACAATGATTGTACGTCATCATCATGTTGTAATAATGCCAGTATGTCCTCTTTGATGGATTGTTGGAGAATGTTCATCATTTTCTTCTCATTGAAAAACTTTTCCCTTTCATACTCTGAAAGTTGAGCCAGTGTCTTCTGGAGACCGTTCTCTCCAACAGGTGATTGATACTTTTCTTCAATAGCAAACCAATAGGTAAAAGGATTTTCCTGAACCCAGTTCATGAAACGTTCGCTTCAACTGTCGAAGTCTTCAAGATTCATTAACTTCGGCGGTTTTGTCATAGTACCCATCTCGTTTTCGAGGTTCATGTTTTGTGCTGCAGTAGTCGTGACTGCTGATGTAGCAAATATGTTACAAAATTTTTCAGCCATTTTCTTAAAAAATTTAACAACACACTTTCCTAGAAAAACTGATTAAAATGATAGAATTTCTTCGTGCGAATGACAAATTAGTTCGTGCGACCAAGATCCGTTCGTACGACATAAAGACTCGTGCGGACAAGATGATTCAAACAAACTACTCGTGCGAATCAAAGAAATAACTCGTACGAATGACTAGATCCCTCCGTACGAATGACTTGCTCGTACGAGTGTATAATTCGTGTGAATCACAGATTCAAATTTTCAACTTGTAAATTTTAAGATCTTCTAATTACTTGTTCGTACGAATTAATTAACTTGTTCGGTCAGTCGTTCGTGCGAGTGGTCTCTCTACCCGTACGAAACAACTAAGGTCACAAAACTGATGAATTTTACCAATTTGACATGATTAAGCTCGATTTTAGATCTGAAATTGTTAAGGATTGTTTATAATTGGTTTTAACGTGATTTTCTAGAATCCTAATCCAATTTGTCCATAATTTCGTCCAAATCCGAGATCAATTAGGGAGAAATGTAGAAGTAGAAAGCTGCAACAGTGAATCTGAGCTGAAACAGTTGGTAGCCTGCAGAAACGTGACGTTTGTCAGCAGATCAGGCCTCAAGGCTCTGATACCACTTGTGAATGGGGGATCGACTCCTTCGATGAGCAATCAGTGTGATCTAACTTAGCTAGCAGAGGCGGAATTCATTGCTAGAGAGGATGACAAACGAAAAAGAGAGATATACTGTTTAACTGCTCTGAATTGTATTGATTGACGTGCAAAGTACAGACGCAAGTAAAAAAATCAGCAGGGCTTCGCCGTACCAACTGAACTAACATTAACTAGCTCTGAAACAACACTCCTCTATTTATAGGTCAACATGACTCGCACTGGAGTGTGTGAAACAGAGACTGTGACTCGTGCGAGTGGTTGCCTTGTACGAGTGACGGACTGTCACTCGTACGAGTCAACTGAGTCACTCGTACGATTCTCTACAAAACATAAACAATAACATTTATATAAATGACGTTTAAGCCCTAATACAATATCGACATATCCTGGACGTAGGCAATAGACATTATGCACCAACAAACTCCCCCATGGATGTTGCCGCAGTCTGGATAGTCTTCAAACAATCTTTATATGATTTGACATTTAACGACCAAAAAATCTCTTAGGTGGCTTGTGACGCTCCTCAAATGCTATTGGCGTTTGATCTATTGGAGGAGGTCGATTCATTGAATTGCCAAACCGAAAACTCCTTAGCGACGCTATGCGAGCTCGCTTTACTATTCTAGCTTACTTCTTTTCCTTCTTCTTTTGCTCGGTTTCCTCCAGCTTCCTCCAAGATGTGTTCCATGCCGATCCAGAATGTATGTCATTGGCGAAACAGACATTAACAATCTTTTGAAACTGGAGTGCTTGTTCTTTATTTTTCTCTTCGTAACTGATCTTGCTTTAGAACAAGCAATCTATATCCTTCTTCATACAATTGACTAGCCACATCGGGTCTAGTACTCTAATGCCATGCCACAGCCCATATATGCGTTTGTGGGCTATGACGACTTCGGATAGCTCCTCTGTAATCTTCCACGAGTCATCATCAGGGTGCACGCAAATTACAGCCTCTCCTGTATTAGAATCATAGTGCCACCAATTGAAGATTTTGTGGAAATCCTGCTCCATTTGTATCATAGGCATGTTCTTCATTACTTTCGGCTTCTTTACAATAAGCGTAACATCCTTCTCCTTAGTTACTGGATCTAGCTTGGTAATGCGTCTCGGAAAGTGAGGTTTCTAGTGTATAAATCCATGTAAAGCTTCAAGTTTAATCAACTTCCAAAGCCTCTGGCCGTGAAATTTAATCTTGAGATTGATCGTCTTTGTTTGCACCAATTCTTTGATATCCCAATAAGGCAAGGACTTGATGTCGCTCAAATATCGGAAGTAATGAATAACAAACTCGCTTTTGATCGCGTAAATGCTAAGCTCTTCAATCCAACCCTAGTTTATAATGTCCCCTATAGAAATATCAGCGTCATGAGTAAAGAAAGCTAAAGGACGTTTAAATTTACACTCTACTGGTGAACACTTGAATCACTTTTTCCCCATCTCAGCACTTTCAGCTCTATTTAACTATTGAGGAATAGTTCCCTGCTTCGCAGCTTCTTCCACTTTACGCTTCAGAATATCTGCATTCTCTGCTTCAAACAGTTCAGTAAAAATTGGGGAGTCATCCGTAATCTGATCAAGATTAGAAACATCATCATCAGAATCATCCTCCATGACAACTCAATCATAATCGTTAGCTTCTTAACCGTGTTCAAACACATAATTGTTTGGCTCGAAAGCGCTAATCTTGTTCAGGCCATCTTCAAAATCAAACTCAAACTTTTCTTCATCCACGCCTAACATTTCGGCAATCTCTTCCTTAGAATAGCTGTGGAGTAATTCTCCCTCCTCTACATCATGCTCAAGATTAAAGATCTTGGTTTTGGTACAACAGGAACGGTAGATGTATTAATTACCGAGAGGATTCATGCTTGCTGAGCATCAGAAGGATCTTCAGTTCTGTCCTTATCACCTTCCTCAGTCGTTTGATTTGCAGAGTCATCAAGATACACAGAATAATCAATCTTTTCATTTAGACCAGAATTTGTTACACGAATACCAGCAACTCCTAAGTTATCATCATCACCACCACCACTATCCGAATCAGAATCATCAGATAAGGTATCATCTAAATCTTCATCCTCTTTCTTAGCATCTTCATCAAATTCTTCAACCACTTTCTCAATCTCTTTTTCTAACTTTTACTTCAGTAGCCATTCGTGGTGTCTCACAGAAAGATCTGACATATCAATCTCCCCATACTTTGGCTTCCCGATCAGCACAAACTTGTTCGACACTTGATACAACATGATATCTGTGATAACTGGCATAGATTCAGCTTCTGGGGCAGTTTCGACATTCACGGGACCTCTACCACTTTCTCTTTACCTTTGCCTTGCGCATCTGATAGCTCTTTAGAAAGACGTTCTCTTTCAGCAACACGTTCTCTTGCCTCTTCACATTGAATCTCATCAATCTCCGCAGCTACCAGTTTTTTCGTCAAAATCTTCTCAAACAGATTCCTTCTCCTATCACTTCTGAGCCTTTCCTCCTCGTTATTCAGCCATACGGAGTCGTAAACATTCATTCTCCGACACTATACTGCGAGCATGGCTTCTAGTTGTTGTTTATCTTCATTAAGCACATTAAGCTGCTCTTGTAACTCAACAATTTTGACCGTGTTCAACAAGATTTTTTTCTGTTGTTCGTCAACACGCGGGTCATTGAACATGTCTGTAGTAAAGTCTTCACCCCCTGGAATGTCTCCAAAAAGTTGAAATCAAATTAAGACTGGGTTGCGAAGTATGCGGTGGCGGATGCGGTGTAGCCTGTTGTGTTGTTGGTTGTGGTGGCGGCTGAGGTGCTTGCTGTTGTGGCGGAGTAGATTGACGTGGTGGCGATTGAGGAGTTTCCTGTCATGGTGGTGATTGTGGTGCAAATTGTCTCTTATACCACTTGTGAACGGGGGATCGGCTCCTCCGATGAGCAATTGGTGTGATCTAACTTAGCTAGTAGAGGCGAAATTCATTGCTAGAGAGGATGACAAACGAACAAGAGAGATATACTGTTTAACTGCTCTGAATTGTATTGATTGACGTGCAAAGTCCAGACGCAAGTAAACAAATCAGCAGGGGTTTGCCGTACCAACTGAACCAACACTAACTAGCTCTGACACAACACTCCTCTATTTATAGGTTGACATGACTCGCACTGGAGTGTGTGAAACAGAGACTGTGTCACACCCTCAATTTCCACTTGCGGAGTTTTACCACGAGGCGTGTGAACAAACCAGAATCCGAGACACTAGTAACATCGAACGACTCTATATGATTTGTTTATACGTTTTCCAAAATCATTTGTTTAACCATTCATAGTTATTTTTAAATTATCTTAGTTTGGTTTCAATGTTTAGCGGAAGCATTAGTTTTAAAGTTGAGCGGAAGCATTAAAGTAAAGTAAAGGAACGGGCGCCAACACAAACGCCAAAACTAAAGAAAAACCAAAACAATATTCGTAAATGAGACTCGATAAAAAAAGATGTCTTGATCAATGCAAGTGACTGCACCTAGAGCTCCTAGCATCCTGAGAAACATGTAAAGAAACAAGTGTCAACATTAAAGAAGAGTGAGTTCACAGGTTTTATAAGTTCATTAATTCGGTTAAAAGTTTGTTTCCCCCGTTATCCCTAACCCGGAATAACGATATAGTTCCATTATTCCTAACCCGGAATAATAATGACGTTGGTTCCATTATTCCTAACCCGGAATAATATTGTTGTTGGTTCCATTATTCCTAACCCGGAATAATATTGTTGTTTCGTAATTAAGTTCAATGTTAACATGTAGGTAGCGAGCCTAAAGTTATGTCACATAAGTGTTCGCGATCGAAGCTGACTGTTGTGCCTCCGTGTTGCCAGGCCTATCACTGACCATGGCGAAAGTTAGGCCAAATTATTCACCCGTTGACCATACCCGGTCGGCTAGCGCGACTAGCTCGGGTGGGGCTTGTCGGGCCCAGTAGTACTCCTTATAATTTCCCCGCTATCTAACCCAATACTAACGATCCGAGAGTTTGTCGAGGACTTCCGTGATATAGCTGCTTAGTGACCATAACGTACATTAACATTAACTTAGTTACCGAATAGTTTAACGACGTTAATTTCGTATAACGTAAAGAGATAGAGTTGTAGAGTGTATACATGTTTCTCCCCCTGTTGTTTAAAACCGGATAAAATTAGGGGCCGTGAACTCACCTTTAATTGCTCGGTTAGTGTAACACAGCAGTAGCAAATGATGGGACCGCTAATCGCGTCCTAACAAGTCAATCGATTTAAAGTTAGTGTGTGAACACACTGATACAAACCCTACACATAACTAACACACAATGCGGCACACACAATAACAAATTCGAAAATATCATCATGCATGCAAAGTATTATCATACCAAAATAGTGATCAAACCAACTTATCATGAACACAAATCAACTCATACAACACTTTGGTACACAAATTCGTAAGTTATCAAGTTTCAGCTTGTATGCTCATAACTAGTCTGTTTTCGAGGATTTTTATAAAATAGTTCCAACGTTCCAAAAATTCCAATTTTTTTACAGAAGGTGTCAACTAAACTGTAGAATTTTATGTAAATTTTTCAAGTCCTAACACTTTACCAATTATTCATAAACATTTATATACTAGGCTGCAGTCAGATTCGTCGCTTTCTGACTGCAGTCCACGGGAGAATTTATATAAAAATCATCGTTCATCCAATTAACAAAATTCCAGGGGGAGTTTCCCGGAAATTTCCATCTCCAGTTGCTGTACAAATTTCGTGACTAAACCCTCTACAGATTATGAGATCCGACTCGATAAACAACTAACAAATTTTCAGAATTTACACAGCTTCAGTTACTGCACTTAATTGGCCACTTAAAAATATCGAACGACCTCAGAAAAAATATGAATCCAGCGCCATTAGAAGCGTTTTTCAAAAATATACTTTTTAGGCTTCAAAAAATCCGTTTTTCAATAAATAATAACCAAGTTACAGCCAATTGAAGTTGACTGTAAACACCATTCAGCATCCTGTTTACAACCCTTATCGCAATAGAACTTGTTTAAACAATCGAGACGTTAAATATAATTGATCAAGGACAGAATTATTAGTCACATATCATTATGTACATCATACTCATGCAAACCCTAATAATACAATATGATTTTTATCACAAAACGCAGCCTATGATTCTTGATTCCAACTAATCATCATAATCGCCAAACTTGCACAATCAATCGAACTAACATCATAACACTTTCATAAACCATGATTCTACCATTACATACAAGCATGATCAATAGTTCATAAACCCTAATGTGATTTGCGAAACAATAGAAAACCCTAACCTTTAACAATGGAGATTAACGAACCGGGAACGAGATGGTAGTTGATTCGGGTTTGAAGGGGATCGCGACCGGGAGAAAGAGTGGGGAGAAGGCTGCCGTCGGCTGGTCTTAGAACTAGGGTTCCTCTTCTTTTTTTTTGTTAACAATTCTCATGCATGCTTATCTATATATAGTGTTGGGAAGGAAAGAAAAGGAGAAGGGTTTGGGGCGATTTGAGCTTGCGGCCGCAAAGGGTTTGGGTGGGGCGGTTTGGGTCTTTAACTTGAGCCTCAAGTTTTGCTTAACTCCTTGAGTCGCAAGGAAGTGAGGTCAACCCGTTTCGCGACCCGGTTCGGTTCATTTATCTATTTATTATATATTTTTATAACTAATCACCACGAAATCAAAACATAACATAATCACTCACCAAGCTTATAAACGTCTAATACATATAGCACGTAATTCACTTGATAAGTTCACAAGGTTAGCGTAGTTATTTCGAGCGTGTAAAATAAATCTCCGAATCAATTTAGCGTAGGAACGAATAACCGTGAAGTAGTGTGTTTAAGATACCTGAAAAACCGGGATGTCACAGACTGTGACTCGTGCGAGTGGTTGCCTCGTACGAGTGACAGACTGTCACTCGTACGAGTCTCTTCAAAACAAACAAAATAAACAATAACATTTATACATGACGTTTAAGCTCTACATACAATATCGACATATCTTAGACGTAGGCAATAGACATTATGCACCAACAAGGGAGGGGTATAAAAACATCACAGAATATATTGAAATTCTAGCATTTTTTAAATTCATGACGTGCAACAGTATTCGGGTGGTTCCGACTTTAGATTGTCCCTGGATGCATTTTATCTGGATTCGTTAGTTCGTGATCACAGTAAGTTCAAATTCTTTAGATCGAGATCAGATTGATATCTTAGGGTTTGATTTCTGAGTCTTCGTCAAGCCGGATAGCAGGATTAGCATCATGAGATGCATCTGTATTGTTGATAATTATAAGATATCAGAGGGTGTTCAGGATATTTGATACAAAAATGCTCGATAATAGTCGATAGTGTTAGAATGGTTAATCTTCGAGTAGAGGAATTGTTGTTCGAACTAATCGTTGGGGAATGATGATGTTTGTTGATTAAGTTGTTGCCGGGTCTAACAGAAAAGATTTTATATCTGTTATTGAGACTGAAGAGGAAGAATGTGATTCTGATCATTGAAGAATGCTTCTCAGATTTGACTGTGTTACCAGATGATTTGTTATCCGGTGAAGATTTGTTGATTGAAGAGATTACCGTTTGCTCATCAATCATTCTGGAGTGTGCTTAAACGTGATTACGGAAAACGGGATTTTAGATTTTCACGGGTATTCACAGACTTGAAGTTTATCAGTGTGATATTCGAAGTTTCTATTAAGATAAAGAGATTCTGAGTTCACGTGCTAAAATGTTAAATAAAAAACCTAACAAGGATGGAGTTATAGTCAAAACTGAGAAGTTGCATCAATTAGTTTTGTGTTGGTGATTATTTGTGAAGATTGTAGATAAGCAAATCAGAGGATGCCGGGAACCACGCAAACAAAAACCTAAAGATTCATTCCAGGGTAATTTGTGCATAATGAAGATAATGCAAACCCGAATTATCAATCAAGGGGGGAATCAACTGAAGATTTCAAGATGCCTGATTGAAGTTGCAGAATATTTAAACATGGCTCTCATATTTCAAGATCAAGATTTAAAAGTGACGTACAAGGGGGAAATTGTTGGTGCATGTTTCGTGTGTCCGCCATTGTGCGAATAGGCTAGATAGAGCGTGTGTTGAATATTATATAGATGGGATATGAACATATGACTTTAGAGTGGACGAGAGAGGTGTGTTAAGCGTACTTCGTACGAAGGTAACTAGTTAGTACGAAGGTAATATGCTCTACTTCATATGAGTAGTCAATTCTATATATAGTGTCGAGTGTTCATAGTTTGATAAGTTTTGGAGTTACCGGAGGGGAAATGCTCCAGCTTGTAAAGATGTATACTCTATTGGTATGAATGAATCATTCGACTTCCACTTCTACTCCATGCTTAATAATATTCTACCGAATTAGTTCTTTTCTACCCAAACATGTGAGGATCTGCTTTCAATCCGATAAGCTCGGGTCTAATCTAAATAACCTAGTCCAACACGCATGGAATTCATTTTAGATTTGATGACAAGTGTAACAAGATTACTTTTCAATTACTGTTTTATTAATATTGTAACAGTAACAATCCTGGAAACACTTCGACAAGGCTTTGCCGTATCATTCGCAAAAACCAATCTCTCTAACACTAAGCTCGCACTAGTATTTATACTACCCACACCCATGTATGAACATAAGTGTCTCACCTTCGTACGAACTACCCTAAGACGCACTAGTATTTATACTGCCCTTAAGTGTCTCACCCTCGAACGAAGTTAGTTTGGTCCACCTTCGTACGAAGCAATCACCTTCAGACGTGTTGATGTAGTATGTCTATCGTCTTCGTCTTAGGGTCATATCTGTGTATGTAATAGGGTGAAACTATTAGATTTGATTTTGTATGTATATGGTTCACTTCGCACGAAGTGAAGTTCACCTTGTGTGAAGAGACTCACCTTGCACAAAGGGCAATGTCTATATATGGGTGTATCAAGGTCTGAGTCTGTAGCTGTTTTTGTTGACTGATACCACGAAGCCCTATCAGATTTCACTCATGATTGTAAATGTTAATCAGTATTAATGAGATAAATAGTTAAAAAGTAAATCTTGATATTGTCACTTGTTAATATGAATTCCGTGCATATTGAACTAGGTAAACAGATTAGGACTTGAGCTTATTGGATGAGCAGATCCTCACAAGTGGTATCAGAGCATGGAGGCCTGATCTGAAGACTTGCCATCAAGATTCTACTTCTTCTTCTATTCATTTTTCATTTTTTAATCATTTCCTAGACATTGAACGGACAAAATGGACTCATCTTTCTTTAAAAACAAAAATTCCAAAAATATGTCTTTTTTATTTTAGGGGGAGAAATATGTTTTGAAAAATACAAAAAATATAAATTTTGAAATGTACAAAAACATAGTAAAATACAAAAAATCGAGTTTTCGTATAAAAAAGAGGAAATGATATTACATCAGTGGACTATCACAGCACGCTAAAGAAATGTAAAGCTATAAAGTTTTTAAAAAGTCTCACTGATGATATGCTAGTAGACTTCACATATTCAATAAATTATTTTCGAGATATAAAGATAATGAAACTTCTTAATTAGTAGTTAACATCTCTCGGATATATGGATTTAGTACACCGAAATTTTGTTTGAGAGATTGTCGGATTCTGAGATACTAGCTCTTTATAACTAGTTGATATCGGCGGTATTATACAAGTTCTTCTAATTTTTTGTAAGCAATGGCATAGAACTTGTAGAATACTCTGCTTTAAAATCCCAAAACTGCATCAAAATTGAAAGTATTGAAAGATCGAAAGATCTGACAATTGCAGTCAAAAGATTCCAAATATGGAATCACTTTCTAAGTCGAGCCTTCATCTCTTTATCTGTATGGCGGTACTAAGTTAAGCTCTCAAGGCCTCACATAACCCAAATAAAGATATCAATTAGCCATATTGACATGTAACGTGAAATCTAGAGAATCTTGATACGAGAGTATATCTGAGGCGGGGAACACTATTAAGTCAAGTTCTAAGACACCTAATAACCATATCTTGAAACAATTGAAACATGTGTAGAAGTTTAAGTGGAGAAACAATACTAACAATCTAAGTGAACCTGTTTAAAACTAAAAGTTTAATCAGATCAACTGTGTTGGTGACAAGTCTCAAAAACTGATATGATCCTCTTACACAAACTCAGAAAATAAGTCTTTAAATATGTTTGTACATAGATATTACATTTCTGAAACCAAAAATATTTTTAATGTGTTTTAGCATGAACTTATGAAAACTTAAAAGATTTAATTTCATCTTATTTTCAACTACCGATGATGGAATGCTGATCTTCAAAATCCAAAGCTGCTGAAAGGAATCTGAAGAATAACGGGTTGGGAAATAATCTGAAATAGAAAATGTTTTGAAAAGAATACAAGTACATTAGTTTGAACTTAACTTTTTGCAAGTCCGTTATAGGATCCAAATGCTCAGGTCTAATTCTGATTAACCTAGTCAAATCATGTTTGGAATCTGTTATTAGATTAGGTGACATGTAGTACAAGATTACTTTTCAATTCCTATTTCATTGATTTCATAAACGTTTACAATCTAGAAACAATTGGACAGAGCTTCACCATCATGTCCACTAAACTGTTACAAATGAACTAGTCCACAAACCTATATAGAAACCTTTCTCTTCGTGCAAAGTACGGCATTTTGTTGATGCAGAATGTCTATCGCCTACGTCTTTGGTCATGTCGTGTATGTAATTGGGTGAAACTGTTAGATTTTTTTATTTGTAATGTTAACTTCACACGAAGTGAAGTTCATTTCATATGAAAGTAGCTTGTTACCTTCGTACGAAGATAACTTACCTTCGTACGAAGAGAAAGGCTCACCTCTCACGAAGGTAATGTCTATATCCATATATAGGTGTGTTGAGGTCTTGAGTTGATAGCTGTTTTGTTGACTGATACTTCGAAGCCCTGTCAAATTTCTCTCAGGATTAAAAACGTTAATCAGTATTAATTAGATAAAGAGTTTAAACAATAAATCTTGAACTTGTCACTAGTTTAACATGAATACCGTTCATGTTGAACTAGGCAAACAGATTAGGACCTGAGCTTATTGGATGAGCAGATCCTCACACATTTACTTTGTACGAACTAAAACATTCTAACTTCATACGAAGTTAATCACCTATCTCCGTACAAACTGAACATACTACCTTCATACGAGTGAACAAATGAATAATCAAAATCAAACATTTCATCCTATTACTGACAATGACACGACTCGTAGATGCAGGCTGCAAACATATGTATCAACTTCTTACGGACTTGCATGGACAACTATAAATAGTAGCTCATGTCCTTTCAGAATATTGTTTCGCACAAGAACACTGTAACACCCCGACCGCGTAAAACAATGAACTGCGGCGGAAATGTCGGGGAGTCATGTCACATAACTATTGTTTCACAACTCATGGAATTTAAAATTTTGTTTTATTAAGTTAAATGTTTACATTGTCTTGGGATAAACGGAAACAACACATAAATAAAAAATCTCTTTCATGTATTAAGTAACTAAGGCCCGTGTCTATTCCTACGTGAAGCATGCATCACATTATCAAGAATTGACTCCTGAAACTTATGTGAAAAGAGAGTCAGCATAAAAATGCCGGCGAGTACATAGGTTTTGTGAGTGTGTCAAATTCGTGGCTTTGTATACATATTGCAACACCTCGTCCAACTACAAGAGTCGTTAAGTGAAAATGTCATATCAAAAGTGTTTAATATTGCAATACAATAAACCAACTAAAACAAGTTGGTTAGAGTTGTGAAAACCTTATAGCCATGAATCTTGACCAAAACATTTCTTTTGTAAAACCTTGTAATAGATTGATTCAAAAGAAAACTTCGTATTGTTTATATCTTTAAGTGAAAATCATTGCGTGACATTGTTTAAAACCATTTTTTTCATGTGATAAACAAATCGTCTGTGTTATAAACCATTCGTCCGTGTTTTAAATCAATCGTCCGTGTTATAAACCAATTGTCCATGTCATAGACAAATCGTCCGTGTTTTTAATTGTGAAAACTTTTGATCGTTCTTTAATGAACACATTCAAACATGTGTTGACTATACCACCAAAGGGTATCTTTAATAGACCACCAAAGGGTCTCTTTAACTAGACTATCCAATCAACAACTGATTTGTTAATCAGAAACAGTGTTTGTCATTACCCAAACTTCCACCAAATCCAGTGAATAGTCCGATAATTGGATTGTCAGTCCTATGGTACCATAACATACTACTGGTCGGCTTGGCCAAAGCTAATGAATGTCATTCGTGTTATGGATAACGCATCAACAAGTTGTTCACATTATTGAAATCGTATTATTTTATATATAAACCATAAACATTGTTTTTTATTTTTTGAAAACTTGAAATGCACATATGAGTCACCCTAAAATATTTGCAAAACATAAAAGAGGGGAACTATGTACTTACTGGGGATTGCGAAAGTGTTTCTTGATCAACGGAATAACAAAGCTCAAATGTGTCCTAATGTGTCAGATAAATATGTTAGCGTGTCGTGACTACAAACAGGAAATCAGATAGAATGAAGTCTTATAAACCAAACGAGTGTTGGATATCATGTGATATGGTTTAACAAACTTAACATTCTTATTTGGAAAGGATCCTAAGTGCTTTTGACCCATTATGACTCGTTAAGATAGTTTACGCTACCTTAACGGGTCATTAACGTAAACGTGTGATCGGATGGTTAAACATGTCCTATGATAAGTCTTAAATGCCCAAACATGTTTGAAAATGTTATAACATCAGTTTATATGTCAAAAATTTGGTTACATGTGTTTAAAATGGATTTATGCGCAAAAGGGCATTTTGGTTAATTTTTAAGAACATAAAAGTAACTTATCATAACACTAACCAAACAATGTGACCATAAGGTATAACCTCAATAGGTTATTCCCTATACAACTATGGTCACAAATATGTGTTTGGTCGGATCCTAAGATCGACCAAACGGGTCGGATTCGGAACTCAAAGCGGTGATCAAGACCGCTCGACTTACGACCCTAAATAAGCACTAAACTAGAAGTGACGAGTTAGACATGTCAAAATATGTCTAACTAAGTTTATAAAACTGATTTGGTATCAAAACTTGGTGTTTTGATACCCAAAAATAGTTTGATCGTAAAATGCACATCATGCACATTTTGACCGAAACTTTGACTCGTCACTTCGACTAGTAAACGTGGTAATCAGAAGGTGAAATCATTATAGATTATAACCTTTGTGATTAATATCACATTGAAAAGTTCAATTGAATTTTGACTTGACCAAATATGGTCAGAACCAAAAGTCAATCAGGAAGCAAAACTGTTCGACTTTTAGCTCAAAATAGTTAAAATAATTAAAGAACTAGGAAGAGTACTTACTCGTGTTGAAGAACACTTTTGGAACTCAAGATAGGAGGATTCCAAAGGCTGGAAACAAGCTCCAAGAAGGACAAAAAGAATAACTTCACACTTTGCTTTGAAGTGTTTTGAAGTCGTGCGAAAAAATGGAAGAATCATTGGGTTTTTATAGTATATTTGGACCACGGAGGTGATGACAAGTGTCCTCAAGTGTGGATTAATGTCCTAAAAAGTGTCATCACCAAATTAAGTGTGGCAAAATGAGGGCTAGGTGTTCAAACATGGAGATATGTGGCAAACTTGGTGAAGAAGCAAAAATCTTTATTATTTTTTTTGACATTTTTGGCCCTTGGACTTGTATTTTCACTTGTTTGCCATTTTTAACCCATTTAACCTAATATTTAGGTTATATCAAGGTGTTAGGACATGTGTAACTTGGATTATGCCCGAAAATGTCGTGGATGTCGGTTTGTTCGGTTGTACGGTTACACGTTTCGCAAAAATGCGTAAAACGGTTTAACGAACACGAAAATGATGAAATTGTGCAACGATTGACATTTTTGCATTCTCATCTATAAAATACAAGATTATATTGAATACAAAAACATTTGGATTGATACACATGGTTCGTATCTTGAATACGGACCAACAGACTTTCATAGTTTGATGAAAATAGTCCCTGGACTTGTATAAGCGTGTTTTTGACATATATAACCCTTCAAAACTTATATCTAAGTTATGTAAAGGGTATTTAGAGTATGTGTAGCTTATGTCCTTGTTTCGGAGTGCACGTCGCGTTAAATTGATAGCGTTTGATTGTCAGTTAACAAATTCTTGCACAAAAAGTTTTGAGGGTTCGAAATCGTACAAGAAATTGAAATTGTGCAAATGTTTTAGATAATTATACAAATTTCGGAAATAAACACAAGGTTTCATTGAATACAAAATTGTTTGTAATTGTACAATGACTGAAAAGGCACAAACCTCACAGTCTCCCCTACTTTTGGAAATTTCGTCCCAAAATTTAATTATAGGAAACTTTGTGAAAACTGATGTGGATATTTCGCTTTCATCTGATCCTCTTGTTCCCAAGTAAATTCTAGGTTAGGTTTAGATTCCCAGCGAACTTTAACTATCGGTATATGTCTACGATTGAGTTTCTCGACTTCACGGTCCAATATCTCCACAGGTTTCTCGACAAAGTGCATAGTGTCATCAACATAAATTTCGTCGAGGGGAATGTGGAGGTTTGTATCAGCAAAACACTTTTTCAAATTGGACACGTGGAATGTTGGGTGAATATTCCCAAGTTTAGGAGGTAGCTCAAGTCGGTAGGCCACCTTTTCGAATCTCTCGACGATCTTGAATGGTCTAATATATCGTGGTGCAATCTTTCCAAATCTAATCACAACTTTCCAAGGGGATACCTTGACAAGGACGTGATCACCAACTTGGAATTCCAAGGGCTTGCGTCGTTTGTCCACATAACTCTTTTGACGACTTCTACCTGTCAGAAGGTTATCGTGAATTTTCTTGACTTTGTCTGTTGTGTCATGAATGAGTTCAGTTCCAGTGAGCTGAGCTTCACTGACCCCATTCCAGCAGACAGTTGAACGACATTTTTGACCGTATATAGCTTCGAAAGGCGCCATACTAATGCTGGCGTGATAACTATTGTTGTAGGAGAATTCGACCAATGGTAGATGCGAATCCCAACTACCACCAAAGTCGATCACATATGCTCTAAGCATATCCTCTAGTGTTTGAATTGTCCTTTCAGATTATCCATCCATTTGAGGAAGATACGCAGTGCTCAGATTGAGTTTGGTTCCCATGGCAGATTGTATGTTCTTCCAATAGTGAGATGAGAATCGAGCATCTCGATTGGATATGATGTTCAACGTAGATCTTGGTGTGTTTATCAGCTGATAGATCCTCATGAATTGCCAAAACGTGTGCTGACGTTGTTAGACGATCGATGATTACCCAAATGGCATCATGACCTCTAGGTGTGTGTGGTAGTTTAGTGATGAGATCCATCGCAATGTTCTCCCACTTCCATACCGGTATTTTTGGTTGCTCCAGTAAACCAGATGGGCGCTGATGTTCTGCCTTAACTTTAAGACAAGTTAAGCATTTAGACACGTACAAGGCAATGTCCTTCTTCATACCCGACAACCAATACTGGGTACGGAGATCCTTATACATTTTGTCTGCACCAGGATGGATTAAATAACGAGACTTACGCACTTCATCCATCAATAAGGTGTGGGGATTGACTTGACTAGGAATCCACAAATGGTTCTTGTAGTAGAGTAATCCGTTGTCTTTTGTTTAGAGTTGAAGTTCGAGATTTTGTGGCAGCTCATTTTTCAACAAGGTTTGGGTCACACATGTATGTTGTGCTTGAAGGATACGTGTCTGGATATCAGATTTAACTTGAACACAATGAAGTGACATGCTCCTTACGACTAAGCGCATCAGCTAGAACATTCTCCTTACCAGGATGGTAGCAAATCTCACAGTCGTAGTCGTTCAGAAGTTCGACCCAGCATCATTGTCTCATGTTTAGCTCCTTTTGATTGAATATGTGTTGGAGACTTTGTAGTCAGTGAAAACCACACATTTCGTACCGTAAAGGTAGTGTCTCCAAAATTTGAGAGCAAAAACTACGGCTCCTAACTCAAGATCATGAGTTGTGTAGTTCTTCTTGTGGATTTTCAATTGTCTTGACACATAGGCTATGACTTTATCTCTTTGCATGAGAACACAACCAAGGCGTACGTTTGATGCGTCACAATAGAAAACAAAATCGTGGTTGCCGTCGACTAAAGATAAAACAAGAGCATCATAGAGTTTTTGTTTTAGTGTTTGAAAGGCTTCCTCTTGTTTGGGTCCGCACTCGAAAGGTTTATTCTTCGGAGTCACGTGGTGAAGGGAACCGCGATCTTTGAAAAGTTTGCAGTGAATCGTCGATAGTATCCAGCAAGACCAAGAATTGAACTTCGCAATGAATCGTTGTAGGAGTATTAGGTGTACTCCAATCCCTAATCGCACTGATTTTGGCAGGATCTACATTTATACCTTGTTTGTTAACAATGTGTCCCAAAAATTGAACTTCTTTTAGCCAAAATTCACACTTGGAGAACATGGCGTGAAGTTGTTCTTTCTTCAGGAGTTCCATCGTTAGACGGAGATGTTGTTCGTGATCGGCTCGAGACTTAGAATAAATGAGGATGTTGTCGATGAAAACAATGATGAACTTGTCCAAATAAGGTTTACAAACCCTATTCATTAAGTCCATTAAGACGGCAGGAGCATTCGTCAAACCAAAAGGCATGACAGTGAACTCGTAATGGTCGTATCGAGTGCGAAAAGCAGTCTTGGGAATATCTTCTTTGAGTACACGAAGTTGATGATACCCAGAATGCAGATCAATCCTTGAAAAGCAGGTCGCACCTTGTAGCTGATCAAAGAGATCATTAATGCAAGATAGGGGATATCGATTTTTTATTGTGAGTTGGTTGAGCTCACGATAATCAATACACATATGGAAGGATCCATCCTTCTTTTTCACGGATAGGACAGGAGTGCCCTAAGGTGAAAAGCTCGGATGAATGAATCCCTTGTCTGACAGTTCTTGGAGTTGCTTTAACAACTCTTGCATTTCGCACGGTGCGAGACGGTAAGGAGATTTGGCAATTGGGTTGGCACCAGGAACAAGGTTAATACGTCAACTTAACGAATTGGGGGTAAACCAGGTAACTCTTCAGGAAACACCTCAGGATATTCTTGAACAACGAGGATATCTTGAACAGTTTTGCCCTTGCCTTTTTTCTCTACGATATGTGCCAAGAAGGCTACATAATTCTTTCATAGGTATTTTTGGGCCTGGGTACAGGTTATGAGTTTTAGGCTACTAGAGGGTTTTTCTCCGTGAACTTCCAAGGTTTCGCCAAAAGAAAGAGGTATATGAACAACCTTGTCGAAACAGATCACCTCAGCATGGTGTTTGGTTAACCAATCCATTCCTATGATGATGTCAAAACTCCCGAGTTGCATTGGTGTGAGGTCAATGGGAAAAATGTGGTTATCCAGGTTCAATTGGCAACTACAAATGACATAGTCGAGCACAAGGGGTTCACCACTAGCTATTTCCATCGTTAAGGGTTTTTCTAGTTTAGTTCTAGGAACCGAAAGCAAAAGTTCAAAGGCTAGTGATACAAAGGTTCTATCGGCACCGGAATTTAAAAGAATAGAAGTAGGATGATTGTTAACAAGGAACGTACCATTAATGACTTTGTTATCAGCACGAGCCTCGTTGGCATTGATGTTGAATGCACATCCATGGGCTGGATTTGCATTTGCGTTTACCAATTTTGGGCAGTTGTTTCTAAAGTGACCCATCTCGCCACATTTGTAGCAAGAACTAGGTGGGAACGGGGGTCTAGCAGGGTTGGCTTGGGGTTGAACAGGGTTCTGAACAAATTGTTTTGGGACTAAATGACAAACATTGGCTACGTGACCAAATCTTCAACACGAGGTGCATTGGCGACACTGTAGGTGAGGTTGATGGTGACCATTGCATCGGTTGCACAATGGTACAGTACCATCATAGTGTTTCCTCGCAGGAGGTTGTGATGTCTGGTTTTGAGTATTCTGGTTGGGTTGTGCAACAACTACAAAGTTCTGTGAATCCTTACGATTCCTCAACTTCTTGGAAGACTCAACTTTGTTCTCCTTTGTTTTCTCTTGAGTGGTCTTAGCTACCTGTTTCTTGTCGTCCTTGCGAAACAGTTTCCCCTTCTTGATCGGAGACTCAGTCAGGGTCGCAGCTAATTTGATAGCCTATCGAACAATGATAGGGTTGCTACCAGCAACAATGTCCTGAATGGGGTCAGGCAGGCCATCGATGTACTTCTCGATTGCTTTATCCAATGGGGTGTCCATGGCGGGACACAACAAGCTCAATTCTTCGTAATGGTCAATGTAGGCACGATGCTCTCCACTATCTTTTTTAAGATTGAGGAATTTATCTTCCAGTGCCCATTGTTCATGACGTGAGCAAATTCACTCATCATTAGAGCATGAAGCTCTTCCCACGTTTGTGCCATTGCCACATCGGCACCCCTATCTCTCATCTCACCATTCCATCATGTAAGTGCTCTTTTCTAGAATACACTTGATGCAAACTCGACTTTTCGCTCATTCGGGCATTGAACATGATGAATGTGCTTTCGAGACTCTCAAACCACTGCTGGAGTCCAGTAGCTCCTTCAGACCCAGTAAACTTGAGTGGTTTAGCCGAGTTAAATTTTTTTGCAGTTGCATGGTGCGGGTGCATTGTTGTTATTATTATTATTGTAGTTATCGTTTATCTGGGTCACTAGGTTTGGGAGTAGAACAACAATTTGTAGAGCGATTATAGTTGCCATTTCGGTATCTTGAGTTGTATTACGTCGAGGAGGTATTCTAGAAGAAAGCATGAGGGAAAATATGTGAGATTGACATTTGATAATCAAGAGAGATGTTAAAAATATCGACGAAATATAAGGATGGTGGTCATTTGTTCTTTACTTAAAAACAAACAAACGACACACGGTAACTAATCAAAGTAAATGGGTCTTTATAATGTATCGTGAAGACATGCTTTAGCCTATAAGTGGACACTCACCCCAAGAGTTCCCAGGTAAGAGTGACTGGTCTGATAATGCGATTTGTACGGACACTCTCGCCTTAGACAGAAAACTCAGGGTACAGGCATCCACCCTTCCAGATTGCACGTGTTCACATTAACAAAACCCAAACTTTGATGGGATTTTTAAAACTTACAAGGCTTTAAGCCAAAACAAATCATCTAAGGATAGATGATTGATTTTCAAAATGAATTTGTGACTTGTGTATTTCGTTTGGTGATCACCTAAGGATATGTGATGGTATTGTTTTAAGAATCTAAACGTAAGATAACTTGGGTTAGGATCCTCAGAAGGTTATAGTCTAGGTCAAAGCATTACTAATAACCTAATTCCCTATAACCATAAGCTCTGATACCAATCTTTCTGTAACACCCCGACCGTGTAAAACAACGAACCGCAGCGGAATCATCGGGGAGTCATGTCACAGAACTATTGTTTCACAACTTATGGAATTTAAAATTTTGTTCTATTAAGTTAAATGTTTACATTATCTTGGGATAAACAGAAACAACAGATAAATAAAAAAATCTCATTCATGTTTTAAGTCACTAAGGCCCGCGTCCATTCCTACGTGAAGCATGCATTATATTATCAAGCATTAACTCCTGAAACATATGCGAAAAGAGAGTCAGCATAAAAAAGGCGGCGAGTACATAGGTTTTGTGAGTGTGTCAAATTTGTGGCTTTGTATACATATTGTAACAACTCGTCTGACTACAAGAGTCATTAAGTGAAAACCTCGTATCAAAAGTGTTTGATATTGCAATACAATAAACCAACTAAAAGAAGTTGGTTAGAGTTGTGAAAACCATATAGCCATGAATCTTGACCAAAACGTTTCTTTCGTAAAAACCTTGTAATAGATTGATTCAAAAGAAAACTTTGTATAGTTTATATCTTTAAGTGAAAATCATTGTGTGACATTGTTCAAAACAATTTGTCCATGTTATAAACCATTCGTCCGTGTTATAAATCAATCGTCCGTGTCATAAACCAATTGTCCATGTCATAAACAAATCATCCGTGTTTTTAACTGGGAAAACTTTTGATTGCTGTTTAATGAACACATTCAAACCTGTGTTGACTATACCAGCAATGGGTATCTTTAATAGAACACTGAAGGGTCTCTTTAACTAGACTAACAAATCAACAAATGATTTGTTAATCAGAAACAATTTCTGTCATTACCCAGACTTCCACCAAATCCAGTGAATAGTCCGATAATGGGATTGCATTCCTAAGGTACAATAACATACTACTGGTCGGCTCGGCCAAAGCTAATGAATGTCATTCTTGTGATGGATAACGCATCAACAAGTTGTTCACATTATTGAAATCGTATTGTTATATATATAAACCATAAACATTGTTTTTTTTTTTTGAAAACTTGAAAATGCACATATGAGTCACCCTAAAACATTTGCAAAACATAAAAGAGGGGAACTATGTACTCACTTGGGATTGCGAAAGTGTTCTTGATCAATGGAATAAACAAAGCTCAAACGTGTCCTAATGTGTCAGATAAATATATTAGTGTGTCAGGACTAAAACGGGGATCAAATAGAATGACGTCTTATAAACCAAATGAGTGTTGGAACTCATGTGATATGGTTTTAGCAAACTTACATTCTGATTTGGAAAGGATCCTTAGTTATTTTGACCCATTGTGACTCGTTAAGGTAGTTTACGCTACTTTAACGGGTCATTAACGTAAACGTGTCATTGATGGTTAAACAAGTCCTAAATGCCCAAACATGTTTGAAAATGTTATAACATCAGTTTATATGTCAAAAATTTGGTTACATGTGTTTAAAATTTTTGGTGCATTACGTCTATTGCCTATGTCTAGGATATGTAAATATTGTATATAGGGCTTAAACGTTATTTGTATAAATGTTATTATTTGTTTTATATGTTTTGTAGATGACTCATACGAGTGAGTCAGATGGCTCATACGAGTGACACTCAGTCACTAGTATGAAGCAACCACTCGCACGAGTCACGTCCTCTGTTTCACACACTCCAATGCGAGTCATGTCGACCTATAAATATAGGAGTGTTGTGTTAGAGCTAAGTAGTGTTAGTTCAGTTGGTATGGCGAAGCCTGCTAATTTGTTTACTTGCGTCTGTACTTGCACGTCATTCAATACAATTCAGAGCAGTTAAACAGTAAGATCTTTCTTGTTCGTTTGTGATCCTCTCTACAATGAATTCCGCCTCTGCTAGCTGAGTTAGATCAGACCAGTTGCTCATCGGAGGAGACAATCCCTCGTTCACGAGTGGTATTAGAGCCTGGAGGTCTGATCTACTGACAAACATCAAGTTTTTGCATGCTACCAATTGTTTCAGAGTAGATTCACTATTGCAGCTTTCTACTTCTACATTTCTCCCAAACTGATCTCGGATTTGGACGAAATTATAGACAAATTGGACTAGGATTCTAGGATATCACGTTAAATCAATTCTAAACAATCCTTAACAATTTCAGATCCAAAATCGAGCTTAATCATGTCAAAATTGGTAAAATTCATCCATTTGGAGACTTAATTGTATCGTACGAGTAGAGAGACCACTCGCATTAACAACTGACCATACAATTTAGGCCACTCGTACGAGCAAATAATCAGAAAGTCTTAAAAACTTACAAGTTTCAAAATTTACAAGTGTGAGTCGCACGAGTTACACATTCGTCCGAATATCTCATTCGTACGTGTGAAATTTTCATCCGTACGAGTTATTTCCTTGTTCGCATGATTAATTTGTTTAAATCACCTTGTCCTCACAAATTTCTGGTCGTACGAACGGATCTTGGTTGCACGAACTGTTATTGTTATCCGCACGAAGGAATTTTTCGTACTAATCAGTTTGTTCGAAAAGTGTTTTTTAAATCTTTGCAGAAAAATGGCTGAAAATTTTATAACGCATTCGCTACATCAGCAGTCACGACTACTGCAGCACAAAACATGCACCTCGAAAACGAGATGGGTGCTATGACGAAACCGCCAAAGTTAATGAACCTTGAAGACTTCGATAGTTGGAGCGAACGTTTCATGAACTAGGTTCAGGCAAATCATTTTACTTGTGGGTTTGCTATCGAAGAAAAGTACCAATCACCTGTTGGAGAGAACGGTCTCGAAAAGACATTGGCTCAACTTTCAGAGTATGAAAGGGAAAAGTTTATAAATGAGAAGAAAATGATGAATATTCTCCAACAGTCTATCAAAGGGGACATACATGCGTTATTACAACATGATGATGACGTACAATCATTATGGAATGCTCTTTAACTGAAATTCAAGGAAGTGCCCAATTGCGTAAAGGGAAGAGATCGTTGCTAAGTAAAGAATTTGACATCTTTACGTTGATTAAAGGAGAGACGGTTAAACAGTTGATTGAAAGATATTGTCATCTAGTGGTACAACTGAAGCGAATGGGAATCGTCAAGACGAACGAAGAACTTGTTGATAAACTCGTTGATTCCTTGCCCCAAGGCGAATGGTCTACTTGTTTGAACATTTTGAATAATGGATCCGAATATGGTAATCTCTCATTACCACGTTTCATCGAAAGATTAGAGGGACATGAACTAGAAATGCAAAAGATGGCGAAGAACAAGAATGTTCAAGTGCAACAAGATGTTAATCTTTACTTCAAGAATAGTTCTGCTACTCAAATACAATCTCCAAAGATCCAGACTGCCTTTAGTGCTTACAGTACACTGAGCCCACCGTCAAATTAAAACAACAGTTTTCAATCATTTGCAACGGTCGATCCGAACGCGTCTCAAAGCCCACAATCATCATATGGATCGAGTAATCCCCAACTCAACCAGACAAGTCAATCAAATCCTACTCAAAGGGTACTACAGTGCAATATAGCTATCGATTTCCAGAATGCACAAAACTTTGATGAGAAAACCTCTAAGCAGCATATGTCACTATTAGCATCGGTTCTCGAATCTTATAACAGTCTTGTAGCAGGAAGGATTTCCAGTAGAGATGGAGTTGATCAGATTGATCCAGTAGAGATGGAGTTGATCGACATAAAGTGGTGTATGTCATTGATGATGACGCGCACAATGCTTCATGGAAATTACGGGAAAGGGGAACTTGGGAGGTTTGGATGGAAAAATTGGATTCGATAAATCTAATGTTACTTGTTTCAAGTGTCAGGAAAAGGGTCATTCTAAACATGAATGCCCAAATAGAGAAGCTCAGCGTAACCAGAACCCATTTGCCGATGACTACCTCAACAAAGAACTCGCTTGGTGCAGATCGAAGATAAACAACCAGAGACCAAAGACAAAGCGCTAGTGGTTACTCAAGAAGATGAGGGCTTTAACTGGAACAAATGTATTTCCAAGAATGAGAGTTTAGCTTTGGTTGTTGAGATAATCAAAGAGCCTGAAGAAGAATTGGAGGCAACTTTTGATGAGGCACGAGATGATGATTATTACTATCACACATCATCAGAAGAGGAGGAACTTTTAAGCAGTGCATTTAAACACCTCCTGCCTAATGATATGTTGAAAACATTTGCAGGTTACTTTGGATCAAGTCATCGATCATCTTGCAAAGAACAGAAGATGCCTGATGTTGAACAAAAAATTGATGAACAGATGGAGATGTTGGCTGATGAGACTGCCAAAGCATGCATGGCAAATGTTAACGAGGTAAATGAGTCCAAATGTGAGTATGTAGTAGAAAACATATGTTTAAAATGTGCTAAGCCATGCAATGAATGTGTTGCAAAAGAGACACGATATACTGAACTCAAAAGTTTAACAAACAATTTGTCGAGTGATTTTAAATCAATTAAAGAAGCATATGACAAATTGAGCAAAACTGTTAAACAGTATGAAAAAGCACTTAGTGAAAATGATGGAACTCTTTCTATGCTCAAAGCGACAGTAATCGACAAGCAAATGGCCATTAATATTCACTTAAATACTATCGCTGAGCTAAAGAGTGAGCTTGAGAAAGTAAGAATTGAAACTAAACGGGTTAAAAAACTGTTAATCAGTTATTCAACAAGCTCTTACGTCATTGATCACATTTACCCAAGATTGAAAATAAAGAAGAATCAGAAAAGGTTGAAAACAAAAGTGCGAGTTATGATCGGGTTCCGCCCCCTATGTGGAATAGCTATGCATGTAAAAAGCCATCAACGGTGGAAAAGGCGCTCAATCTAAAACTGAAAACTGAACAATCAAATGAGCAGCCTACAAACATCGACGTAACTTACACAACATCTGAATCTGAATGTGACTCTGAAGTTGTTAAAACAGTGGTTGAAAATATGTTAAAAAGTGAATCTGACAAGTCTAAATCTGATGTTATGTCACACCCTCAATTTCCACTTACGGAGTTTTACCGTGAGGCGTGTGAACAAACCAGAATCTGAGACACTAGTAACTTCGAATGACTCTATATGATTCGTTTATATGTTTTCCAAAAACATTTGTTTAACCGTTCGTAGTTATTTTCAAATTGTTTTAGTTTGGTTTCAAAGTTTAGCGGAAGCATTAGTTTCAAAGTTGAGCGGAAGCATAAAAGTAAAGTAAAGTAACGGGCGCCAACATAAACGCCAAAACTAAAGAAAAACCCAAACAATATTCGTAAATGAGACTCGATAAACAGATGTCTTGATCAATGCAAGTGAGTGCACCTAGAGCTCCTAGCGTCCTGAGAAACATGTAAAGAAACAAGTGTCAACATTAAAGAAGAGTGAGTTCACAGGTTTTTATAAGTTCATTAGTTCGGTTAAAAGTTTGTTTCCCCCCGTTATCCCTAAGTAAGGATAACGATTTAGTTCCATTATTCCTAACCCGGAATAATAATGATGGTTCCATTATTCCTAACCCGGAATAATAATGATGTTCCATTATTCCTAACCCGGAATAATAATGATGTCAGTTTGTAATTAAGTTCAATGTTAACATGTAGGTAGCGAGCCTAAAGTTTAGTCACATAAGTGTTCGCGATCGAAGCTAACTGTTGTGCCTCCGTGTTGCCAGGCCTATCACTGACCATGGCGAAAGTTAGGCCAAATTATTCACCAGTTGACCATACCCGGTCGGCTAGCGCGACTAGCTCGGGTGGGGCTTGTCGGGCCCAGTAGTACTACTTATAATTTCCCCGCTATCTAACCCAATACTAAGGATCCGAGAGTTTGTCGTGGACTTCCGTGATATAGCTGCTTAGTGACCATAACGTACATTAACATTAACTTAGTTACCGAGTAGTTTAACGACGTTAATTTCGCATAATGTAAAAAGATAGAGTTATAGAATGGATACATGTTTCTCCCCATGTTGTTTAAAACCGGATAAAATAGGGGCCGTGAACTCACCTTTAATTGCTCGGTTAATGTAACACAAAAGTAGCAATTGATGGGACCGCTAATTGCGTCCTAACATGTCAACCGATTTAAAGTTAGTGTGTGAACACACGGATACAAGACCCTACGCATAACTAACACACAATGCGGCACACATAATAACAAATTTGAAAACACAATCATGCATGCAAAGTATTATCAAACCAAAATAGTGATCAAACCAACTTGTCATAAACACAAATCAACTCATACAACACTTTGGTACACACATACGCAAGTTATCATGTTTGAGCTTGTACACTCATGACTAGGCTGTTTTCAAGGATTTTTATAAAATAGTTCCAACGTTCTAAAAATTCCAATTTCTTTACAGGAGATGTCAACTAAACTGTAGAATTTTATGTAAATTTTTCAAGTCCTAAAACTTTACCAATTATTTATGAACATTTATATACTAGGCTTCAGTCGGATTCCTCGCTTTCTGACTGCAGTCCACGGGAGAAATTGTTTAAAAATTATCGTTCATCCAATTAACAAAATTCCAGTGGGAGTTTACCGGAAATTTCCCTCTCCAGTTACTGTACAAATTTCGTGACCCAACCCTCTACAGATTATGAGATCCTACTCGATAAACAACTAGCAAATTTTCAGAATTTACGCAGCTTCAGCTGCTGCACTTAAATGAGCACTTAAAAATAGCAAACGACCTCAGAAAAATATGAATCCAGTGCCATTAGAAGCATTTTTCAAAAATATATGTTTTAGGTTTCAGAAAATCCACTTTTCGATAAATAATGACCAGGTTACAGGCAATTGAAGTTGGCTGTAAATACCATTCAGCAACCTGTTTTCGACTATCATCGCAATAGAACACGCTTAAACGATCAAGACTCTAATTAACAATGATCAAGAACAGGTTTATTTGTCACATATCATCATGTAAATCAATACCCATGCAAACCCTAATCATATGATATGATTTTATCACAAAAACGCAGCCTATGATTTTTGTATTCATCCAAATATCACAATCGCAAAAACTCGCACAATCAACCGAACTAAACATAAATCATAACACTTTTCATAACAATGATTCAAACAATACATACAATCATGATCAAGATTTCACAAACCCTAATGTAATTTGCAAAACAATTAAAATCCTAACCTTGATACGATGAAGATTAGCGAACCGGGAACGAGATTGGAATCAATCCGGGTTGAAGGCTTGTGCGATCGAGAGAGAGGGGGGGGGGCTGCCGTCGGTTTCTTAGAGCTAGGGTTTGTGTTTCTTTTTTTTTTTTTGAAACATAACACATGCATGTCCCTATTTATATAAAACAAGGAAAAGAACGAGAAAGGGGTGGGGGTGGGCTTGCGACCGCAAGGGGGGGGGGGGCGGTTTGGGTGAGTAACTTGGGCCTCAAGTTTAGGCTAGTTACTTGGGCCACAAGGAGGTGAGGTCGACACGTTTCGCGGCTCGGTTTGGTTCGGCTATTTACTTAATATTTATTTTTATTTTTGTAACTAATTATCGCGAAATCAAAACGCGATACAATAATTATACAAACGTAAATCAAAACGTGATATAATAATTCTACAAACGTCTTATAACACATAGCACGTAATTCACCAAATGATTTCACAAAGTTAGTGTAGTTATTGCGAGCGTGTAATTAAGTTCTCCGAATCAATTTAGCGTAGGAATGAATAACCGTGAAGTAGCGTTTAAGATACTTGAAAAGCCGGGATGTCACATTATCCCCATGTTGAAAGAATTTTCGTCCCGAAAATTGAGTAAACGTGGTTTAGAATGCAACGCACAAAGATTCAGTTTGGTAGTAATGGTACAAGAAATTCCCAGGCTGTCACATCATCCCCATGTTGAAAGAATTTTCGTCCCGAAAATTTAGTTGGTGGTAACGTTAGCTTGCTGCCCAGCTGCAAAAAGGTGTGGGTATTTGCTTTTCATTTGGTCCTCTCTTTCCCACGTGAACTCCAGTCCACGCTTAGAATCCCAACGAACCTTGACGATCGGTATCTTGCTGTGCCTTCGAGTCTTGATCTCACGATCCATGATCTCGATAGGTTGTTCCACAAAGTGCAGTTGTTCATCCACTTGAATCTCATCCAATGGAATGACTAGGGTCTCATCTGATAGACACTTCTTCAGATTTGACACGTGAAAAACGTTGTGAACTCCACTAAGTTCGGCATGAAGGTCTAATTGATAAGCTATGGGCCCGATACGCTTCAAGATCACAAATGGGCCTACGTACCGTGGGTTTAGTTTGCCTCGTTTCCCAAAACGGATTACACCCTTCCAGGGTGACACCTTCAGTAGGACGCGGTCGCCTACTTGAAATTCGAGCGGTTTGCGTCGTTGATCAGCGTAGCTTTTCTGTCGATCTCGTGCCGCTGCCATGCGGTTTCTGATTTGCACAATCTTTTAAGTAGCCTCAAGTATCAACTCAGGACCTGTGAGTTGACTATCACCGACTTCTGCCCAACAGACCGGTGGATCTATATTTGCGACCGTATAATGCTTCAAACGGTGCCGCTTGAATACTCGTATGGTAACTGTTGTTATACGAGAATTCCACTAAAGGCATATGGATTTCCCAACTGTTCCCGAAGTCTACCGCACATGCCCTAAGCATGTCTTCCAAGGTCTGAATAGTCCTTTCACTTTGACCATCCGTTTAGGGGTGGTAAGCCGTGCTCATATCTAAGCGTGTACCCAATGCTTTCTGAAGTGACTGCCAAAAGTTGGACGTGAAACGAGCATCTCTGTCCGAGATGATGGACGTTGGCACTCCGTGCCGAGAAACTACTTCCTTAATGTAGATGCGAGTCAACTTATCCATCTTATCTGTTTCTTTGATCGCTAGGAAGTGTGCGGACTTAGTTAAACGATCCACGATTACCCAGATGGTATCGCAACCACCCGGAGTTCGCGGGAGTTTAGTGATAAAGTCCATCGAGATCTGATCCCATTTCCACACTGGGATCTCAGGTTGTTGAAGTAACCTTGATGGCTTTTGGTATTCCACCTTGACTTTTGCACAAGTCAAACACTTGCTCACGTAGGTGGCTATATCCGCTTCATGTTGGGCCACCAGTACGCGGCTTTAAGGTCTTGATACATCTTGTCCGAACCGGATGGACAGAGTATCGGGATTTGTGAGCTTCGTCCATAACTAGCTTTCTGAGGTCTCCGTAGAGAGGTAACCATATACGATTCATGAAATACCGGTCACCATTGGGTTTTACTTCCCAATCGCGTTCCATCTTTCCCACAGATTCGGCCTTAATGTTTTCTTCCTTAGCTGCTTCTAGCTGCGCATCGCGTATCTGTTCGGGTAACCCTGAATGAATGGCGAATTGTAATGCTCGTACCCGACGAGGTTTCAAGTGCTCCTTCCTACTGAGGGCATCAGCTACCACGTTAGCTTTACCCGGGTGATACCGAATGGCACATTCATAATCGTTCAGGAGTTCGACCCAGCGACGCTGTCGCATGTTCAACTCCTTCTGGTCAAAGATATGCTGGAGGCTCTTGTGATCCGTGTAGATTGTGCACTTTGTTCCATATAGGTAGTGTCTCCCAATCTTAAGCGCAAACACCACTGCTCCCAATTCCAGGTCATGTGTTGTGTAGTTTTTCTCGTGAATCTTCAACTGTCGGGACGCATACGCGATGACCTTATCACGTTGCATGAGTACGCATCCCAATCCCTGAATGGAAGCGTCACAATATACCACAAAATCATCAGTCCCTTCCGGCAAGGACATAATGGGTGCACTGCAAAGTTTCTGCTTCAGCAATTGAAATGCCGCTTCCTGCTTGTCACCCCAAGCATACTTAGTGCCTTTCTGGGTGAGAGTGGTAAGCGGTTGCACGATCTTTGAAAATCACTCGATGAAACGTCTGTAGTAACCAGCCAAACCCAAAAATTGCTGGATCTCTGTCGGTGTCCTGGGTGCTTCCCAGTTCTTGATAGCATCAATCTTGGCGGGATCAACGTGGATACCCTTTTCATTCACGATATGACCGAGGAACTGAACTTCCCGAATCCAGAAATCACACTTTGAAAGCTTGGCATATAGTTTCTCCTGTTGAAGTAATTCCAGCAATAATCGTAGATGTTCAGTATGTTCTTCTTCACCTTTAGAGTAGATGAGTATGTCATCGATGAACACAATGACAAACTTGTCGTGATACGGCTTACACACGGGTTCATGAGGTCCATGAACACCGCGGGTGCGTTGGTGAGACCGAAGGGCATGACCAAGAACTCATAATGGCCATACCGAGTACGAAATGCCGTCTTAGAGATATCCTCCTCCCTGACGCGTAACTTGTGATAACCGGACCGTAGATCAATCTTGGAGTAGTAGCTTGACCCTTGAAGTTGGTCGAAGAGATCGTCGATGCGAGGTAATGGGTATCGGTTCTTGACGGTAACCTTATTGAGTTCCCTGTAGTCGATGCACATGCGGAAGGTCCCGTCCTTCTTCTTGATAAAAAGGACCTGAGCTCCCCATGGCGAAGTACTGGGTCGGATAAATCCTTTTTCCAACAATTCCTGAAGTTGGGTAGACAGCTCTTGCAGCTCTGCTGGAGCTAGGCGGTATGGGGCCTTGGCGATAGGAGTTGCATGGTTCGCCAATTCGATTTCAAACTCCACTTGTCGATGTGGTGGAAGACCAGGTAACTCCTCTGGAAATACATCAGAAAAGTCACGGACGACGGGGATATCTTCTATACGCTTCTCGTCCTTAGGCTGCTCGGTGACCAGTGCGAGCAAAGCGAAGGAGTTCTTTCTCCGAAGATACTTCTTAGCTTGCATGTAAGAGATGATGTTTGTGACGGCGCCTGCCTTCTCGCCTTGCACCATCAAGACTTCATCGTTAGATAGCGGAATACGGATAGATTTCTCGAAGCAGAGAACTTCAGCTCGGACGTCGGATAGCCAGTCCATTCCGGCTACCACGTCAAAACTACCCAGGGTAGTTGTCATCAAATCAATTGTGAAGGTGTGACCCACGAGTTTAAGTTGGCAGCCGGTTACTAAATGGGTCACATCTACAGATTTACCATCGGCTAGTTCTATGACGTAAGGGGTCTCTAGGGGTTTAGGCATGAGATTTAGGTTCTTCCTAAAACACTCAGATATAAAACTCCTATCCGCACCCGTATCAAAAAGTACAGTAGCAAAATGTTCGTTAAGGGGAAACTTACCGGTGACCACGTTCGAGTCGTTTCTGGCCTCCCCGGGCCTAGCATAAATGCACGACCTTTGGCACCTCCTGTGCCACCATTTCCATTGTTGTTGTTGTTATTGTTGTCGTTGTGGTTGTTGTGGTTGTGGTTGTTGTTATTGTTGTTTTTCCCACCATTGTTGTTGTTGTTGCGAAGTTGCGGGTAGTCTCGCTTGAAATGGGTAGTGCTACCGCACTGATAGCACCCCTAGTTAATACCTTGCTGTTGAATCTGGTGCGATTTTGATTTTGTCGAGACACGATTTCCCCGCGACAATCCCTTGCCGCATGTCCCGTTTTGCCACATCGTTGGCAGCGATTTCCGGCACTAGGGCCGTGATGATGGAGGTTACAACGATTACATTGCGGCTTTCGACCCATATAGCCGCTGGTGTTCTGGGTGTTGTTGGCGGACTGATTATTGTGACCCCGATTGTTGTTGGAATTGTTGAACCGTTTCTGGTTTCCTTGTTGTGGCTGGGCTGACGAAGACTGTCGAGCAGGCGAGTCTTCAAATTTTCTTTTATTATCATGGACAACTTCAGTTGTACCCCGAGATGGCAACTTCCTTTGTTCCACCGCCTTATCGGTGAGTTTGTGCGCCAACCTGATCGCTTGATGTTCCGTCGCAGGGTTACTAGACATCACCGTGCCCTGGATCTCAGGGACCAGACCCCCAAGATAAAACTCAAGTCGTTTTTCAACGGTGTTAGCCAGATCGGGACATAGGAACACCAGATCATGATGTTTCGCTGTGTATGCTTCAATTTCAGATCCCACCATCTTGTGGTTCCATAACGCTTGCTCCAACTGCTGAACTCTGTCCTGCAGACAATACTCCTCTTTGATTATGGTCTTAAACTCGGCCCAGGCCATTGCGTTTGCAGCAATAAGTCCATGCGTTTGGACTTGCGCGTTCCACCAGGTTAATGCCCCATCTTCTAGCGTTGAGGCAGTATACTTGACCTTATTGGCCTCAAGGCAATTGCACATCTCGAACAACGATTCAGACTTTTCAATCCAACGAACCAGTCCTATGGGTCCTTCTGCACCCGTGAATTTGCTCGGTTTCGCATCGAGGAACATCTTGTAGGGGTTAAGACCCCCTCCTGCTGACAGAGGATAGGTAGTCAGCGAGAAAGTCTACTAGCCCAACTGTTAGATTTTCCCATGAAAATTTAATAATGGTTACCTGCTGGTGGGTTTTGAACACCTGCCAGAGTAGCATTCACGTGTTCTTGGATCATTGCGGCTAATTCTTCAGGTGTCATGTTGAGGTTTCCGCGACGTCCAGTTGCCAATTTAGATCTTCGCAAGACAACATAAACACATACCGATAAGTATATATATCCAGTATAGTTATTATATTACACACTTCAATCATCACACAAGTTATGTCAACCCAACAAATTAAACAATCAAAAGGAACATTCGATTAAATAAATTGCAATGTCTCACAAAATACCAACCAAACATCTCAGTTTAATTATAAAATTTCAAGTTTTTTTTTTTTTTTTTTCATAAGTGGAAACAAACAAACTAAAGAAAACAAAGCGGGAATTGGCGAGACGAGTCAGTCTTCTACGTCTCCATCTCCCAAGTCGCTATCGTTGCCGTCATCCTCCGCGGCGTTTCCAGCTTCTACAGCCGGGTCTTCCTCCGGATCCTCCTCTGGATCCTCCTCTTCTTCCTCTACCGGCGCTGGAGGGGTCGGTGCTGGTGCGGGTACTGGTACAGGTGCTTGATTCTGCTCCAGTTCTTGAATCCTCCAACTGGACTCAAGGACCCTGTCTTTGAGCCAGTCAGCCCTCAGCTGCTCAGCACGAAAATCCTTAGCTAAAATGTTGCGAGGTTTCTTATTCTCATATTGCTCTTCCTCGAGCTCTCCAGTTGTACCAGTTAGTTGACGTATCATCCATCCTTGTGCTTCGATAGTCTCCTGCATTCTCTCTAGTTGTTCCTGTTCTTTCCTTTTCATATCCTTAAGTAGGTCGTCCCCTACCTCTAACGAATTAACCGGTTCGACCGGCATAGCGGTGGTCGGACGGGAGGACGAATCCTCTCCTAGAGCGAGTCTTTTCCTAGCAGCTGAGCGTGTCTCCACGCCATGAGGTGGTGAGGGTTCGACCATAGGTGCCTTCCCCGACGCCCTTGGTTGTAGAGGTTTGTCGGATGATGATGATGACATTGCATGTTGGGTTGTGTAGTTAGTTACGAGTTGCATTCATCACAATATACATTTATATCTTACATAAAAAGTTGTAGTATAACACATAACAAGATATCACAGTTCGGTGCCAACTAAGTCTAGTGTCGTGTAATTAGCTATAGTTTAGGTCTACTTTTAATGCAAACCTGGTTCTCTATAGCTAGAGGCTCTGATACCAATCTGTCACACCCTCAATTTCCACTTACGGAGTTTTACCGCGAGGCGTGTGAACAAACCAGAATCTGAGACACTAGTAACTTCGAACGACTCGATATGATTCGTTTATACGTTTTCCAAAAACATTTGTTTAACCATTCGTAGTTATTTTCAAATTGTTTTAGTTTGGTTTCAAAGTTTAGCGGAAGCATTAGTTTCAAAGTTGAGCGGAAGCATTAAAGTAAAGTAAAGTAACGGGCGCCAACATAAACGCCAAAACTAAAGAAAAACCCAAACAATATTCGTAAATGAGACTCGATAAAAAGATGTCTTGATCAATGCAAGTGAGTGCACCTAGAGCTCCTAGCGTCCTGAGAAACATGTAAAGAAACAAGTGTCAACATTAAAGAAGAGTGAGTTCACAGGTTTTTATAAGTTCATTAGTTCGGGTAAAAGTTTGTTTCCCCCCGTTATGCCTAAGTAGGGATAACGATTTAGTTCCATTATTCCTAACCTGGAATAATAATGATGGTTCCATTATTCCTAACCCGGAATAATAATGATGTCTGTTTGTAATTAAGTTCAATGTTAACATGTAGGTAGCGAGCCTAAAGTTATGTCACATAAGTGTTCGCGATCGAAGCTGACTGTTGTGCCTCCGTGTTGCCAGGCCTATCACTGACCACGGCGAAAGTTAGGCCAAATTATTCACCCGTTGACCATACCCGGTTGGCTAGCGCGGCTAGCTCGGGTGGGGCTTGTCGGGCCCAGTAGTACTACTTATAATTTCCCCGCTATCTAACCCAATACTAACGATCCGAGAGTTTGTCGAGGACTTCCGTGATATAGCTGCTTAGTGACCATAACGTACATTAACATTAACTTAGTTACCGAGTAGTTTAACGACGTTAATTTCGCATAACGTAAAAAGATAGAGTTAAAGAATGTATACATGTTTCTCCCCCTGTTGTTTAAAACCAGATAAAATAGGGGCTGTGAACTCACCTTTAATTGCTCGGTTAGTGTAACACAAAAGTAGCAATTGATGGGACCGCTAATTGCGTCCTAACATGTCAACCGATTTAAAGTTAGTGTGTGAACACACGGATACAAAACCTACGCATAACTACCACACAATGCGGCACACATAATAACAAATTTAAAAACACAATCATGCATGCAAAGTATTATCAAACCAAAATAGTGATCAAACCAACTTGTCATAAACACAAATCAACTCATACAACACTTTGGTACACACATACGCAAGTTATCATGTTTGAGCTTGTACGCTCATTAACTAGGCTGTTTTCGAGTATTTTTATAAAATAGTTCGAACGTTCTAAAAATTCCAATTTCTTTACAGGAGATGTCAACTAAACTGTAGAATTTTATGTAAATTTTTCAAGTCCTAAAACTTTACCAATTATTTATGAACATTTATATATTAGGCTGCAGTCAGATTCGTCGCTTTCTGACTGCAGTCCACGGGAGAAATTATTTAAAAATTATCGTTCATCCAATTAACAAAATTCCAGTGGGAGTTTTCCGGAAATTTCCGTCTCCAGTTACTGTACAAATTTCGTGACCCAACCCTCTATAGATTATGAGATCCGACTCGATAAACCACTAGCAAATTTTCAGAATTTACGCAGCTTCAGCTGCTGTACTTAAATGACCACTTAAAAATAGCAAACGACCTCAGAAAAATATGAATCCAGCGCCATTAGAAGCGTTTTTCAAAAGTATACGTTTTAGGATTCAGAAAATCCATTTTTCTGTAAATAATGACCAGGTTACAGCCAATTGAAGTTGGCTGTAAATACCATTCAGCAACCTGTTTTCGACTTTCATCGCAATAGAACACGCTTAAATGATCAAGACTCTAATTAACAATGATCAAGAACAGGTTTATTTGTCACATATCATCATGTACATCAATACCCATGCAAACCCTAATCATATGATATGATTTTTTATCACAAAAACGCAGCCTATGATTTTTGTATTCATCCAAACATCACAATCGCAAAAACTCGCACAATCAACCGAACTAAACATAAATCATAACACTTTTCATAACAATGATTCAAACAATACATACAATCATGATCAAGATTTCACAAACCCTAATGTGATTTGCAAAACAATTAAAATCCTAAGCTTGATACGATGAAGATTAGCGAACCGGGAACGAGATTGGAATCAATCCGGGTTGAAGGCTTGTGCGATCGAGAGAGAGGGGGGGGGGGGCTGCCGTCGGTTTCTTAGAGCTAGGGTTTGTGTTTCTTTTTTTTTTTTTTGAAACATAACACATGCATGTCCCTATTTATATAAAACAAGGAAAAGAAGGAGAAAGGGGTGGGGGTGGGCTTGCAACCGCAAAGGGGGGGGGGGTTTGGGTGAGTAACTTGGGCCTCAAGTTTAGGCTAGTTACTTGGGCCACAAGGAGGTGAGGTCGACACGTTTCGCGGCTCGGTTTGGTTCGGCTATTTACTTAATATTTATCTTTATTTTTGTAACTAATTATCGCGAAATCAAAACGCGATACAATAATTCTACAAACGTAAATCAAAACGTGATATAATAATTCTACAAACGCCTTATAACACATAGCATGTAATTCACCCAATGAATTCACAAAGTTAGTGTAGTTATTGCGAGCGTGTAATTAAGTTCTCCTAATCAATTTAGCGTAGGAATGAATAACCGTGAAGTAGCGCGTTTAAGATACCTGAAAAGCCGGGATGTCACATGTTGAAACATCGGAAGATAGTTTAAACAATTATCCAAACATCGTAGTTTATAAAATGAATGGATCTGATAAACTATTTTATGATGAAGACTTTCCCATCCAGAACGTGAATCTGGATGGTGTTGATAAATTGTCCAAGCTTATGGAGGCATGTCATGCTGATTTAGATAAACACGATGTATCTTTCTACTCTAAATCAAAATGTGACAACCAACTCTACTATATAAAAACAGAGATTATCCTAAAAATAAGAGGACAGGGTTGGGTTTCCAAAAGCGGTGAATGAACAATAAGTCCCATAAAACATAACTTTACTAAGAAAATCAACTTTTTTTGGGACAATAACAGAGAAGGAAAAAGAAATCATCGGAACACAATCGAATGATGATTTCAAGAAAGAGAAAGAGAATAGAAAACAAGTTTTGGAATCTTCTATTCGAAAGGACAGTACGACGTGTTCCAAATGTCAAAATGTTGGGCACATGGCAAGATATTTCTCACAATAATCACCAAAACCTGTTTCTCATTCTAAAAAGTTCACCAAAGATGAGAAACAGAAGGCACCTATGATTGCGCCAAAGCAAATCTTGAAAAGAACCAATGAAGCCTACAAAAATGTTAAACCAATTCTTCAACGTCATTCAAAATTTGAAATTGGTGAAACATCAACTAAATATCGTCAAATGGATTCTAAATTTTATACTAAAAAGGAAAATCTAAAAACGCAAAAATGGGTGCAAAAGTGAAACTGTCCTAGGTAGAACCGAAACCTTCTGTTCCAAACGAAACCAAACTTAAAAAGAATGTTAAAAACAAAGTAGGTCTGAAATTTGACATTCCGAACCCACCCAAGACCAAACAGGCTTGGGTTTCTTTGTTTAAATAGTTTCATTCGCATGTGTGCAGAGACTCCCACGATCGATAATGTCTAAATGGATAATGGATGTGGAGCCTCCAGGCACATGACAGGAATGCTTGCGTTGTTACACGATGTTAAAGCTATCGGCGAAGGGTACGTAGGTTTTGCCTGAACACAAGGAGGAAGGATTGTCGGTGAAGGAATTCTCATGAATGGAGTTGTATGGTTTGATAAAGTGAACTACATCGCGGAACTTTTGAACAATCTACTCAGCATTTCGCAGATTTGTTACAAGAAATTCAGAACGCACTTCAATGATAAAGAATGCTTGATCTTAAAACTGGGTTTCAAGATTCCAGAGGAATGGATTCTGATGCGTGTACCGAGAGAAAATGATCTTTATGTTCTTGATATGAGTGTCGCATCAACAACATCGAAGAAAGTTCAATGCTTTCTTTCCAAAGCTACCGAGAAAGAGTTGATATTATGGCACAGAAAGATGGGGCACATTCATCTACGAAAGATGAATTATCTTGTGCATACCGACCTAGTGGAGGGTGTTAATCTGAAGAATTTTTAATTATCCGATGATTGCTTGGGCTGTAAAAAGGGGAAGCAGCACAAGAAATCGCACCCACGAAAGCTGTTGAATTCTATCAAGCTACCACTAGAGAGGTTACATATGGATCTTTTCGGACTAGTAAACGTCAAAATCATTTCTGGTGATCTATATTGCCTTGTCATTACAGATGATTATTCAAGATTCTCATGGGTTTTCTTTCTAGAGAGCAAAGATGAAACATTTGAAACTCTAATGATTCTCTTCAGAAAACTAGAAAACCTCTATCACTTGCCAATCAAGAGAATCGAATTCTGCAATGAAAAAGGGATTCTTCATGAATTTAGTGCTCCTTATACACTACAACAAAATGGAGTTGCTGAACGAAAGAATCGCTTGCTGATCGAGACTGCCAGAACTATGCTAGCCGATTCAAAATTGCCAATCAGAATCTGGAGTGAAGCAGTCGCGTCAGCATGTTACACCTTAAATCGTGTGTTAACAGTTAAGCCTCACAACAAGACGTGTTTTGAGTTACTTAATCAGCGAAACCCTAACCTTGCATTTCTGGAACCTTTTGGATCACAGTGTACTGTATTGGACCCGGCTGGTAAATTTGGTGCCAAATCCTTATAAGGATTCTTCGTGGGTTATGCGACTCCACAAAAACGTGTCTTCTTGCCGAGTTTGAACCAAGTTATTCTTGTGCACATATTGCTTTTCAAAGATATACTACGCCAACGCAGAAACCTGGGGATCCATGGCTGTTTAACTATGATGGTTTGTGGAATTCTTTCAGCCTGCCAGATGTGCCATCAGAAGAAGAACTTGTTGTGCTCTTTCAACAGCATCAATTATCTAATCAAGAACAAGTTACCAGACCGTTAGTGATTTCCCCGTCACTTCCTGTGTCTAACACGTATGATGTAGGTCCGAGCTCTACTCTTCAAGACTCTGTCCCTGTACCAATTGTCAACACTACTGAATCATCTGCCTAGCAACAGCCAAATGCTGACTCTGATCGGGAACTGACTTTTGATGATGGAGGATCCAGTTTCAATGAAGGTTCTGAGCAGATTGAATGCTTCCTGAATAATCAAGCTGAGCAATCAAATGTCAGGAATGAAGCTTCATCGTCTGTACCGGTTGTGGATGAATTCATCACAAATTTTCAAACACAAGTTGATGTTACAAGCGAAGTGATGCCGAGGACGCTTTCATATCATCCTTTGGAGAATATTATAGGCAGCTTACAAACGGGAGTGTAAACTCGCTATCAGATCAACAAGGATCTAAGTTGTTTCTATACTCGTATTGCTCCACTTCAAACCAGAATTTCTAACAGTTGTTTTGTTTCTCAGGTGGAACCGGGGAACTGGAAAGACGCGTTGAAAGAAGAGAGCTGGGTGGGCGCAATGCAAGAGGAATTGCTTCAATTAAGAAACTGGGAGTTTGGAAGCTTGTTGACCTACCAGATCATCACAAAAAGATAAACACTAGATGGATCTTCAAGTGCAAGGATGATGATAGAGGTATTGTAGGGTGCAACAAAGCTCGACTTGTGGTTCAGGGTTTTCATCAGTAGGAAGGATAGATTACACCGAAGTTTATGCCCCAGTTACCCGTCTTGAAGCAATCCGCATATTCTTGGCCTTTGCCTCATGAAAGGGTTCAAGGTGTACCAATTGGATGTCTAATCTGATTTCATATACGGAAAAGTAAAAGAGTAGGTGTATGTCGGCCAACAACCAGGGTTCGTCGATCCAATGCACAAAGACAAATCTACCATTTGAACAAAGCGTTATATGGTCTACACCAAGCCCCGAGAGCTTGGTATGAAATGATGTCACGACATCTTACAGACAATGGCTTTATCAGAGGAACTGTAGATTCTACCCTCTTTATGAAGGAAGTGGATGGGCATTTGATTATTGTATAGATATGTGGATGTTATCATCTTCGAATTGACATATGAAAAGCTGTGTAAATACTTTGAAGAAGACATGAAGCGCAAATTTGAAATAAGTTCGATAGGGGAGATGAAGTTCTTTTTAGGACTTCAGGTCGATCAGTTGCCTGATGGTATTTTCATCCATCGCACGAAGTATGTTCATGTCATATTGGAGAAATTCGATATGGCAGGAGCTAAACCAGCATCAACCTCATTAGCTCCTAATCACGGTATTTGTCCAGATCTTAATGGAGTCAAAGTTGACGAGACAATTACTGCTCCATGGTTGGATCCTTGATGTATCTCACATCTTCTCGACCAGATATCATGTATCCAGCATGCCTGTGCGCCCGTTATCAGTCTAATCCAAGAGATTTGCACTTGCTTGCTGTTAAACATATCATGAGATATTTGAAGGGATTTCCAAGCACCGGCTTGTGGTACCATATCCATGATAACTTCAATCTTGCGGGTTACTCGGATTCTGATTTTGGTTGCTGCAAACTTAACACCAAACTACGACGGCTGGTTGCCAGTTCTTCGGAACCCGTTTGGTAACCTGGCAATGCAAGAAACAAACCGCGGTCGCTCTCTCTACCTATGAGGCTGAGTACGTTTTAGTATCCAGTTGTTGTTCCCAGATTCTCTAGATTCAACAGCAGATGAGAGACTTCGGACTGCAATTTCTTGATACGCCTATATATGTAGATAACCAGGCTGCGATCGATATCACTAAAACCTCATGTCAACACTCTCGAACTAAACATATTGAGATTCGACACCACTTTATCTGTAATTGCTACGAGAATAAGCTGGTTAGAATTGAAAAAATCCACACTGATGACCAAAAAGCATATTTTTATACCAAAGCCTTTGATCGTACAAGATTTAAAAATCTTTTAAAATTAAATGGTTTACGAAATCTGACATCAGGGGATATACATGAGGTTGAGTTTGAGGATGATGACGACTTAATGTGATACTCATCGGTTTGACGAATTTTCTGTACATTCTTTCTTAAAAACTCTAAAAATTCAAAAATATATTTTTGATTTTAGCGGGAGAAATTTTGGGAAAATACAAAAACATGATAAATGTCAAAAGGAGTTTTTATGAAAAAGGGAGATCATATTATATCAATATGACAGTCACAGTATGCTAAAGATATGGAATGATTAAACAAGTAATTAAACAGGTCTTACTGAGGATGTGTCAATAGGCTTCACTCGTTCAGTAAATTGTTTTCAAGATATAAACCTAAAAGAAAAACTGAATAACTTGTGGGTTAACATCTCTCGGATATATGAACTTAGTACTCCGAAATTTCGTTTGAGAGAATGCTAGATTCTGCGATACTAGGTGTCTATATTTGATCGATATCTGGGGTATTATCCGAGTTCTTCTGATTTTGCGTCAACAATGGCCTAGAACTTGTATAATACTTTACGCATTATTCGCCTACAAAAGCTGCATAAAAAGGATTATGTCATAAACTTTGTGACATCTACAGTTTAAAAGATTCGTTTAAGGAACACCAGTTAAAGACGAGCCTTCATCTCTTTGTCTGTACGGTAGTACTAACCTGAGCTCTCAAGGTCTCACAATTCACCTATTTACAGATATCAGTTAGATATATTCACCTGTGAAATGAAATTCTGGGAATCTCGATACGGGAGTATATTCTAAGATGGGACACACAGTTATTTCATGTTCTTAATATTACCTAACATATCTTGAAACAATTGAGAAATGAGAAGAAGTTTAAGTGGATACGAATACTGGCAATCTAGGTAAATCTGGTTAAAAGCTTAATTAGTATACCAAGATCAACGGTACTGGTGATTTGTTAAACACTTGATATGATTCTCTTAAACACAAAACTCACAAAAATATGTATATTTTCGTGTTATTTCTTGTCGAAAAATTCTAAAACCCAAAAAGATTTTCAGTTTCCTTAGCTTTATAGTTTTGTTTTAGTCTACCGATGATGTAAACCCTGATAGTGGAAGTCATGGCGACATCGTGCTGAAGGAAATCTGAAGACCATGGGTTGGGAGCTAATCTTTAACAAAAATTTACCTGAACGTCAATAAAGATCATTAATTTGACACTTTACAATTTAAAATAAACCTGTTTTGGTCAAAAATGGTTCACCAAGGTCATTAACTTGGACTTGGTAGGCAAATCAGGTAACCAGGGTCATTAACTTGGACTTGGTTAACTGAGTAGGTTTTAAACAGATAAAATTGCATTAAATATCAAAAGTTTGAAAATATCAGAACTGATTCGTATGAGTCTCACTAACTCGTACGAATGGAATTTAGTGTTCATTCGCACGAACCATTGGTTCATACGAATGACACTGAACTAGTATAAAAGGCATTCTTCTTCGCACGAACCAAGTTTATGTTACTATGCATCTGAGAGATCTTTTTATGCGAATCAGTTCTAAACTTCAATTTTCTTGACATATACCGAGTATCATTACATTGGGGAGGTTGATACGCACACCTCCTTCGATGGGAAAGGTACTATTGCTCGTTTCTAGCCATTATAATGTCGGATTTAGACCAAACGGACTTAAAACATAGATTTAGGAAGATGGACCAGTAAAACTTAAAATTGATCCTAAAAATGTTAATATCAGCCCCAATAGCCTATAAATTGACTATCAATTTGTTAAAAACAACGTGTTTTGAGTTTGGTTTAAACTTGGTGTTCTTGGAACGGGTCACGATTCGTACTATGGACCATTCGGACCAATTGTGTTTTGAAATTTGTTAAGAATTTTTTATTCGTACGAAGCAATTTTGGTAAAGTTGTTAAAAAATGTCTCATTCTTCAGTCATCCGTACGAAGTAGTGATTCGTACGAATGATGTCTTGATACAAACTTGTGAAAATTTCTAACTATTGACTTGAACGGTTGTATGGCCCGTACGAATGATTGTGTCAGTTGAAAATTTTGAAATTTTTTTTTACGGTTTGAATTCTCTCTGAATGTAGGTCAAGAAAACGTCTTTCTCTCAATTCCACAATATATGTTGCTTACTGGACGATTCTATTCCAGAGATTGCTGCTTGCAGAGATGTGTTAGATTTTTTGAGCAGGAGTCCGATTACAAAAGCGCTCACTGATCGTCATACAACTTATAGATCTCATGTTGAATATTTCTGGAATGCGGCAGAGTATGATTCTGAAGAAAATGCGATAGTTTCGGCAGTGAAGATAGATGACGAGGATATACAGGTTAAGATTACAGAAGATTTGATCCGAACTCTTTTGGATTTCAATGATAATGTAGACGATCCTACCGTATTTTCAGAGTACATGGTAAAGGGTTGTTTTTTACCGGATGGGATATGCTGGATTTATAAACGTTACGCTGTTCAAGAAAGGAAAGCTCGGTGCGCCATTTTGTTACATTGCTCACATTGTTGCTCACGCGTTGAGTCATCGCAAAGGAGGACTTGATGATTTGGTCGATTACCAAATGTGTATGATTACTGCATTTGTTCTTTACCTTCCATATAACTTCTCAAAGGTTATATTTACACAGATGGTGCAGAACATACAAGGGGAAAAGTTCTTGCAATACCCTCGGTTTGTATAGATGTTGTTAGATCATTTGCACCTGAACATGAAGAAGAAGAAGGACGATGTGTTAAAGCTTGAACATATGGATGTCTCGACCCTCAAGAAGATGAATTTGCATTTAAAGACATTTCCGAATTCCAAGACAGTTTTTGGTGCTATAGTCGACAAAGATTACATTTCTCTAGCTCTGGGTAAATGGAGGAAAGAAGACAATGGGAATGAGAGTGAGGAATTGACTACGCTTGAAAGTTTTGTTGCTAAGCGTAGTTCTTGGTTTGTGAAAGACAGAGAAAAGGGTGTAAAGAGAAAAGCGACTGCTACATCTTCTACTTCTGCACCACAAAAGAAAAGGCTAGCAGCTGAAAGTTCTGGGCTTAGAGATGAAACAGATGTTGAAGAAAATATTGAAGATATCGCTGCAAACATCGAGAGACAAGCGTTTGGTGGAGAGAATGTAGCTGAAGATGCATCGTCTTCGAGCACTAATTCTGATGAGAGACGCGCTGGTGAAAGAAAGAGGGCAAAAAAGATAGAGGCAAAGCGTCTGTTAGGGAAGAAAAGAAAAGCCGAAGAGCGAAAACGCAAAGCGACAGGTGAGGATGATAGTACGTATATACCTTCGGGTTCAGATATAGATACTCCTGTACGCACACAAGTGAAGAAAAAGACACAACTGTTTAAGCGCCAAGCAGCTAGAAGCTCTGAGCCTCCTACTGTGAAATCTAAAGAGACAGTACAAGAGCTGACGGTCCAAGAAGAGATTGTTGTTGAACCGACTCCGTCATCACCAGTTCATCAGTCTACTTCTCAGATACCCCAATCGCCACCACGTCAATCTACTCCGCCACAACAACAAGTATCTCAGCCGCCTCTACAACCAACACCACGACAGGCTACACCAGATACTTCACAGCTACAGTCTCAGTTTGATTTCAACTTTGATTTTGGAGACATTCCAGAGGGAGAAGACTTTACGACAGACATGTTCAACGACCCGTGTGTTGACGAAATACCGAAACAAGTCTTGTTGAAAATGGTCAAAATTGCGGAATTACAGGAGCAGATTAATGCGTAGACTGAAGATAAACAGCAGTTAGAAGCCATGCTCGCAAGTATAGTGTCAGAGAATGAGAGGTTACGACTCAGAATGGCTGAATACGAAAAAGAAAGGCTCCGTAGTGATAGAAGAATGAATATGTTTAAGAAAATTTTGACGAAAAACCTAGGGGTTAACAAGTTGCGAAAATTGATGAGATTGAACGTGCGGAGGCTAGAGAACGTGTTGCTGAAAGAGAATGTCTTGCTAAAGAACTATCAGACGTGCAAGGCAAAGGTAAAGAGAAAGTGGTAGAGGATCCCGTGAATGTCGAAACTGCGCTAGAAGCTGAGTCTGCGCTAGTTATTACAGATATCGTGTTGTATCAAGTGCCGAACAAGTTTGTGCTGATCGGGAAGCCTAAGGATGGGGTGATTGATATGTCAGATCTATCTGCGAGACACCGCGAATGGTTATCGAAGAAAAAGTTAGAAATAGAGAACGAGAAAGCGGCTGAAGAATTTGAGGAAGATGCTGAGAAAGAAGATGAAGATTTAGATGATGTTGGTGATTCTGATTCGGATTCTGATAACAGTGATGGTGATGATAATAATGGAGGAGGTGATGGTATTCGTGTAACCGATTATGGTTTAAATGAAGATATTGATCACTCAGTGTATTTAGACGACTCCGCGAACCAAATGACTAAGGAAGGTAATAAGGACAGCACTGAAGGTCCTTCTGACGCTTAGCAAGCAGGAATCTTCTCGATAATTGATTCATCTACCGTTCTTGTTGTGCAAAAACCAAAGGTTTTCTATCTTGAGCATGATGTCGAGGAAGGCGAATTTATCCACAGCTATTCTAAGGAGGAGATTGAAGAAATGTTAGGTGTGGATGAATAAAAGTTTAAGTTTGATTTTGAAGATGAGCTGAACGAGATTAGCGCGTTCGAGCCAAATGATTATGTTTTTGAACAAGTTGAAGAAGCTAACGATTATGATCGAGTTGTCGTGGAGGATGACTCTGATGACGATGTTAATATTGCCGATCAGGGTACAGAGGACTCCCCAACTTTTACTGAACTGTTTGCAGCAAATAATGCAAATATTCTAAAGCGTAAAGTTGAAGAAGCTACTAAGCAGGGTACTATTCCTCAACAGTTAAACAGAGCTGAAACCGAGATGAGGAAAAAGTGGTTCAAGAGTTCACCAGCAGAGTGTAAATTTAAACGTCCCTTAGCGTTCTTTACACGTGACGCTAATATTTCTCTAGGGTATATTATAGACTAGGGTTGGATTGAAGAGCTTAATGTTTACGCGATCAAGAGAGAGTTTGGTATTCAGTATTTCTGATATTTAAGCGACATCAAGTCCTTGCCTTACTGGGATATCAAAGAGTTGGTGCAAACAAAGACACAAATCTCAAGATGAAATTTCACGGCCAGAGGCTTTGGAAGTTGATTAAGCTTGAAGCTGCACATGGATTTAGACACTAGAAACCTCACTTTCCGAGACGCATTACAAAGATATATCCAGTGACTAAGGAGAAGGATGTTACGCTCGTTGTAAAGAGGCCGAAAGTAATGAAGAACATGCCTATGATACAAATGGAGCAGGATTTCCACAAAGTCTTCAAGTGGTGGCATTATGATTGTAATACAGGAGAGGCTATAATTTGCGCGCACCCTGATGATGACTCGTGGAAGATTACAGAGGAGCTATCTGAAGTCGTCTAGCTCACAAGCGCATATATGGGCTGTGGCGTGGCATTCGAGTACTAGACCCGATGTGGCTATTCAATTGTACAAAGAAAGACGTAGAATGCTTGTTCTACTGCAAGATTAGTTACGGAGAGAAAGATAAAGAGCAAGCACTCCAGTTTCAAAAGATTGTTAATGTTTGTTTTGCCAATAACATACATTCTGGATCAGCATAGCTGGAGGAAATCGAGCAAAAGAAAAAGGAAAAGAAGGAAGCTAGGATTGCTAAGTGAACTCGCATAGCATCGCTAAGAAGTTTTCGGTTTGGCAATACAGTGAACCGACCTCCTCCAACAGATCAAACGCCAATTGCATTTGAGGAGCATCGCAAGCCTCCGAAGAGATTTTTTGGACGTTAAGCGTCAAATCTTGTGAAGATTTTTTGAAGACTATCTAGACTGCGGCAACATCCAAGGGGGAGTTTGTTGGTGCATTATGTCTATTGGCTACGTCTAGGATATGTCGATATTTTATATAGGGCATAAACGTCATTTATGTAAATGTTATTATTTGTTTTATATGTTTTGTAGATGACTCATACGAGTGAGTCAGATGGCTCGTACGAGTGACACTCGTACGAAGCAACCACTCGCACGAGTCACAACCTCTGTTTCACACTCTCCAGTGTGAGTCATGTCGACCTACAAATAGAGGAGTGTTATGTCAGAGCTAAGTAGTGTTAGTTCAGTTGGTATGGCGAAGCCCTGCTAATTTATTTACCTGCGTCAGTACTTGCAAGTCATTCAATACAATTCAGAGCATTTAAGCAGTAAGATCTTTCTTGTTCGTTTGTCATCCTCTCTAGCAATGAATTCCGCCTCTACTAGCTGAGTTAGATAAGACTAGTTGCTCATCGGAGGAGCCGATCCCTCGTTCACAAAAATGGATTTATGCGCTAAAGGGCATTTTGGTCATTTTTTAAAGAACAGAGAACTAACTTATCATAACACTAACCAAACGACGTGACCATAAGGTATAACCTTAGTGAGTTATTCCCTATACAAATATGGTCACAGATATGAGTTTGGTCGGATCCTAAGGTCGACCAAATGATTCGGATTCGAAAGTCAAAGCAGTGGTCTAGACCACTCGACTTACGACCCTAAATAAGCACTAAACTAGAAGTGACGAGTTAGACATGTCAAAATACATCTAACTAAGTTTATAAAACTGATTTGGTATCCAAAGTTGGTGTTTTGATACCCAAAAATAGTTTCTTCATAAAATACACATCATGCGCATTTTTGACCGAAACTTTGACTCGTCACTTTGACTAGCAAAGGTGGCATTCAGAAGGTGAAATCGTTAGGGATTATAACCTTTGAGATTACAATCATGTGGCAAAGTTCAATTGTACTTTGACTTGAACAAATAAGGTCAGAACCAAAAGTCAATCAGGAAGCCAAACTGTTCGACTTTTAGCTCAAAATAGCTAAAAAATAACGAAAGAACTAGGAAGAGTACTTACTCGTGTTTTGAAGTGGTGTGAGAATCATGGGCTATTTATAGTATTTTAGGATTAAGAAGGTGATTACAAGTGTTCTCAAGTGTGGATTAGTGTCCTAACATATGTCAACACCAAATTAAGTGTGGCAAAAGGAGTGCTAGGTGTCAAAAATTGGAGATATGTGGCAAACTTGGTGAAGAAGCAAAAATCTTTATTATTTTTTTTGACATTTTTGGCCCTCGGACTTGTATTTTCACTTGTTTGCCATTTTTAACCCCTTTAACCTAATTTTTAGGTTATATAAAGGTGTTATGACATGTGTAACTTGGATTATGCCTGAAAATTGCATGGATGTCGGTTCGTTTTGTTGTACGGTTATGCGTTTCACAAAAATGCGTAAAACGCTGTAACGAACACGAAAATGATCGAAATTGTGCAACCAATTGACATTTTCGTATTCTCGTCAATAAAAATAAGATTTTATTGAATACAAAAATATTTGATTGATACACGTGGTTCGTATCTTAAATACGGACCAACAGACTTTCGCAGTTTGACGAAAATAGTCACTTGACTTATATAAGCGTGTTTTTGTCATATCTAACCCTTCAAAACTTATATCTAAGTTATGTAAAGGGTACTTAGGGTGTGTGTATCTTATGTCCTTGTTTCGGAGTGTACGTCGCGTTAAACTGATTGCGTTTGTGTGTTAGTTAACGAATTACTTCCACAAAAATTGTTTTTAATTGTACAATGATTGAAAAGGTACAAATGTCATAAACAACTTCGTTCATAGAATCATCAAGGTTTACAATAGGTGATTTTATAACGTAGATGTCGAAACTATGTCTAGTTATCGTAATAAAGCGTTGATTATTTACGTTCGTGTATCGATTACGCTTCGTTTTACGGATTCCGCACATAAAAATGAAGTTATATGCATATCTTGTGTTTGGTTGCGAACCGATCCTGCTCTCACAAGGATCGGTTCGTTACCAAACAGAAGATCTGCGTAAAACTTCGTTTTTACGTGCAGAATCCGTAAAACGAAGCGTAATCGTGACACGAAATGTAAATAACAACGTTTTATTACAATTGAACGACAACCGGACAGAGTTTCGACACCTATGATTAAACGACAATCCGTGTGGAAAAACTTGAAGTTGCTGCTTGTGCGGAGTTGTCTACTTGAACGGAGATATCAACATGATATTTACAGTTGATCTTAGTTCGTGCGTATGTAGATCTTCTTCCATACATTGGTAATGTTGCATGTTGACTTTATCATGCATCAGGCTTTTGTAATGGTGATGCAAATGATATGATGTCATCATTAATGATGACATCATATCTCATTAAATCCGCTCTCTACGCACTGTACCGAATCCTAACCCAGTCTAACCAATCCTAACGAAATCTAGCGAAACATTTGTCCGGTATCTTACATACTCAAGACACTTGACTTTGCATGTACAATTAGATTTCTACTATGGCCACACAAATAGTGCACTAACACTTTGATAGAAAAACATCAGTTTGTTCATAAAGTGTTTAACTAAGGCAATTAATTTGGATTTGGTTGACAAATCAAATAACCAAGGTCATTAACTTTGACTTAGTTAACTGAGTGGGTTGTTAAATCTAGTAAAATGTTTGAAATATGAAAAAGTTGGAAAATGAGATTTCAAACGAATGAGTTAGTCCGCACGAAGGTAACTCCTTCGCACGGACCAAGTCACATCCGTATGAAAACACTCTCATCCGCACGAAGGTATCTTCCTTCACACGGACCAAGAACCGTAGTACTATATAAGTTCATCTGCAAGAGAGTCTCCTCATTCGCACAAAAACTCTTCCTCACAAAAAAATATAGTTTGAGAGAAAAATGTTTTCCAAGTAACCAAACTTTGCCAAAATTTACTTTGGATTGTTAATTAGCACAACACTTTCAATAGGAAAGGTATATAACATCATAAACTTGGACAAAATTGAACATAAACTGACATTCAGACTTAACATATATAAAATCTTAGATATGTGTAAATTGGATGGATAGTTGTTAAAATTGAATCAAGATATATGTAAATCGACACATTCAGGTTGATTTAGAACCATCAATTTGATCATAACATGTTTAAATCAAGAAGATTGAATTTTTGGATCTAAAACAGTTTGGAACGAAGGAACTACATCCGATGGATGTAATTCATCCGCATGAATGTAGTTCATCTGCACAAAAAGATTTGTTCGTTTAAAAAAGGTATTCCTTCGTACGAATGTATATTCATCTGTTCCAAATCACATCCGTTTAAGATATTGGTTCATTCGCTCCAAAATTTGAAAAGTGTTAGAATTTTTCTAAGTGATTGTTCATATTGTTTGTGTAGGCTAAAGAAATGAATTTTGATCCGAAGCACAACACTTGTTGTGTGCTAGATGAGACATTGCCGAAGATGACACCTTTCAAGCCAATATTACCATTCTTCAAATGTTCCAGAATAAAGAAGGCCATTACCGAGCAACACAAGGCATAAAAAAGTCATGTGGAACGATTCTGGAAGCATGCCAAGTTTGGTGAAAGTCCACCACCAATCCATTATGTAGATATACTCGATCAAAGAAAAGGCATACTGAAGATAGTGATTATGAGCCTTATGAACATGAGTTGGATGAAATAGTACCATTCAATAAAGTAACGAAGAGACAAAAGAGTAAAGTTTGTTCGAATGTTATGAAGACTGGGTCACCATTGCAAATAAAGCAGGTAAGGTTGTTGAGGAACCTTTAACTGAAACAACATCTGCTGGAGCTGAACCAGTAGTTATAGACAAAAGTGCATTGACGGTTGAAGTAGAGAAAGTGATTCCAATCTTAACTCCTACTATTTCTCAGCAAACACCTACAACTTCCTATTCAACCAATCTCTCCATAACCAAGCCGCAATCTCAACGTCGATCAGAATCACAACCGCAACAACAACATGGTGATCAAGCTGGAACATCTACCTTCAACAAAGACAGTAGGTTTATAATTAACGATGATCAACAATTCCCTAACATTGAAACGATGAATTTCGATTTATCTGATGATTGAAATGACAACAAGATAAAGCAATTAGAATGTGAGGTAAAACACATGGAAGCAGTGATAGCTAGTCTAGTGTCAGAAAATGAACAACTTCGAAAAAGGTCAAGTGATTTGGAAGTAGATAAAAGGCTAAAAGACAAGAAGTTGGAAATGTTGTACAAGGTAATAGAGAGGAGATTGGGTATAAATATTGAAGATGGTTAACAAGATTGAGATTGAAGAGTCTGAGGCGAGAAATGCTGAACGAGCAAGAAAGGCTGCATCAGAACTAGAAGTGGTTAGTCAAGAATCTGATCGATGCTATTCCTGAAATACGCCCTGAGCTTGAACAAGAAAAGACTTCTGAGAAGTCTCCTTAAAAGTGATTGAAACAGAGACCGAACAGACTGGCATCACAAAGTTTATTCTTTTACCGAGTGTTCAAGTACCAGAATAGGAAAAGGAGATAGAGGATGATGAGAAAGAAGATGATGAGGAGTTAGATATTGAAGGCTCAGATCATAGTGATGATGACAATAATAATCAAGGTGAACTGGGTTGGTGGTGTGTGAGCCAAGAACAACTTCTAATGCAGATATTCAATATAATTATATGAACGATGCTGAAAATGAAGTGGAGAGGGAGAGTGTGAGGATATTTTGAATGATGAAAAAACTTTACGAATCTTCACACACATTGTACCTATAACAGCTGTTAATGCAAGTCACAACAGATTTATCTACCTCTGTCATGATGTCGAAGAGGGTGAGTATGTGCCCAATTATTCGAAAGAAGAAATTGCGAAGATATGCGACATTGATGGAAATTCATTCAAGTTTGACTTTGAAAAGGAATTGATGAACATCGATATTACAAAGCCTGATGATTATGTTCTGGAAGCTAATAATTATGATGATGTTGTCGTGGAAGATGATTCAGAAAATGAAACTAAGATATTCTGGTGAAGATACTGATGAATTCGCAACATTTTCTTAGATGTTTGATAACGAAATTGATGATCTATGGAAAAGAAAGATCGAAGAAAAGATCAAAAATGGTGAATCTCCGAGGCTGATTAAAGATAAAATTAGAGAAGCTCAGAAGACATGGTTTAAATCTATGCCCAGAGAACGAAAATTTAGAAGACCACTAGCGTTTTTCACGAGAAATCAAGACGTATCGTTAGGGAATATTATTAGCTAGGGATGGATATCGGAATTGAATGTGTGGGTAATAAAAGAGAATATGGAGTTCAATACATTAGATACCTCAAAGATATCTAAACTCTGCCATGGTGGGTTGTGCATGAGTTATGCAAGACGAAGTTGATTAACTTTCAGATGAAACCGGGTGATCAAAAGTTGTGGAAGTATATCAGATTTGAAGCGCGTCATGATTTTCCTACACAGAATTCGCATCGTCCGAAATCCAAAATCTGAAATTGATCTAGAAACTCAACAGCATAAAGTAACATTGAACATTAAACTCGCAAGAGCTATGAGCAACATGCCACTGATGAAGCTTGAACAAGTTTTTTATTCTGACTTTCGATGGTGAAATTATGATAGAGTAACTAGTGAAACAGTGATGTACTAAATACTGAAGGTTGTTGGAGAGCTATAAGGATTTTGGGTCCTATGTGGTTGGTGAATCTATCTAAGAGAGACATAGAGATGTTGTACTTTAACAAGACATGTTATCAAGTACATGATGTTGTACAAGCTATGCAGTACTAGAACGTGATCAAGATCTGCTATGCTTACGAGATTAATCTGGGGAAAATGTGGGACACTAAATGGCGTGAACTTGAAAGAAAAGAAATTTTGAAAGATATCCGAAAAGAAGAAAGGATTGTTGAGCGAAGAAGAATTGTTTCGATTTCAAGATACAAGTATATGAAATGGGTGCCAACAACAGATCAAAAGCCAATGTCATACTTCAAGCTGAAACGTCAACGTGTAAGAAAGTATTTTTTTCGAGCGTTAGAATTTGGAAGATTTTTGAAGACCGGTCGAGATTGCAGCATCATCCAAGGGGGAGTTTTTTGATATACAATGTTTGCTGCCTACGTCATCGAGTCGTGTCATATGTAATAAGATTTAACTGTTAGATATTTTGAATTGTAATTTTAAGATCACATCCATACGGATGAGGATATTTGCACGGATGAGAGTTAGTCCACATGAATGTGTCTCATCCGTATGGAAGTAGTCTGGTCCACATGAAGGTACTTGTATGCCCTATAAATAGCTAGTGTGAACGAAGTCATTGGTAACTTTGCAAAACTAATGGCGAAGCCTTGTTTAGTTGATTTCGTGGATGTAAACAATTATTATATGATTGAAATCATTGAAAGCTTACTAATCTTGTAATAGTCACTTAATTGTAATGAATTCCGTGCATTATGACTAGTTTATAGATATCACCTGAGCATAACGTCAATGAAAAACGGTCCTCACAAAACCAGCGCTGTAATTTGATTTCATATAAGTTCCTATTAAGGTAAGTTGGCATATTACTTCTAAAAGCTTATAGATATATTATGTTTAATGTATCCGGGTATTCATCCGGTTTTTGTTTATCCTTATCGCTTTGAAGTTTCAAAGATAGTCTGAACTGTTATGTTTGACTCTTGATTATTTATATGGTTCATGTTGTTAAACTACTATGTCTTTGGGATAATTTGTGGTATGCCACTCTCATTTTATGTCTAAGAAAATCCATTAATATGTATGTAATAAATTATTTTATAAGATTATATTTGGAAACTAAATACCTTTTTCTTACTAAAATGTTTTTGCCATTATTTTATAAGATTATAATTTGAAACTAATACCTTTTTTCTTACTAAAATGTTTTTGCCATGTGTATATGAATAAAAAAAGTCATTGACAAGGAACATATGTGTGTGTATATAGTTATAACAAACCCATAAGGGTATTATAAATTTTGATGATGCTATTGAGATCTTTTGAAGTTGGATATCAATGCGGTTCATGTTGGAATGGTCTTTGATCGGGTATGGTTACAGGTAAAAATGGGTTTGGGTTAATATGTGTTGGAGTCATAACGAGTCGACTCAAAAAGGGTTCTTTTGGTATGGTGGACACAAGTTTCAGGTCGGTACAAGTTTAGGTTTCAATTATTATCATATACTAAATATATTCATGTCAAAGGTAGTTTAGTGTTTTTCGTCTAATGCGATTTTGCATTTCATTATCAACACTTTCTCATTGTAATGTCTGCATTAAGGTTTCAAATGGGTTAGACTTTAAAAGGTTTTAGCATTGCAATGTAATGTCTAACTGAAGGTTAGAAATAGTATAGTTTGTTTAAATGGTATTTGTTATGAGATTTTACCTAATAATCAACAAAATCCATTCTTCAAAGTTTTATGTAGTGAATAAGTGATATGCCCTTTTAATTTTGGCTGGCTAATTAATTACTTTGTTCTTCCCTTTTGATCTACGAGGATTATTTGCTTTTGTTATTTGTTTTGGGAGTTTGTATAGCACGGTTTAGCGGAGATTGTTCTCTTCCAACATTAACTTATATAGAAAATACAGACATTTGATGCTAATTTATTTTTTTTAATTCGTACAAATATAGCAACCCTTTTGTATAGCTAGGAAAATATATTATGGTTGCCAATGTGTTATGACTTGCAGATGTCTTGTGGATTGTCATCCGTTTAAATGTTACTCTTCATTTCATCATTTATTTATCATTTATTTATGTTTTCGTTTTAGTTATATCCATAATACGTAGATTTTTTTACTTTATGAACCTTTTGTATTCGATAACAATTTCGTGTAAAGAATTTCGATATATTTCTTATAAACATATAATGTTCTTTTTTAATACCTTGAAAGCATATTATTTTGTCTATCCGGTGCTTCATGGTATTAGCACTAATTCAATCATAAGCGATATAATTTTAAACTTAACCAATGGATAACGCTCAAAATGTTTCCACAATGAAATGGATGATTTTTCTTGCTCGAACCAAGGGACCTATTATAATCATTTGTTTCATCCAAAGTTGTTTTGTTATCCGATGTGAATAGGCAACAATGCAAAATATACAAAAGATTTGGAGATTTGAAGGCTTTAAAGAACTGTATCAAATGTTATTTTAACACTTATAGTTACTTACTCTTTTAAAATCAATGTAAAATTACCTTCTTTTCTCCTTATATGTATTATAGTATTAGAAGGGAGTCCATGTGACGCAGCGAGAAATATAGACACTGATTTTAAAGTTAATCTTTGATCAGATGGCGTCAAACACTACAAGGGAGAAGTTTCTTCAATACCCGAGGTTTGTACAAATGATGTTGGATGATTTATTTCCAAATCTGGAAAAGAAAGAGGATGATGAGCTGAAGTTAACACATATGGATAAAGAAAGTTTGAACAAACTGAATTTATATCCCAAGCAAGGTACAGAGCTTGTTGCAAAGCTAGTGTTGGGAGCGATTAAAGATAAGAATTATGTTGCACCTTCAAAAGGCAAATGGAGAAAAGATACTAGTGGGTATGAAAAGGATGAAGCAGATAGTCTTGAGGATCTTATTCCGAGGAGGAGTAGTTGGTACGAGAAGGAAGAAAAGAAAAGGAAACGTCGACTCCGAAAAAGAAGCCAAGACAAATATGTTAACGCGCAACCATCCAGACTATGCTAAGAGATGAACAATCTGAGGAAGAGACACCTGTAATGATCCAATTGCTAAGAATGTTAATGTACACGAAGAGGTCTTATATGCTACATAATGTTGTGAAAATAGTTGCTAATGTTGAAAAAGATGTGGTCGAAGGTGATAATGAAGAAAGTTATGAGGATAGTATTGATTTGGAGATTGTAGCGGTGAAAAAACGTGAAGAAGACGATTAGAACAGCGTAAACGTAAGGAAGTTGGTGATGATGATGTTTCATATATTCCTTCAGAACCCGAAGAAGAATCTACTCCAAATCTAGTAAAGAAAACAAGACGAGCCAAGAGCAAAGCGTCTAAGATTCAAAAGAAGTCAACAGGGTCTCCTGCGGCAAAAGAAATCACGACCAAAGTATAAAAGGACTAGGAAGACGCCTGAGGTGGTAGTTGCTACATAGAATGTTGAGACTGTTATTCCACCTACATCACCACCACACCAACAAGAATCACCAATTACACCACCATTTATCACATCACCATTACAAAACCACCATAACAAACCACCTACATCACCACAAAATGTTATAACACCACAACCATCTGCAACACCTAAACAGCTAACACCTTAAGTACAACAGATAATGCCATAATCAGACCAAAGACACCAATCTTTCCTAACAAATATGTTTGGTGATATTCCTGATACTCAATATGAAGGAGGGTTAGACGGTGATTTCTTTAATGATACAAAGATTGCAGAATTTAAAAGCAGGATCAAGTATCTTGAAGATGATCGAATGTGACAACTCGCATTTCCAAGTTAACACCGTTAACTTTTCTCGGTTAAATATTTAGGATTTATTGAATGTCATACATGCATTTATTATCCGTACAAGTTATTAACACACGAATAAATGAAATTGATATAAACTAGTGGACTAGTCTGTATCTTACACCAAAGTTAATTTGTTTAGCTTTGTGCACAAATTGCAAGTAATTGAAACTTGAGGGACTTGTTGTGTAGTAAGTTAACTTGAATTTTATAACTTTCTTTGCAAGTTTCAAGAGTTTAAAACTTAAGGGACTAAAAGTGCCCTTGTTGGAATTCAAGGGTTTAGTGTGACAATTATTAAACTTGTGATTATAATAACTTAATCCCTACAACAAAACCCTAATCTACAAAACAAACGTCTGCCTCCTCTCTTCTCTCTTGGTCGACGAACTGCAAGCAAGAAGCCTCAAGCTTTTCGATTTTCAAGTCCCTAACAACTCAAATTACTCCTAACTCGGTAATCCTTAAAATATAGTTTTTGATTATTGTATAATTCTTCTTATATTGGCTGTGTTTTCTAGGTTTGTTCATGATTCTTGATGATCTTTGATGATAACTTGTAGTTTTGGTGCTAGAAATCATGTTAGTCGATGATTAGATTGCTTATGTGTTCGGTTAAGCCGCTAGGGTTTTGAGTATAGGTTGGATCTTGTGGTTGTGATAAACTAATTGTTATATGATTTAATTTTGGATGATAATCTGCTGTGATTAAAGATTTTAGGTCGTTCGGTGCATTAGATAATCGTTTGTGAGGTTTGGGTGATAAAACGGAATCTGTCCAAAATGTTACAGCTTACTTTAATCGGTTGTAACCAGGTTAAAAGTTAACAAAAGGGTTGTTTCTTGATTCCATGATGTAATTCCAGGAAATACCTTTCGAACCCCACTAAAATTGCATTTTTTGACGAAATTTAATGTTTTATGAATTTTTTCGTATCGAAGGTTCAGGCTACGTTTTCTGACAGAATTTGCAGTCCATTACAAATGTCATAACTCAATGTAGGAATGGAGTTATGATCTCAAATTGCTACTGTAGGTAGCTCCAGGAGCTCACAAAAATCGCCAACGGGAATTACGTCAATCGGATAACCGTCGATTTTTAAATGAATTTTTCAGTAAGCTGCAATCAGAAAGTGATGAATCTGATTGCTGCTTAGTAAATGATTTTTATTAAATTTTTGGTTAGGAGATACTCTAAAATTTTAACACAAGTCCAACCCTTCCGAGGGGTATACCATATAAAAATATCATAATTCTTGCAGCGTCGTAACTATGTAAAACGAGCTTCCCAAAACAGTCTATTTTCAGTGATTTTACCTATGCATGGCTTTAAGTTTTTAAGTGATGAATTTGCTACTTTAGTGTCCGCACGCGCATGATAATTGTATAATTGATGAACGGCATGTCGTAGTGTACATTATGAACCTATTCTTGAAAGCTACTCGGTATTATATTGTGACAACATGTTTGCATGATAATTGTTAGATGCATGTAAGGCTTGCGTGAATTACATAAACGACCCCTAATGTTCTTGGTAACCATCTTAGGACGCAGTTGATCATCTTCGCTACTATTTGCACTTTATTTCTTACCGAGCAAAACAAATGTGAGTTCACACCTTTACTAAAAGCATGCATTCCCGGTGGTTGGGAACCTCACTTTTCCGGGTATGGGATTGTCTTAGTATTCCTGGTATGGGATACTGTTAACTTCACTTTTCATGGTTAGGGGATTGCCTAGTATTCCTGGGGATGGAATACTGTTAAATGCTATTTATATTTCATGTCTTTAGCGGACAAAATGAACTCTATCTAAAAGTCCCCACACATTATACCTATTAATCACCGGGGCCTTGCGAACTGGGTATTAGATGATAGCGCTATCAGGTTCGACAAACCTCACACCGTACCTGGGAGGACGGACGCGAACTTTTATGCCATGGCAACTGGTAAATGATGATAGACATTGACCTGGGGTACATAGTTTAGTAGCTTAAAGATGGGGTAGCTCCCCATGACATGTTTTATAAATCATGTAATTTAACAACCTATATTTTTTTTGAAAACAATACTTAAAAACCGTGAACTCGCCGACTTTATGTTGACATACTATTACATGCTTTGCTGGTCGTTAGGTACAGCTATGGACGAACGTTGCAATCGGCTGGAGTGTGTGGTTCATAAAGCCTTATGTTTCGTACATTTATTAAGCTTGTGGTTTTAAGTTTTTGATGGTTTACTTTATTTTTCCGCTACTAACTTAAACTGTGTTTTTGGACTTTTAAATATTGATCACTAATCGCGTTGATTGTGATGATTTTACAACTTAAATAATTGGTTCAACATGATTAGTGGCTGGATCCTGGTTAGTCTCATGCCTCTCGGTAAAACCCCACATGTGGAGTTTGTGGGTGTGACAGATTGGTATTAGAGCCATTGGTTATAGTGAATTAGGTTTAAAATATAAAATATTTTTTATGAAAACCAGACTATAACCATTCTTTATTGGAAACCACAACGACACCACACTCCAAATTGCAAGGTTCGTCATACTTAGATGCATACATGGTAATTGTATTATTTGGCATTTGCACGTGCTCTATATATATTGTTACAACAGTATGACTTATGTGTGAACTAAATAAATAAACATGGTATACCTTATGTGAGAATTAATTCCCCTAATCTCTAATTCGAAACTACAACACGTTAGTGGCAGGGAAACGTTCCTGAACCACCGACTCAATCACAATACCTAACCTATTTACTCCAAATCAAAAGGTTGCAAGCTCGCTTAAAACCATCCCAAACCATACAACCAACGCGTTCATTCGCGTACAATACCCGTGATTTAACGTTACCGAAAACGTTCCCAAAAGTCATCCTCGACATTTTTTCCACTTTCCAAAATAACCCCTAACAATGAAATTAATTTTCTATGGCGTCATACCTTTGCATATGTGTCGTCCTTGGCGTGTCTATTTTACTCTGAACTCCTGACACAAAATGCGAGTAGAATCTTGTTTCACCCATAACCTGACCATACGACATCTGTTACATGCATTCTACCTATCCACGCGATCGTCTCGACATGCCCGGCATCTAAAAGTTATCGGCGTCATCCGTCGACGCCACCACTGCTGCCAGAACACAGATCTGATTCTCCATTCGTTCGGTTTTGCGCGTCAATAGTTGAGTAGCCCAAACCGACCCAAACGAACTCGGATTTAGGCGAATAACATGTCAATGCGTTCATGTTGACGAACCACATCATCTCCATCTATTTTTGTTGCTGGAAAGCACTGGTACATTTGCCGGAAAACGAAACAGTGGCTGGAAGTCATAGTTTTTGCGCGTTTGTCGCAGCTCGAAACCCTATTATAGGAACTTCGTTTTTGACAAACGATATATCTACGTTACCGTGACGCAACAAACTTTCATTCCGTACCATTGCCATTGTCGTCCGCTGCTGGAGTTGCCGCCAGTGACCAGAATAGTCATCGGAATTCTTCGATTATTTACATGATTCTTTGTTTTTTCGCTTAATTCCTTGCCTGAGCATCACCAACCTCTCGTTCCTCCTGTCCATAACCAAAATAGTGAATCCTAACAACCATATCACAATCCCCGCTGATCACAAGGTCACTCCTCTTCCCTATTATGTGGGTAATTCTTAGCCTAACTTGATTTGCACCTTAGCATACCCAACTCAGCGAATGGACGTCTCCTAATGATTTGTTGGTGTTGAGGACATTGGAAGACGGAGATACGGATTAGTGAACCCACAAATGAACATGATGATTTAAACATTTACCTTACCCCCTTGTATAGTCATTATTCTATAAGAATTTCTCTTTTATACGAATCTTTTCACTAGCTTTTGCACTGGCCGGTATTTATTGTTTAGTGTGATATCTAATTACTTTATTGATTTAGACAAATCTACCATTCCTTTATCACGGTGACACTACATCTTCGCTACTCTACGTGGAAACTCCAATAAGATTGTGCTCTAGCTTAGAGAATTGTTAAACTCGACTTTTGATCCTTGGTGATCACTTCTTGAACTCTGAAGATGGTGATGCATTGTTATACGACCATACCATTTCGAACATGTTTTCGCGTCCTCGTAATGAAACCTTTTGATGACGTATGTGCTATTCCTTATCCATGCACTCAACATAGTTTAACACTTTCGAATTTTGTTGCTTGCAGGCTTGACTAATCACAAACTCATTTAAGTTCATGGATCATATTGAATATATTCTTACTCGCACACGGGCAAGCTCAACAACTTTGACGGACATTTCAGTTGAACCTAGACACTACAAACTAGTACAACCACCATTTTTCTCCGGATAATTCTTGTTGTGCCAACACCTTCAACGTAACACTACCATCGACCGGTAACATCATTTTATTTCAATTTCTACCACTTGAGTACCATTTCGAACATGTTTTCGCGTCCTCGTAATGAAACCTTTTGATGACGTATGTGCTATTCCTTATCCATGCACTCGACATAGTTCAACACTTTCGAATTTTGTTGCTTGCAGGCTTGACTAATCACAAACTCATTTAAGTTCATGGATCATATTGAATATATTCTTACTCGCACACGGGCAAGCTCGACAACTTTGACGGACATTTCAGTTGAACCTAGACACTACAAACTAGTACAACCGCCATTTTTCTCCGGATAATTCTTGTTGTGCCAACACCTTCAACGTAACACTACCATCGACCGGTAACATCATTTTATTTCTATTTCTACCACTTGAGTACCACCAACTACATCCTCATCATCGGATAAATCTTTATTGATGATTTGTAAAACAATTATGTATTACACTAAGTGGAATACATTGATTGCGGCCACACTTTGGCATGTTTTTTTTCTTTCATGTCTTATCATTTTGTGCTATAATGAATACCATAGTTCTTGTCTAATCTTGTTATGCACAAATCCTCGCTTGGATAAATCACTCTCTATGAACGTTACTTGAGGAGCAACGAACCATACTTAAGTTCTTCAAGTGCAGGAGCACAAAATAAATTTTCTACGTCAGTGAGGTATGCCGAGGTCAACACCCTTTCTGCGTGAAAGCACCATACCTATGTATAACTTCATCGACCTCTTTGTTTTCGTATTTACTTCTTCTTAGACCGAGAGCTGGTCATCTATTACAACCAACTACAACCGAAATAGCGTGATCGACATCTACCAAGCTATCGTGATCAATATCAATCAATATCAACTGCAAGGATTAGTTTCATTCTAAAACCTATCTGAGATTGGGCTACCATTAGTTGAGATTCCGGAATGAGGAAATCTCTAAGACTGCCTCTCGAATTTGGTACGATCACTACGAGTTCCTAGTTATGCCATTCAGTTAACCAATGCACTCGCAATCTTCATGGACCTCATGAACCGAGTGTGCAAACCCTATCTTGACAAATTGTCACTGTCGTCATCGATGACATATTAATCTACTCGAAGACTTGAGAGGGACACGAGCAACACTTACGCCTCATCTTGGAATTTTTGAGGAACAAGCAATTGTACACTAAATTTCGAAATGTGACTTTTTGATTTCGTGAGGTCCATTTCCACGGCCACATAATTAACGAGGTTGGAAAACATGTTGATCCGGCCAAGATTGATTCCATCAAGAATTGGCTTGCACCAAAAACTCTTACCGAAATCTGCCAATTTCTTGGTCTGGCGGGTTATTACCGTAGATTCATTGAGGGATTCTCAAAGATCGCTCAACCCCTCACCGCGTTAACTAAGAAGGGTACCACCTGGAAATGGGGTGATGCCCAAGAATCCACTTCCAATAATTGAAAATGAAGCTGTGTAGTGCACCTATCCTATCATTACCGAAAGGCACCGATGATTTCGTTGTCTACTGCGACGCGTCTATTCAGGGTCTCGGTTGTGTGTAGATGCAATGAGAGAAAGTCATTGCTTACGTGTCACGTCAACTCAAGGTTCATGAGAAGAACTACACTACTCACGACCTGGAGCTGGGAGCGGTGATCTTTACTCTCAAGATATGGAGGCATTACTTGTACGGTACCAAGTGCACAATTTACACCGATCATAAGAGTCTCCGCCATATTTTTGAACAGAAGGATTTAAATATGCGAGAACGATGATGGGTTGAACTCCTAAATGATTACGCTTGCACTATCAAATATTATCCGGGCAAGGCTAGCGTTGTAGCTGACGCACTCAGCCGAAAGGAAACTAAGCCCAAACGAGTTCGTGCTTTGCAACTTACGATTCATTCGAACCTCCCCAAACAAATTCGCAACACCCAAGTCGAAGCCCTAAAGGAGGAAAACCTCCTAGATGAATTCATGTGAGGCACAGACAAATAACTTGAGACCAAATCTGACGGTATTCGCTATTTTATGGATTGGATATGGGTTCCAGTATATGGAAATCTACGAGAGCTTATGATGGACGAAGCACACAAGTCTCGATACTTGATTCACCCTGGTTTAGACAAGATGTATCACGATCTGAAGGCACTGTATTGGTGGCCTAGCATAAAGGTGAATATAGAGAATTACGTGAGTAAATGCTTGACCTGCGCCAGGGTCAAGATTGAATACCAAAAGTCGTTTGGTTTGCTCTATGAACCAGAATTACCGATTTAGAAATGGGAACAAATTTCCATGGATTTTATAACCGGACTACCCATAACTCAAAGTGGGAATGACGCGGACAAGTATGATAAACTTGCCAGCATTTACATGAAGGAAGTAGTCTCTCAACACGGAGTGCCAATCGCCATAATCTCTGATCGTGACCCTCGTTTTGTGTCTTATCTATGGCAATCATGCATAAATCTTTTGGCTCACGCTTGGATATAAGCACCACCTGTAACATCCGTCAAAAACGGATTTTACCAAACCCGCCCCGTTTATTAACCGAACAGTCAGTTAAAAATTTCGTTGCGAATTTAATGCCCAAAATATTTTTAAAACGATACATAATTAATTATTATATGGGAATATATAATTACTTTTTGAAAAACTGTTAAAAATAAGAAAATAAAAATGATTTGTTTCTGCCGGGTTTCGAACCCGGGTCAGTCGCCGGGTCAAACAAGGACTTAACACTCAACAGTCAAACCGCTGCGCCACTTGTATCTTTTGTTAATTATTAAGATCATTTAATTCATAACATGTCTTTCCGAATTCAAAACCGGCACCCAAATTTTCAGTCGTCGGAAATCCCGACTAACTCGCCAAGAAACGACGGTTACTTCAGTTATAACGTAAATATTAAACACTACATCGGTTATAACCGATGTCTGACTTCGCGACACAAGTTATAACCGCCGGAGAAATTATAACCGACGAATCAAGCCGGAAACGGACAAATTCATCGACGACCTGCACTATAAATACCCCCTCGAACCTCTGCAAACCTTTTCGCTCAAAACCGCACCCTTTCTCGGCGAAAACTCACTTGCCGGAAATCTCCTGCAAATCGCCGGAAAACCGGGTTCTTCACTTCTAATCCTTACTAAACCCCCTGAGCTTATACCGAACTCACCCACATCCTTTTCAAGCTTTCTTGAGACTCGCTGTTGCAAGACACACGTCGCCGGAAGTGGTTACTGTCGCCGGAGTTCTGCCGGAAAACAGAGGAATCCAGTCGGTATACCTCACGCTTAAATCGTTCATTCTTTTTCTTTAATCTCACTTGTAATTAACTAAAAAAAACGCTAAAGAAACCGATTAAAACATTGAACCAGTCGGATTTCCGATTCTGGTTAAAAACGGACGAAGAAGACGAAGTTCGGTAACATATAAGTATAATTAAAATCAAGTTATTACTCGGGTTAGACACACAGTCCAGCGGTGGACTGTGTGCACAATAAACACACTAACGTCTCGAGTTCGAATCTTGTCCCACACACGCTGCCTTAATAAAATTGTCATTTTTTTGTTAACTGAACCGGATTCATTTCATATATATATGTTAAGTATATTAATAACCGGAATAATAACCAAGTTAGACACACAGTCCAGTGGTGGACTGTGTGTATGTTTAATCACAGGACACGAGTTCGAGTCCGGTTCACTGCACCGACTCGGACAATTATTTACCTTTTTAAATAAGTCAGAAATGAAAATGTTCAGTTTGTATTTAAGTATAATAAAAATCAGTTTATATAACATGTGAAACACACAGTCCAGCGGTGGACTGTGTGTTAACGCAACCCACAGGTCCGGGTTCGAGACCTGTGGAGCGCACCGGTCCGATTCAGTTAAATAGTTTTTAAAAATAATTGATTTTCGGTTTAATCTAATTAGTATATAAATATAATTAAAAACAGATATATTTCGGGTTAGACACGTAGCTCAGTTGGTAGAGCTGCGTGCACGCGTACGGGAGGTCTCGGGTTGGAGCCTCACTCAGCGCACATATACTCGCATTCGAACCGGTCAAAGTCAACAGTCAACGGTCAACGGTCAACGTCAAAAAAGTCAAATTTTTTTATTATTTTTATTTATTTGTTTTAATTAAAAATCAATTAAAAATACTTAAAAATAACATTTTTAAGGTTAGAAAATAGCCTTAAACTCACAAAAATACACCCAACAATCCTACTAAAATGGACTAATAAAATCCATTTACTTACCGAACCAAAATGCTATTTATCTAGGTTAATTTCACTCGTGATTAAAACCACTTCGCGTGCATTCAACATCATCAACCGAACGCACCCATTGTGAGTGAATCTTACAACTCCCCTTTTTAATTACACGTTTTGGGGTGTGTCATGTGTCTCAAATAATTAACTCGTTTATTTAAATTTGTGCCATACCATATCGTGACCTAAACTTAGATTTTTTATATTGTTGTGTTTACTTATTTCATTTTGTCAAATTATATGAAATTCATACATTAAGCCCATCAGTTCCTCGTGGGAGACGAGTTGAACAACGCGTGCCTCAAAACCAATCCATAATTGTTCATGTGTGTATCATTGAGTTTATATTGTTTATAGTTATGTCTTTCATATTATCATGTTTATGCAATTCATTCATTAGGCCCATCAGTTCCTCGTGAGAGACGAGTAGAGCAACGCGTGCCTCTAAACGTTCCATTATTGTTCATGTGTGCTTTATTTAATATCTAATGATTGTTGAATAAGTTTACATCTATTTTTACTCATGTGTGGTTGTGCACTCATTTCATAATCAATTAAATAAACTTGTTCAAATGTTTTCCATAGGATTCACTCGCCAACTTTTTGTTGATCCAAAAACCTTTTTACACATGATACAGGTGAACAGGATGAAGCAAGGAAAACATAGGAAATGCCTTAGAAGAAAACAAAGAAGCTTAGATTGATGTTAGGTCATGATGTATTTATGAATGTAAAGTTCCTATTAAATTGTATTAATGAATATGAAATGTATAATAAATGTCATGAGCTTTGATGATAACCCAATCATGCCCCGGTCACCTTTTCCGCTGCGGGTCGGGGTGTGACAGATTGGTATCAGAGCCATGACTATAGGGATATAGGATAGGTTATTAGACCCTTAGAGCCTATACTATAGTCTGCCTAAATTTTAATTGATTAGGTGGTTACATACAAACTTGTGATATTTATCTGTTTCATATTTGTTTATATTTACAGTCAAACATACATGCTTATATACATATTCATTATACATATATCAATGTTCATATATTCAATTCATTTTCATACTCTCATTATTCAAAGATTTTTGTTGCAATTTTCAAATCTCATCAAAGTAAGTTCTGCGACGGGCATGTAGTAACTGGAAGGGTACAAGTACCGGTAGTCGGAACGTCCTGTCTTGGTTGGCATTCGTATAAATCCAATATAACGACCAATTTGCCTACCTGGGGACCAACGATGAGAGTACGAAGGACCTATTAGGCCAAAGCATGCCACACCAAACGTCGTTCGAACTAACCTACTTTGAGGTGTCACCGTGTCTACACCTGGACACATTCCGAATATCACACGTTGTATACATATTTCTCGATTTTCTCCGGGTTTTAGTGTACGCAACCAGGCAAACCCATGCGAACTATATGAAAAACCGGTATTCATGGGGGCCCACATGATTACAAAGGTAAAGTATGGCGGCATTTAGGGCCTAATGGCGAGCAAAGCCCAAGACATCCTATGGATGTAGTAGATTTATTTTTCTATAATTATTTTATGAATGTTCATTCCTGAATGCGACCCATGATCCCAAAAGCATCCAACTCATACCCTTGACATGTATTCCTTGTAGATGTCTTCTAACCACGCCCGTAGGAAGACAAGAGCAGGAAAAGCCCGCGAACGCATGGCTGCCCTAATCGCTCAACAAATGGCTGCCGTAATACCCAACATTGTAATCCAAGTACAACAAGCACTTACCGCCTAATCCTGTCAATCAGGAAAACCAAAACATTATCAACTCTCCCCCAAATACCACTAAATGCACCTACAAGCATTTCAAATCATGCGACCCTCCGAAATACAAAGGGACTGAAGGCGTCACCGCTCTCCTCTATTGGTTTGAAGAGATGGAGAACACCTTTCTAAATTGCGATTGTCCCGATGATCGCAAAGTGCGATATGCTACCGGTCGATTATATGGGATAGCACTTACTTGGTGGAATACAGAGAAGGCCAAACGAGGTGTTGAAGATGCTATGACTTTAACTTGGAATGAATTGAAGGAAATCATGACCAGACGATTTTGCCCAAGGAGCGAAATCAAGAAATTAGAAGATGAATTTTATTCGTTGAAGCAAAAGGAAGGAGACCACACCTCGTACAACAAAAGATTCCTCGAATTACATCAAATGGTTCCCAACATGTTCACTCCCCTCTACTGTTTGATCGAGCATTACATTCGTGGTCTTCCGTCAAAGATTCAAGACTCTGTAATAAGTGCCACGCCTGCAACCTTGGAAGCGGCAATGGAGTTAGCTACAGAGCTCACCGAGAACCGAATCCGGAACAAAGACTTCAAGGAGGAGAAGAAGAAGGATAAAGAATCGACTGAAACCTCCGACTCCACCCAAAACGAATCCCCTTCTCAACCCAATCCTAAGAGAAAAAGAGACGGGCAACTTTTCGCTGCTATCCAACGGAATCAACCAATTTCACACGCCATACCCATCCAAGCTATCCCAATCACCCAAGTGGCACCCAACTCAACCTACCCAAATAAGAAACCATATCTTGGACCTCACCCTCAATGCAACAACTGTTTTTACCACCATCCCCTTACCTTACCTTGTCGACTATGTGCAACCTGTGGACGCTATGGTCATTTGAGCAAGGTTTGCCGCACCTTTCAAAACCAAATCCTCTTCCCCTACTCAAAACATGGCCCAAACCTATCAACAACCCCAATACCCCGTGTTCCCATATGTTCAAGCTTGTTTCAATTGTGGCGACCCTACCCACTTTAGAAACACATGCCCTCAATTGGTTAACGTCATCAACGCTCAAGCCCAATCAAACCCAGTTAACCAAGTAAACCAAGAAAATCCAACCGCTAGGCCACCAGCAAGAGGAAGAGTCTTCAACATCAACGCCAATCCGGTCGAAGATAATGACGGCCCAAGCGAAGATACCCAACTAGTCCTCTTCACCGAAGATCCAGATTCAACTCCTATCGTTTAGTTTTATGTTTTACTTTATCACATAGAACCAAACATAACTTAAGGGTAAAGCCAATGAAACTTTGACGAGAATACGGTGGATACACCGCTGGTACTTCCTATATATAAGTATTCTTGTCAAAGGATCAGAAGCATTATCTGGCGGTTATGAGAGGTTCCATGTGTAGACTGTTTGAGTAATTATTGGTTATTATTTCAGTATATGCAATTTCATAGGCCGCCGCTCCCCATTTTATGAGCGTTGAGCATGTTCCCCATTTCATTATGAGGTTGAACCTGGCGCGCCCACATTTTTCATTTTCAGTACATGCAATTTCATAGGCCGCCGCTCCCCATTTTATGAGCGTTGAGCATGTTCCCCATTTCATTATGAGGTTGAACCTGGCGTGCCCACATTTTCATTTTCAGTACATGCAATACGATCGGCTCCGTTTGATTGAGCCTTGATCGCACATACATTTTCATTATCAGTATCTTGTGGTTGTTGTGTTTGTTGTAGAGTCGCGTAGAACTAATCATAACTTGCAGATAAAGTCAATGAGAATTTGACAAGAATATGGTGGATACGCCGCTGGTACTTCCTATATATAAGTATTCTTGTCAAATGATCGGAGGCATTATCAGGCGGTTATGAGAGGTTCCATGCATAGGCTGTTTGTGTGATTGTTGTTTAGATTAAGTTTATCATTTTCAGTACATGCAATACGATCGGCTCCGTTTGATTGAGCTTTGATCTCACAGACATTTTCATTTTCAGTACATGCAATACGATCGGCTCCGTTTGATTGAGCCTTGATCGCACAGACATTTTCATTATCAGTATTATGTGGTTGTTGTGTTTGTAGTAGAGTCACATAGAACTAATCATAACTTGTGGATAAAGTCAATGAAAATTTGACAAGAATATGGTGGATACGCCGTTGGTACTTCCTATATATAAGTATTCTTGTCAAATGATCGGAGGCATTATTAGGCGGTTATGAGAGGTTCCATGTATAGGCTGTTTGTAGATTAAGTTTATTATTTTCAGTACATGCAATACGATCGGCTTCGTTTGATTGAGCCTTGATCGCACAGACAATTTCATTTTCAGTACATGCAATAGATCGGCTCCGTTTCATTGAGCCTTGATCGCACATACATTTTTCATTTTCAGTATTTATGAGTTTGTTGTATTGGTTGTAGAGTCACATAGGACTAATCATAGTTCACTGATAAAACCAATGAAAATTTGACAAGAATATGGTGGATACGCCGCTGGTACTTCCTATATATAAGTATTCTTGTCAAAGGATCAGAGGCATTGTCAGACGGTTATGAGAAGTTCTATGTAGGATTTAGTAGTTTCTTGGTAACTAATCATAACTTGTGGATAAAGCCAATGAAAATTTGGCAAGAATATGGTGGACACGCCGCTGGTACTTCCTATATATAAGTATTCTTGCCAAAGGATCAGAGGCATTATCAGGCGGTTATGAGAAGTTCCATGTAGGATTTAGTATTGCCTTGGTTGAAATTTGTGTTACATTTATATCATCTTGCTATTTAAAGAGATTGGATTGTGTTCCATTTCTACATAAACTAACCTCTCCATCATAACAAACGAGAGAGGAACTGCCACCATTCAAACATATATGCTATCAGAATGTGGATTCAAATGTTAGCTGTTGTGTTTATTTATGTTCTATAGTCATAGAACCAATCATAACTTATTGATATTAGCTGTTGTGTTTATTTATGTTCAAATATTGTGTTTATGCTCCATGTAGGTTGTAGTATTAGAAGTTTTGCCTTAGGATATAACCATATCTTTCCAAACATATCCAAACTCTTATGCATGATATCATATTTAGCGAATCAATTCTGCTTATCAATACTTTTACAGTAGGCAACAAAAAGAGATTCCTGTAATAGAGTACTTAACCCTTACAAGGAACGTTACCGCCTCAAACAAAAACTTAAAACCCTTACTTTTTATAAGCGTGTAACTGTCAAACTAAACACCATCATTCTTTTAGTCAAATATATCACTATTTAAATTTCGGGACGAAATTTCTAAAAAGAAGGGGATACTGTAACATCCGTCAAAAACGGATTTTACCAAACCCGCCCCATTTATTAACCGAACAGTCAGTTAAAAATTTCGTTGCGAATTTAATGCCCAAAATATTTTTAAACGATACATAATTAATTATTATATGGGAATATATAATTAGTTTTTGAAAAACTGTTAAAAATAAGAAAATAAAAATGATTTGTTTCTGCCTGGTTTCGAACCCGGGTCAGTCGCCGGGTCAAACAAGGACTTAACACTCAACACTCAAACCGCTGCGCCACTTGTATCTTTTGTTAATTATTAAGATCATTTAATTCATAACATGTCTTTCCGAATTCAAAACCGGCGCCCAAATTTTCAGTCGTCGGAAATCCCGACTAACTCGCCAAGAAACGACGGTTACTTCAGTTATAACGTAAATATTAAACACTACATCGGTTATAACCGATGTCTAACTTCGCGACACAAGTTATAACCGCCGGAGAAATTATAACCGACGAATCAAGTCGGAAATCGGACCAAATTCATCGACGACCTGCACTATAAATACCCCGTCGAACCTCTGCAAACCTTTTCGCTCAAAACCGCACCCTTTCTCGGCGAAAACTCACTCGCCGGAAATCTCCTGCAAATCGCCGGAAAACCGGGTTCTTCACTTCTAAGCCTTACTAAACTCCCTGAGCTTATACCGAACTCACCCACATCCTTTTCAAGCTTTCTGGAGACTCGCTGTTGCAAGACACACGTCGCCGGAAGTGGCTACTGTCGCCGGAGTTCTGCCGGAAAACAGAGGAATCTAGTCGGTATACCTCACGCTTAAATCGTTCATTCTTTTTCTTTAATCTCACCTGTAATTAACTAAAAAAAACGCTAAAGAAACCGATTAAAACATTGAACCAGTCGGATTTCCGATTCTGGTTAAAAACGGACGAATAAGACGAAGTTCGGTAACATATAAGTATAATTAAAATCAAGTTATTACTCGGGTTAGACACACAGTCCAGCGGTGGACTGTGTGCACAATAAACAAACTAACTCTCAAGTTCGAATCTTGTCCCACACACGCTGCCTTAATAAAAATGTCATTTTTTTGTTAACTGAACCGGATTCATTTCATATATATGTTAAGTATATTAATAACCGGAATAATAACCAAGTTAGACACACAGTCCAGTGGTGGACTGTGTGTATGTTTAATCACAGGACACGAGTTCGAGTCCGGTTCACTACACCGACTCAGACAATTATTTACCTTTTTAAATAAGTCAGAAATGAAAATGTTCAGTTTGTATTTAAGTATAATAAAAATCGGTTATATAACATGTGAAACACACAGTCCAGCGGTGGACTGTGTGTTAACGCAACCCACAGGTCCCGGGTTCGAGAACTGTGGAGCGCACTGGTCCGATTCAGTTAAATAGTTTTTAAAAATAATTGATTTTCGGTTTAATCTAATTAGTATATAAATATAATTAAAAACAGATATATTTCGGGTTAGACACGTAGCTCAGTTGGTAGAGCTGCGTGCACGCGTACGGGAGGTCTTGGGTTCGAGCCTCACTCAGCGCATATACTTGCATTCGAACCGGTCAAAGTCAACAGTCAACGGTCAATGGGCAACGTCAACGGTCAAAAAAGTCAATTTTTTTTTTATTTTTATTTATTTATTTTAATTAAAAATCAATTAAAAATACTTAAAAATAACATTTTTAAGGTTAGAAAATAGCCTTAAACTCACAAAAATACACCCAACAATCCTACTAAAATGGACTAATAAAATCCGTTTGCTTACCGAACCAAAATGCTATTTATCTAGGTTAATTTCACTCGTGGTTAAAACCACTTCGCGTGCATTCAACATCATCAACCGAACGCACCCACTGTGAGTGAATCTTACAACTCCCCTTTTTAATTACACGTTTTCGGGTGTGTCATGTGTCTCAAATAATTAACTCGTTTATTTAAATTTGTGCCATACCATATCGTGACCTAAACTTAGATTATTTATATTGTTGTGTTTACTTATTTCATTTTGTCAAATTATATGAAATTCATACATTAAGCCCATCAGTTCCTCGTGGGAGACGAGTTGAACAACGCGTGCCTCAAAACCAATCCATTATTGTTCATGTGTGTATCATTGAGTTTATATTGTTTATAGTTATGTCTTTCATATTATCATGTTTATGCAATTCATTCATTAGGCCCATCAGTTCCTCGTGAGAGACGAGTAGAGCAACGCGTGCCTCTAAACGTTCCATTATTGTTCATGTGTGCTTTATTTAATATCTAATGATTGTTGAATAAGTTTACATCTATTTTTACTCATGTGTGGTTGTGCACTCTTTCATAATCAATTAAATAAACTTGTTCAAATGTTTTCCACAGGATTCACTCGCCAACTTTTTGTTGATCCAAAAACCTTTTTACACATGATACAGGTGAACAGATGAAGCAAGGAAAACATAGGAAATGCCTTAGAAGAAAACAAAGAAGCTTAGATTGATGTTAGGTCATGATGTATTTATGAATGTAAAGTTCCTATTAAATTGTATTAATGAATATGAAACGTATAATAAATGTCATGAGCTTTGATGATAACCCAATCATGCCCCGGTCACCTTTTCCGCTGCGGGTCGGGGTGTGACACTACCTATCACCCTCAGACTGATGATCAGACAGAACGCACCATCCATACCCTTGAAGATATGCTGCGAGCATGTGTTATCGATTTTGGTAACTGTTGGGAAAGATACCTACCCCTGGTGCAATTCTCATACAATGATAGTTACCACACTAGTATCCAGGCCACACCATTTTAAGCATTGTATGGACAGAAACGCCGGTCACCTCTCTGTTGGGTTGAACTTGTACACAACCAAATCACATGTCCTAACCTGTACTTGAAACATCGGAGAAAATCGTTCAGATAAGAAACTGAATGGCGGCCACGCGTGGCCGCCAGAAAAGTTATGCTGACAAACACAGAAAACCGTTGGAATGTCAAGTGGGTGACAGGGTTTTGCTAAAAGTTTCGCCCTGGAAGAGTGTGGTTCGTTTCGAGAAGA